>BPLR01016743.1:0-336964 GCA_021605095.1 Caerostris extrusa
ATAAATACTGCTTGCATATGTTGGTAATCACTTTAGTAATTAAATGTTGGAATTAAAAACAATTTCAAATATAATATAAAATAAAAGCAATAAAATTAGTAAAAATTGAAGAAATAAAAAGAAAAGATTTTTTAAGATGATGAGGACTCTGTCACTCAGCATAAAAAAAAAAAAAAGTAAAATCCTCATATGCATATTTGCAAACGATTTCCTATAAGGTAAGGGCCCTAAGTTTAATATTCAATTCTTTTACCATTGCTCTTCCATGCCACTTCTCGTCTTATAGGCTGCTATCATTTAAAATTTTAAATATGGAAGCTTACCTTGATGGACAAGGTTCAGCCTATCATTTGCCCTTAAATTCATGACCAGCCGAAAATCTACGTTAGTTCGTCACACATTTGGCTTTAAATTATTTACCCCGGAAAATTTACTATCTTTTGTTTAATAGCTTAGCAATTATTTTTTAACCCTGAAAATCTAGTCTTCCTCTGCGTCTCGTTTCAATTCCCACCATTGTAGAATTTTTACTGTTCGGCCTATAATAAAATGAAATCTTTTCCTGTTCAATTGTTTTACCTTTTACAACAATATTTTTAATTCCGAAAATCTGGCTGCCTAATATTTAAATTTTTTAAATTACTTTGTCCACCTTTTAGAGCCATCTAATATTTAAATTTTAAATACATATCTGTAGAATTTTCCTTGTTCAAGCACATTTTGGGGGTTTTGGGGCCCTTTTACCTCTGAAGTCCCAATATCTGGCTCTTAAATTATTGCCTTTCACCCAATATTTGGGCTGAATTCGTAATCTGTAAGCCTTACTTTTTGCTTGCTCGTTCATTTGCCTCTTAGTCTTGGTGTTTACTAAACTGTCCATATTTACCCTTAAATTAGCTATCTCCGAAAATACTGCCTTGCATGTCTAACATTTGGTTTTGAATTACGCAAACTTCCGAAATCTTGATCTCCCTTAGTCTTCGGTCTTCACCCCTTAATAATTCTCTTCGGCAGCCACTGCATTGGAGCACGCTTATGTGGAGAGCGTCCAGTGCCACGACATCTCTAAGAAGACACACCCTACAGAATAATACGCTTTGGATATCGTTCATTTCGCATACATATCTTTCCGTCAACCAGCGCCTGGTTGAAAGTCACTTCGAATATTGACGTACTCGTGTTCAGGTTTCTTCGACAACCTTTTCGCGCAAGATGTAGTGCGTTTTGGCTTTTGGGTAGAATATAATGCTTCATATACCATGCTGTCAGGTTTTTAAATTTGCTATACCAATGCTAAGATAATGTTTCCCTTACTTACTTTCTGGCATTTCTTCGAAATACCTATTTTCTGGTTTAGAAAAATAATTATCACTTGTAAGCAGCTGTGATGTGCCCTGATCTAAACAACTATGTTTGAAGTTACATTGTCATATTTATTTGGTTATTGCATTATTTTATTGGTTAACCAGTTTATCACATTGTGTCGTTATCACTTGTGTTTTTTCGTATTTAAAAATTCAAATATGATAGAACGCTGAAAAACCCTTGTTTTAAATATAGTTTGTCTCTGTGTCACTGAAGCACAGTGTGCATATACTTTATAAAAGACAGTCGATTATCAAAAATATACAGACACTGATACTGTGCATCCAAAGAAGTAGCTGAAATACCTTCATGCGTTTTTCGTAATGGGTCTTAATTTTTACCATGTAAACAGAGTTTTACTACCTATGTGTAAGGTTAAAAATTATATATCAGAATATATTATTTATTAATAATTTATTCATTTTGATCATTTGCCTCCCTGGTTGGCTCATACTATTGCAACATCTACTCAGTTCCAACACTTAGTTCATCTTCTGCTTACTATCTTTTTTGTCTGCTTTTACTTTTTGTTGTGCTTAATACTAGTGATGTGTTGGTCTGTCAATATTGGCCGTGACCAATACCTGCTGACGCGTACGTGAAACCCATCATGGTGGCGGCACAGCTGCGGAGTCTCCACTTTGTCAATATCTTAAATAATACTAAGACATTCGCTTGAGTTGAGAATAACAGTAAAGAATGCATATTTCCTGGCTTTTGGCAAGTGGTGCACGGAATGTACTTACAAATAGCTAAGACCAGCATAGCCTGCAGTATGACACGTGTGCCAAGCAAATGTGGCCCTAGATAAACCGCCTATAGAGGTGCCAAAAAGCTCAGATTATGCTGATCTGCTGCATTCGCCATCAAACACTTGAAGCGCCTTTGTAAATTAGGTTTTTAACGAACCTTCTTTTCAATAATTTAAGCTTAATATAAAGATGGTAAATCACAAAAACCGGTAGCTTGGCTGAGTAATGCATATGTAACATATACTCAGTTAATAGTATTGTACTGCATTAAAATATTATATATATATATATATATATAGCATATATAGGTGCTTATGTGGTGTCGGTTGTCAACTAAATGCAAGGCGAGAAAATAAGATCAAAGATAAAAGCGCTATAACAGCAAGAAGTGTGAAGAGAATGAGGAACCAGACATTGAAAGAACGTGCTGTTGAAGCAATCAAATAAAATGCATATCATTGCTTATGTAGATAGCAGTACTCACCAGAGCAATAATAGCAGCATTAACACAAATATTAATACATGTAATGCATTAAAGGCCATATATATATATATAAGATACAGAGTTTATGTGCTTAAAGCTGTAATATCAAAATGCACGTATTCGATGGGGATGGGTCAAGATCAAGATGTGTAGTTAATAGGAGTGTGAGCACGAAACCAAAGAAGTTATGATACCAGACGTCGACTGTGCTGCTGGTGCTGGCCCGCCAGACCGTGCAAGTCAGGGTCGTTTGGTTGGAGGTTTATTGAACAGTCTAGTTGGAGCTGCAAATGCCTTGGCCTGCGCATCGAGGGCGAAGTGGACTCAGACCCACTGAGCCTGAATGGAGATGCCCCTCCTTGTGAGGGTTTGCCGAATACCCTACATTATAAATGTTCTTTAAGTGTTCGGTGGAGGGAGCGTGGATGCGTCTCTCTCCAAATGCCGTGGCGTTTATGTCGCTCCCAGACACCACCCTTCATTTGGCAAGTTTGCTGCAAATGTCTGAGATAGGAATGCTCAGGACCATAGTTTAGGCTACTGTTGAACTTGCGAGCTGGCTGGTTTGATAGATGTCCCATGTCCACATTTAAATGTGTTTTGTTTGGCAGTAGAGTTGGATGAGCTCAGGTGTTGATTTGGAAGATGTTCACAAATGGGCTTATGTCAGTTGCAAGATTGTTGATCACCTCACAGTAAATAAACTATGTTGAACTGCAGCTAGGACGGTTGAGTGCCATGGAGTGTGTGCCAGCAGCCGTGGCTAGCTTGCTGTTATATGTGCCATTAGTCAAATCAGCAAATGTTTTGTGCAATTTGAACTGGCAGTTGACGCCCCAGCTGAGCTCATGGAAGGAAGATGAGTTTAGTCACCCCTTACATTATAAATAATTTATTTCAATTTGAACTGCGAAAAGGTTACCCGCTTTTGAATATGTCTTCCGACAATGCTAAGGCAGAGATTACAAGCCAGACAATTCTTAACAGATATGTGGGGCCTGTCAAACTGCTGAGTGAATGGCGAGTTTATTAAAATAAGTTTTAACAGCAATAATCTTTTACGTCAATTTGCTTGTTTTATAGTTTGTTTATTTTAACTTGTATATTTGCTCCAGTAGTTTTGATACAGTCTTACCAATAGTAGTAATACCAAAACAATAGCTTGTGATGCCTAAGTCCAGACAGCTTGAAAGTTTGAATTTTTCAATCAGTTTAGACGCTTCCGGCATTATTTAATTCACACAATTGTATTTTATTATAAATAATAGCGACAACAATTAATTAATTTGATAAATAATTTAAATAAATATTTAAAACTTTAGCACCTTGGTTCATAGCTTTTGGGAAAGGACAAGGGCCTTTGCTCAAATTGCTTGTCACTCCTGCTCCGGGGCTGGGTTCAGTCATGATAATTAATATAATATGGTCAGTCAGCTCATATTCATAGCAAAATGTGTGGTTGTACAAGATGAAATGCAGCTAAAGATAAACCTTTAGCAAAAAGATATATTTAGGTTGAGTTAGTACTCTTATTAAATATAAAGAAATAGCGTTAAAGCTTTCTGGGTGAATAAATAATGACATGTGCCAGTCATTAATGCTAAAAATTAAATTAATGAATGCCACTAAATGATTAAATGCAAATCACAGTACTCAGCTCAGTATTCAAACTGGTGCTGACTCAACAGTTAAAATATCCGCTTTTCTTTTGAAAGTCTCATCGTATTTTTATATCATCACTTTCTGCAAAGTGGAACATGAAAAAGTTTGGGAAACCTAGGCAATTACAAAACCAATGAGTACAGGATAAAGTTTGTAATATTTTTTTGCTTTTAAATAGGAAGTTTTAAATTTTACTGTAGTAAATAACCGAAATACTTTCATACAGTATTCATTTGAATTTTTAATTATTTTCTAGTTCTTTTCAACAACACAGTAACATGTAGTGCTTTGCTGTCAGAGTCAGGAAGAACAATGTGTTAGTCATCTGTGCTTCAATAGCTTGAGCGCTTTCTTTGGAAATAAAATGGAATGAACAATTCTTTCACTGATAAAACCAATGGGATGGCTTCCAAATCTAGTTGCACCATTGCATTCAAGTTTGAGAAAGCCAGAAGAAAAATCTCAAATTTTAATTATTCCACACAGAATGTCGCAACTTTGAAGGGGCAGTCAGATGATATTTGATTCTCTTTCTTTTGCATAATGAGAATTAAATTATTGCCGACATATGCACTTCATATTACCGAATAGCGCCAATTGGTGCACAGCAGTGGTTAGGTGTGTATTTTGCATAATTTTTATATAGCACCCCTATTATGGTTCTTAAACTTCGTCCATATATATATATATAAGTATATATAAACAGCAACAATAGTATGCTTTTATATAAAGTATACTTTCTTTAAATTCTGTCTTATTAAGAATTGCCTCAGTCTTGTTGCTCTTTTATATCAAAGTCATTGTCCTATAATTTTTTTTTATATTCTTTGGAATCGATAAAAAAGTCAGGCATTATAACATACACTATTGATAGTCAGTGATATAATGCTATTTATTATAACCAGAATATAAATGACCCAGTTAACTGAATAATACTGAAGATACACGGTTTAAAAATAACGAAAATCGTGCATCAGCCAGAGCTTGAGCCACTTATCTCGAACTTTGTCAGCCTGTTCGGGGCCTCTATCAGTCAGTATTTCACAAATTAAAGAATAGCTTTTATCATATTTGGGGTTTAATAAAATTACCTATAATTTTTTTTTCATTTTGAAACGATAAAAATAGTAAAAAGTCACATAATATTTACTTAATCGGTGTGGGGTCACCATGATATAATTGCTGGTTCACTATTAACTAGAATATGAATAGTAATTGTTAACGTAATAAATCGAAACAAAAAAGAAAAAAAAAAAAACGTGACACATACAGTTTTGAAAATTTGAATTTGTCAAATTCGCCAAATATCAAATAATGAAAATTCAGCAGGTAATTTCAGTAACAGAGTTAAAAAATTGAACATGCCTCATTTCTTTACTTTGAAAATAGCATAGCTAATGCATGATCAAATGAAAAGTGATCAACTTCAAATGAAGGGTGACAAATCCTTGCAAAGCCAGTTCCAGCATCGAACGACAATGTTTAATATTTACTGACACAAGCAAGGTCGCTGGCTCGGAGCGATACAGGGTACTTCTAGACAACAGAAGGCAGGTGACGCATAGAGTCTGCTTCTTGTCGAGATACTCTTCATTCAATGCAGTTTGCAAGCGGTCGTAGGCAACACAAAAATCTGGGAGTCATAACTGCAAACCAATATGCATAGCTCTAACAGTGACTTTTAACCTGATGGTGAGCAGCTGTCATTTTTGTGACGTTATCAACGAAACTTTTTTTTATTGATATTGGGTATTGCAGTAATTGGTAAATGAATATTCTGGTACCTACTAAGATAGATGGTTAAATCATTCGAAATTATTAGCTTGCAGTGGATTGCCGTGGATATGGTCGAGCAAATGAAGAGCGCCCACGATGTAACCTTTCAGTGGCATATAAGACGATATATCTTCAGCTGTCTGCTGCTGCTCGTCGACAGAGATCGAGATGGCATGTTAAAGCATTTAGATAAAAACCATCTCTCTAGATATGAGGCCTGGGCCCGGCCCAGATTCACGGGCCAGCCTTACAACAAAGGAACTGTGTGCATAGAAATCCCACATGCCAATTAAATCTTTTATTTGCTGATATGATATCACAGCACCTGTCACGGGGCTCCTTCCTCGTGCCTCGTGCTATGTTGATTTGACAGAAGATATTTGAAAGGCTGAGGGCAGCCGAGCCAATGTAAAGTCAAACAGGACGGGTCTAGCTGGTTGTGCCTTTCTGCTGACCTCGATGTAGAGATGCCACAGTTCAGTACACATTCAACCATTGCACTGCTTTCTGCCTAAATGTCGGGCTCAAATGGGGATGTCGAGTAGCTTTCGCCTTGTCCGCCCATTGTGTTCTGCGTGCCATAAAGCTGCACCCTGCTGATAAAGGAAGAGTCAGTTCGGGGTCGTCACGCAACGGTGCAGCACTCGTTGGTCACCTCGGGGCTCTGATGCTTTTATCCAAGCTGAATGCTCGGCGATTTCGACTACCTACGGAAAATTAAAAATTTTTCTCTAATGAACTCGCACCATCTGGGTCTCATTTTTAAACCATTTAATCAATCTAATTCTATCTTCACTATTTTCCTTCTTTTGAAAACAATGTTATTTATTACAATGCATAATTTATAACAGGACATTTTTTTTATTTTTTCAGTGCCCAATGTATTGCAGCAGAGAAAAAATATTTTTACAGCAGTGTCACTTCTTCTGTGTCAGAAGAGGACAGTTTGAAATACATGCTACAACGTCAGCCCAACATTAACTTAGCTTTTATATTTGCAGAGAACTTACTTAGCTGATTTTTAATTTTGTTTTTCATGACTTTTTGATTTCTTAGCCAAATTTTTTTAGACTTTTTAATACTTTTTTATATTTTTGAAAATATATTTTTGATGCTTTGAGTAGTTTCCTGGTGTTATTGCTGGGCTTATTTAACAAATTATAATTTGTTTTCTTTGTTTTTTTTATAAAAAAAAGGTTGGTGGAAAATAATAATGCTATTTATTTTTTCACACTCAGGATTAATGATTATTAGATTTAACAAAGGATAAGAAGTTAAATCACATTATCCCGTTAAAACAAGAACCTGAATAAAACATTTGGTGAGCATTGTGGCAGCATCACACTCCAACCCAGGTACGCTGCACAACTAAGCTTGGGTCTGATTTGCAGCTGTGTCATAAATATATACAATACATTCAAAAGTATTTTTGATATAGTTTTTCATGGCTCCCTAGGATCATTTCCAGTTGTCAATCGAAATTTTTTCGTGGGTCTGTCAGTACAGTGTAGCTTGAAACAAAGTAAAAAAAATAGGCTTACAATTCCAATTTTTCAACTACTACTTTTTTATCGGTAAATGTTCAAGGCACGACCCACGCTGATGTGCACAGCTGGGTGGCACTGCGCAATCTGGGGCAGCAGTATGCCAGCTTCCACAGGGTCGAGCTGATACGTGGAAACGTCATCCACTTGGTGCTGATTTTCAGCAAAACGGAGACAGAAGGCCAAAACTTCGTCCCTCAGTTCTTCAAAAATATCAACATATTTATGTTATATTTTTACTCAATATAAATTGAAATGTAAGAGCCAGAATATTATATTACTGGAAGGAATGAAAGTTTTCATTAAATGAACATTTTCAGCTAACATACAATTGTAAGGGACTGTAATAGCCAAAGGTTACAATATGCTGGTGAAATTAATGCTTACTTCATTAACACTTAATTGTTAGAAAAAGTGCCTTCTATATTTGTTCATTCTATTAATCACTTAAAGAGTTAGAAATGCTTCTTTTTAATCACTTTTGACATTATAAAAATATCTTTATTCACGTTTTACTCTACAATCATTTGATTGTAATATTTGTCTAATAATCATTTAATAGTTAGAAAAAGTAAATCTTATTCAATGTTTGTTTATTTAATCATTTAATAGAAAATTACGTTTACTTCTCCTACAAGCATTCATAGAAAGTAATCTTACCTCAATGTTTTTATTTATTAACCATTTAATATTAATGCTTCTACTACTACCACCATTAGAAAGTGAGCCTGTGGCAATTTACACCACTTCAATTATTGAGTACTCACGCTTTCACTTACACATCATAGAAAATATTTATCGTTTTCTAGTTTGCCAATCACTAGATTATCAGACAAGTAGCTTTATTCAATGCTTTCTAATTACCATGAACGTTTTTTCTAATCACCATTGCTTATCTGTCTCTGATCACTTGACAATGCAGTATCTATTCAATATTTGGTTTGCTTATCACCATTTGGCCAGTTGGTGTATCTATTCAATGCTTGCTTGAAATACTAACCATTTAATCATTAATTTACTCAATGTTTTCATTTACTAATCATATTTACATCTTAAAATTCAGTTAGAAAAGTATCTCAATGCTTCACTTACTAATAATTTAACAGAGTCTTATTCAATGCTTAATGCCAATCACTTTTCATTAGAAAAATTCACCAGTTTATCTATGCTTCTATTTTTTCAGAATCATGACACAGAGCAAGACAAGAAGGGAATGTTAGTGTTTATTCTGACTTCTTAAACATTTCCGTCATTTTGTTTCCTTGATAGTAAGTTTGAGTGTCACATTCAACACGACAAATACCATCATATTGCAATATCATAATGTATCGCTCAGATACTTATGAATCATTGTGCTTGACATGAAACAAAGCAGTAAAAGCAGCCTAGCAGTGCCTTTTTTGCTTTTCTTTCTTCGGCAAAAATTGGGCACGAAATGACCCGCAGACAGTGGTGCCGTAATTTGCAACAAATAAAAGAGCTCGCTCATTGTGGAAATTTATTTTCGGAAACAGACAGGCGGAACAATCGAGATTGCTTAGAAGATGCCATACTTACGAAGCCACCGCGTCCCGTGAACACGAAACCAGTTATTGAAAATCAAAACGTAAATTATCCCTGACGTCTTTTAAAACGGTTTTTTCCTCCGATTGGACCCACTTTTCTTCCGCCGTCTCTATTTCCATGCACTCTGCTCTTTAACTAAAATAAATTTCTTTTGATCCACAATGAATTGGAAGCCTTTTATTTGTTTACAAATTGCAACCACGCTTATCTATGACTCGGGTCCGTTTCGATGACATTTACGACCGAGAGTAAGTATAATTTTTGCCGAGGAAGAAAGAAGAAAAATAAAAAAGGCACTGCTAAAGACGTATGCCTTTCTTTCTTTGTTTCAGCAATGTCAAACACAATGATTTCGCAAATTATACATGGGTGTTGTTACGTATGTGTGCCTTTTTTTTTCTGGAGAAATATGTTGATTTGTGTGTCGTCAGAACAAATGTGGGGTTTTTTTGTTGATGTCTAAATGTGACACGTTCGTCTTTAAGGCTTATATCTTTGAGGGGAAAGAATACTAAAAATGATATTTTTTCAAATGTTTTTAAAGAGATCCAATCGTAAAATATAACTATTCCCCTCTTAATCTTGGATTCTGAAAACCTTTCCTAGTGTCATGATTCTGAAAAATTAGAAACATAGAATAAACATTGAATGAGATACTTTTCTAATAATCAAGTGATTAGTACATTAGAAAAACATTGAATAAGATTTCTGATAATTAAATTATTAGTAAATTAGAAACATTGAATAAGATACTTTCTAATAATTTTAAGATAGTAAATATGATTAGTAAATTAGAAAAACATTGAATAAAAATTTCTAATGATTAAATGGTTAGTAAATTAAACAAACATTGAATAAGATACTTTCTTAATAATTAAATGGTGAGTAAATTAGATAAATATTGAATAAGATACTTTTCTATTAATCAAATGATTAGTAAATTAGAAAAAAACATTGAATAAGATATTTTTATAATAATCAAGTGATTAGAAAACGTTGAATAAGATACTTTTCTAGTAATTGTGGATAGTAAATTAGAAAGCATTGAATAAAATACTTGTCTAATAATCTAGTGATTAGTAAACTAGAAAACATTGAATAAAATATTTTCTAATAATTGAAAGATTAGTAAATTAAAAAGCATTGAATAAGAACTTTTTAATAATTAAGTGATTAATAAATTATACAAACATTGAAAAGATACTTTTCTAATAATTAAGTAATTAGTAAATTAGGAAACATTGAATAAAATTTCTAATGATTAAATGGTTAGTAAAATTAAAAACATTGAATAAGATACTTTTCTAATAATTAAGTAATTAGTAAATTAGGAAGCATTGAATAAAAATTTCTAATGATTAAATGGTTAGTAAATTAAAACAAACATTGAATAAGATACTTTCTAATAATTAAATGGTGAGTATATTAGATAAATATTGAATAAGATACTTTTCTATTAATCAAATGATTAGTAAATTAGAAAATATTGAATAAGATATTTTATAATAATCATGATTAGAAAACGTTGAATAAGATACTTTTCTAATAACTAAGTGATTAGTAAAATGACAAATATTAAATAAGATACTTTTCTAACAATTAAGTGATTAGTAAATTAGAAAACATTGAATAACATACTTTTCTAATAATTAAGTGATTAATAATTTTTAATAACTTATAGCTGGATCATATATACAACTGAATCATTTATATAATTTGAGATCCCTTTTGAATAAATTGTATGTTTAAGCTGAAAATGTTCATTTAATCATCAGAGAACTTTTCATTTTCTCACAAAAGCACCTTCCAGCAATATAATGATATATAATTATATAATTCCCTATATAATTAAATGTAATTTATATTAATTAAAATATAACATAAATTATGTTGATGAATTTTGAAGAACTCGGGCATAATATTAAGTTTTATTTTCTACAATCTCAAATCGATTTGTTTTGCTGAAAATCTTAGATCAACGACCAAAGAACAAGATGAACGTTTCCATCAACGTATTATTATAATGGAAAAATGATACTAATTGTACTTGGATTGTAAATATGACTGCTGGTACGTCCATCAAGTAAGTCGACGTAAAAGAAACATGAACATTTACCGATAAAAGAGAAAGAAAATTAAAATATCATTAGTTGAAAAAAAATTGGAATTGTAAATATTTTTTTTTACTTTGTTTCAAATACACTTTTAGTTTTGTTGCACTGTGGGTTACAGGAAAATTTCGATTGACTATTTGGAATGATCCCTCTAAGAAATTATGAAAAATATCAAAAAATACTTTTGAGATGCTTGTGTAATTAGTATATTTATGACACACAAAAAAAATACCCAAAATAGAATTTAAGCTTGGATATTTAAGCATTACTGTGGGTTGGGTATTTAATTTGATTAAAATGCCACAATTAAAGCTTCACAAAAAGTGTTTATATTCCAAGGTTAGAAAAAAAAATTGTTTTTAACAGGATAATGTGATTTTGGCGCCTCTTTCTGAAAATGTAATGTAATCCTTTTGTTAAGTCTAATGAGTATTTAATCACAAGTGTGGAAAATTAAAATGCTATTTAATAAGAAATTATTTTTTTTTTCCGCCAACCTTTTTTTTTATAAAAATATAAAAAGTAAATTATAATTTGTTAAATAAAAAAATTGTAATGAACGTAGGAGAAAATATAAAGAAAACATCAAAAAACATGTTTGTTAAAAATATAAAAAAGTATTAAAAGTCTAAAAAAAATTTAAAAAAAATTAAAAGTCATTGAAAAAAAAAAATAAAAAAAAAAATCGAAACAAATTTAGGGTTATCTTAAATGTAAAAATATAAGTTAATGTTCAATTGACGTTTTAGTTAACATGTATTTCAAAGCAATCATAAGCAATTTCACCTCTTATTTTAAGAAAGAGATATTTTTTACTTAAAAAGATATTTTGCCTTTCTTTATATACTGCAATACATTATATTTAGGTTGCTGAAAAGTAAAAAAAAAAAATGTCACTTGTTACTACCATTTATAAATTATTCGCATTGTAATAAAAATAACTTGTTGTTTATAAAGAGAAAATAGTGAAGATAAATTAAAGATTGATTAAATGGTTTAAAATAATAGGAAGATGGTGCAGAAATTCATTAGAAACAAAGTTTTAGTACACTAGTTTCCGTAAATTGAGAAAAATCAGAAATCACTATTTCATGGCCAGGTAAATTCCAAAAAAAAATATGTAGTTATGTAAAAAGCATCAGAATATTACATGAATATTAACGAAGTGGCTGCCGTTTAAGTCATTCGATTTGAGACTGATAACCGGCTTTAAAATCATCAGCAGTTTCTGTAAGCAAAAACTACATAGCAAAATTTTAAGGTAGCTACGTTTCAAATAGATAGATAAAATCGAAAAGTACTCGACATCATTTATTTAAAGAATTACGGTGGCAAGAGACATTACCCAAACAGAAACGGATTAGAATCAATCTTATGGTTGAATGAGAATTTTTTCCTAATTTATGAACTGTGGCATGCATTTCTAAAATCGGAATCAGCTTCTAGAAGGTACAACCGAAGACCTAGATTTGCCCGTACCACTGACGACTACTATTCCCAGCTAACTTCGAAGAGACATATAATTGCTACGTCAACCCACTTCAAATCTTCTGTTGTGGTATCCAAATCAACTATGTACAGAAGGCCACACGAAGGAAGGGTTGTGTGCAAGATGTACATCATTGTGTGTGGCTTTCAGATCATATCAACTAAATAAAGATTTAATTGGGCATGTGAATAAGAGTTTCTGTACTTTTGAGTTCTGAATTTGTTTGCAATAAAAGATTGTTGGTATGGATGGAGCCGGGAACTCACTGTTGGGCCACTCATATCTAAGAGAGAGATAAATTTTGAATAATCTAAATGCTCTTTTTTTATACTATGCCCATCTCGATCTCTCGATCATTAGTCGACGAGCAGCGGTTGAAACGGTTGGATTTAATAGAAAAAGATATATATCGTCTTATATGCCGCAAAGGCAAAGGTTGCATCATTTGTGATTCATTCTTGACCAACATATCAGCCTGCTCATTTCCATATATCCCTTAACGGCTTAGAATCCACTGCAGAGCAATGAATTTCCAGGTGTTCAACAGCTTATCTATCTTTAATAGGCAGTTTTTAGAAATCTCACATTCACGGTGTTTGGGAGTTGCCAGGTTGTTAATTGCCGCCATGCAATCAACTAAAAAGACGTTATTTTCTTTTTCCCACTGCTCTATTTTGTCTAAAGCCAAAGAAATGACGGCTATTTCACCATCAAAGTTTTTAAAGTCCTTGGTAAATTTAAATGCATGTGTGTAAGACGCAGTTAGTACTCCTACTTCCTAGATTACAATGTTGCATACAATGTTTGACCATACAGAGCTCGATTAGTGGAAAATTATCCTCGATAAGAGAAAACTGATCCTATGCGTTGAATCTGCACGTTCCGGTTTTAACCATGTTTATATATCCTAGAGATAGATTGTATAAATTAACCAGCCCCCTGTAGTCCTTCAGGCCCTTTCAACGACCTTGACTCAGAAACGGGCTTTGCTGTCAATTAAATGAATAAACATTATCGTTTCGATTATGGAGCAACGCTGTGACTCTTAAAGGCTATCGCCCTTCATTTTTTTAAAGTTGATCATGCATTGAATTCTAGTTTCTGCATTTCCATTTTATGCTATTTTTAAGTCAAAAAATGGGCATATTGTTTCAATTTTTTTCTTCTGCGCAAATTTTTGAATTTCTGAAGTATTATTTGATTAATGGTTTTGGCGAATTTGATTAAATCTAAATTTTCAAAATTACAATGTGTCTGATTTTTGTTTTTTTTTAATACCTGTGTAAATTTTCCAGAATTTATATTACAGTTAACAATTGTATTATATTCTAGTTAATAATTCATTGTATTATATCATGGTATTTTACCGATTAAATTAAAATATTATGTATTTTTATAATTTTTTATCGATTCAAAAATGAAAAAAAAAAAAAAAATTATAAGACATTTTTTTTTATTATAAAACAAATATGATAAAATATTCTTTAATTTGTGAAATACTGTTTGATAGAAATTTAATTAAGCGAATTTAATTAAAATTCGAATAAATAGTAATTTCAAGCTCCCAATGTGTCTGATTTTCGTTATTTTTTTTAAAACCGTGTAAATTTTCCAGTATTAATATTCCAGTTAACTAGTGCATTTATATTCTAGTTTATAATAAATAGCATTATATCACGCTATTTTATCAACTAAGTTAAATTATTATGTATTCTTACAATTTTTTTATCGATTCAAAATAAAAAAATTATAGGACAATTATTTTATTATAAAACAATTAAGACAAAGTATTCTTTAATAAAAGACAAATTAAAAAAGTATACTTTATACCTTTTCTTAAAAGCATACTTTTTATTGTTATATTTATATATATATATATATATAGGACAAGTTTTAGAATGCCATGAAAGTAAATTGGTTATATATTAAAATTAAATGCATAAAAGGGTTTTAGTACACCTAACCATAACTATATATTGTAATTGAAATAAAATATTCAGTAATATGGGATGCATATGTCAGTAATAATTTAATTCTCATTATTTCTTTTAAAAGAAGAAGGGAATCAAATAACTGACGTAGATATCATCTGATATTTACTCAAAGTTGCGGCGATTTTGTCTGTAATGGAATAATTAAATTTGAATTTTTCTTCTGAAGAGCGTAAGCCGATCTTTCAATATAAACCTTGAATGTGCAATGGTTCTGAAAGAAAAACATTCGTTGCTATGGAAACGCTCATCCATACAGTTTTATCAATTAAAGAGAATTGATTTCTTTTTCGCATTCCAATTTATTTTATTTCCAAAGAAATGTTTTTGCAATGTAAACTATTCTTCAAGCAGATTATTTTGTTCTTTTGCGTATTTGCTAAATTGCGGTTCTTCTCATATTTCTGACAGCATAAAGTTTTCACATACTTGTGATTTTTTTGTTATAATAAGAAAAGAACTAGAAATAATTAAAAAATTCAAATGAATATAATATGAAAGTAATTTCAGTTTATTCCAAATACTACTGAAGTGTTTATAAAATTTAAAACTTCTAACATTTAAAAAAATTAAAAAAATAATATTTTAAGCGATATAATATAATTGAGTTTTTATTGAATTAGTAATTTTGGTTTCCAAAATTTTTTTGTCATGTTTTACTTTTTGCAGAAGATGAGAATGATATAAAAAATTACGATGAGACTTTCAAAGGAAAGCTGGGATATTTTAATGGTAAGTTATTGGTTTGAATAAATACTGAATAATTATATGATTTTAATAACTATTTAATCATTTAATGGCATTCATTAATTTAGTTTTTTAACATTAATGATATTTATTGTAATAGAAGTTTTATAAATAAATCACATTATATTTCTTCGCAGAAACTTTGTATATTTCTTTATATTTAATAAGAATTACTTAACAATAAATATATCTTTTGCTAAAGGTTTATCTTTAGCTGCATTTCAAAATCTTATTTTAATGTAATTTTGCTATGAATAATAATTTATTTATTATATTATATTAATTATCATATTTAATTGTGATAGTGATAAGTAATTTGAATAAATATTAAAAGATTATATTATACAAAAATATGAATAAATATAGGTGCTAAAATAAAGAAGATTTAAATATTTATTTAAATTATTTATCAAATTAATTAATTGATTGTCATATTATTATTTATTATGGCAAATTACTTAATGAATTATTCCTTAATTTATTAGTTAAATGAATGCCTAAAATTTTGCACAACATTCATTTCTAAAACTGATTAGGAAAAGCGAATTCAAAATAAATATCTTGGACTTCAAATCATCACAAGCCTCCTCTCTGAGTAATGATGTTGTTTTAGTATTTTTAGTTCTATTTATTTCTTAGTTAAAGGTTTAACATTAAAACTACTAGGCAAATGTCTCTAAGTTAAAATAAACAAACTATATAAAAATAAACAAATTATTATTAAAAATAAACAAATTATTATATTAAAATAAACAAATATTTTTCTAGCTATGTATTTTTAATAGTTTTTCGCCATTCACTTCAACAGTTTTGTTACTGGAAATTTTACATAAAGATCTGTTAAAAAAGAATTAATACAAGCTATAGTAATCTATCACAAAGAACCTTAAGCATTATAATATTTGGAAGACACCTATTCCTGTCCAAAACTTCAACAGATCCTAGTAGCCTTTCACCCAGTTCAAGACAAATAAAATTTATTTATAATGTAAGGAATTATTCAACAATAAACCCTCATAGTGAACCTTAAACATTGCAACACTTGGAAGACACCTACTCCTTTCCATAATTTCAACAAGTCCTAGTAGCCTTTCACCCAGTTCAAGACACTTAAATAAAATTTATTTATAATGTAAAGAATTATTCAACAATAAGCCCTCATAATGAACCTTAAACATTGCAACACTTGGAAGACACCTACTCCTTTCCATAACTTCAACAAGTCCTAGTAGCCTTTCACCCAGTTCAAGACACTTAAATAAAATTTATTTATAATGTAAGGAATTATTCAACAATAAACCCTTACAACGAACCTTAAACATTACAACATTTGGAGGACATCTACTCCTTTCCAAATCTTCAACTTGCCCTAGTAGCCTTTCATCCAACTCTACTTACTTAAATAAAACGTATTTAAATGAAAATAAACCTTTAGGATGGACCTTAAACATTACAACACTTGGAGGACATCTACTCCATTCCAAAACTCCAACCGGCTCTAGTAGTCTTTCGCAAAGTTCAACATACTTAAATAAAATTACTTCATACTTAAATAATCTTCAACAGGTCCTAGTAGACTTTCCCTATCTCAAGACACTTAAATAAGACACACTTAAATAAAACTTACTTAAATGAAAAGAATTATTAATAAATCCTTACGATGAACCTTAAACATTACAACATTTGGAGAACATCTACGCCTTTCCAAAACTTCAACAGGTCCTAACAGCTTTTCATCCATCTCCAGACACTTAAATAAAATTTATTTATAATGTAAAGAATTATTCAACAATAAACCCTCACAAAGATCCTTAAGCATCACAACACTTGAGGACATCTACTCCATTCCAAAACTTCAATAGGTCCTAGTTGCCTTTCACCCATCTCAATACACTTAATTAAAACTTATTTACAATGTAAAGATTTATTCAACTATAAACCCTCCCAATGAACCTTAAACATTACAACACTTGGTCTATAACTAGACTTTCCAAAACTTCAACAACGCACAACGTCGACGTCTGGTCAACGCAAATGTCGCCAAAACTTCAACAACGTTCTTTCAATGTCTAGTTTCCTCATTCTCTTCACACTCCTACACTTGTTCTTTCTTTTATCTTTGATCTTGACGCCTGAGGTAATTTCATCCCCCCATCCCCATCGAATGCGATGCATTTTAGTTGACAATTAATAGTAAAGACGTACATAAAACGTATATATATATATATAATATATAATATTTTAATGCAATTTTAATATATTTAATAGTATGTTAATGCTATACATATGTATTATGTTAATGCTATACATATGAATAATGCGTATATGCATATAAGCAATATATTAATGCAGTTTTTGTGTTTTAAATCTTTATGTTAAATGATTAAATTTATTACGAAAAGAAGAGTTCGTTTAAAACCTAATTTATAAAAGGCGCTTCAAATTGTTTGATATTTTTCTGAATGCCAATTTATGTAGATCAGCGCATAATCTAAAAACTTTTTATCTATAAATTTTAGTTTATCTATAAATTTTTTTATTTAACAGCACATTAACAATTCCTTTCAGAAATTCCTTTTCCTAAGAGTGCACTAGGGGCAAGATTCTCCCACTATGATGGTGCCGAAAGTAAGTTAATTTAAAGTACACATTCCAGTCACACCACCTGCCAAAAACCAGAATATACATTCTTTTATATTCTGGCTTTAAGTGGAGTGTGGAATGTGGTATTAAGTGGTATTTAAGTGGTATTAAGTGGAATTCTTTATGTACACTCCACTGCAATGTGCCGCCACCTGCCTTTTGTGATGGGTTATTTCACGTACACGTCGAAAGTAGGTGGTGGTCACATTAATGTGACTGACTGTGTACATCATAGTTTTAGTATTAAGTAGTAATTTCAAAATTTTAACAAAGAATATAAAAGCAGATAAAATAAAGATAGTACATAAGCAGAATGAATAAGATAATTAGACAAGTAGATAGTACAATAGTAGATAATTGTAAGGAATTCAAAATATCAAAATAAATGAATAAATTAAATATTAATAAATAATATATTCTGATATATAATTTTAACTTATTTTTATCTTATAGGTATAACTAATTAAAACTTCTGTTTACATGAAATAAAAAAAATTAAAAGTTACATTACGAAAAAAACGCATAAATTAAATTTGCAGAAATTTTCATCTTTTCTTTGGATTAAATTTTTTTGAATATCGAAATTAATAATCTAGTATATTACTGATAATCGACAATAAAGAAAATTTTATAAAATTATTTATATGCACATTTTCGTAATGCTTTCAATTATTTACAAATTGTAAACAAAATATAATATTTAAAACAAATTTTCGAGATTCTAATCATATTTGAATTTTTAAATCTTTGAAGCAGAAAAACGTGAAACAATTAAGTGATGTATTTTTTAATGTGATAAATAAATATAGTTAATGTAAAATAAAATAGTTAATGTAAAAATAAATATAGTTAATGTAAAATAAATAATATTAATGTAAAATAATAAACATAGTTGTTTTAGATCAGAATTAAGTTATCGCATGTGTATAAATTGATGAATTTACTCCATTTTCTAAATATTAAGAAAATAAGAGTAATTTCAATGAAAATGAAAATGAAATGAATGTAGAAATGAAATGCCGAAGAATTAAATTTTGAATCATAATTATCAGAGCAATTTAAATTAGTTTTGATATATAAGCACATTGGTATGCCAAATTTAAAAAAAAAAAAAAAACCACACCTATGACATGTAAAATTCAGTATATGAAAACAGTATATTCTATTTAAAGAATGAAAACGCATATCAACATAAAAATCAATAGAACGCTTACAATATGAAATCAAACAACAACGAAAAAAAAGGTTAATCGAAAAATAATTTTAGTGCAGATGCTTGTTTCTTCAAGGAGAACATTCTTCAATGGGAATTTGTTTTAATTATGTAGTTGACGGAAGATATATTATGCAGAAATGAACGATATCCAAAGCATCCCATGCATTTTCTGTAGGATTTAAATCAGAGTCGTATATTGGTTAATCTATTCTTAGAGATATCGTAACTTTTTGGACGCTCCTCCGCAGCATAAGTACGATATACGTACGTAGTAACCCTGGCATTTCATCTATACAGACGAAGAGAGATTATTAAGGATTTCGGAATTAAAATGAATTTAAAATTTAAATATTAGACGAAGACTATAAAGACGAAGGGAGATTCCAAAGATTTTCGGAACATAAATGAATTTAAAACTTAAATGTTAGACGAAGGCGAAGACTATAAAGACGAAATGAGAATTTTAAGATTTTCGGAATTAAAATAAATTTAAAATTTAAAATGAGACGAAGGCGAAAAACTATTAAGAATTTTAAGATTTTCGGAATTTAAAATTTAAATATGAGACGAAGGCGAAAACTATAAAGACGAAGTAAGAATTTTAAGATTTTCGAATTTAAAATTTAAATATTAGACGAAGGCGAAGGAAAATTCTTAAGATTTTCGGAATTAAAATGAAATTAAAATTTAGATATTAGGCGAAGACGAAGAAAGATTCTACAGATTTTCAGAATTAAAAGGAATTTAAAATTTAAATATTAGGCGAAGACAAAGGAAGATTCTACAGATTTTCGGAATTAAAATGTATTTAAAATTTAAATATTAGACAAAGACAAAGGAAGATTTTAAAGATTTCCGGAATTAAAATAAATTTAAAATTTAAATATTAGGCAAAGACAAAGGAAGATTTAAAGATTTCGGAATTAAAATGAATTTAAAATTTAAATATTAGGCAAAGACGAAGGAAGATTCTAAAGATTTCCGGTATTAAAATGAATTTAAAATTTAAATATTAAACAAAGACGCAGACTATAAAGAAGAAGGTAGATTCTTACAGATTTTCAGAATTAAAATGAATTTAAAATTTAAATATTAAACAAAGACGCAGACTATAAAGATGAAGGAAGATTCTTAAGATTTTCGGAATTAAAAAAATGAATTTAAAATTTAAATATTAGATAAAAAGAAGGAAGATTCTAAAGATTTTCGGAATTAAAATGAATTTAAAATTTAAATATTAGACAATGACGCAGACTATAAAGACGAAGGGAGATTGAAAAGATTTTCGGTATTAAAATGAATTTAAAATTTAAATATTAGACGAAGACGAAGGGAGATTATTAAAGATTTCGAAATTAAACCATATTTAAAATTTAAATATTAGACGAAGACGAATACTATAAAGACGAAGTGAGAAACTTAAGATTTTTCAGAATAAAAATGAATTAAAAAATTTGAATATTAAACTAGAGATTTACTTTATATTATAGAAATCGTTTAAAATTTTTAAATATGCTACTATTGTTATGGGGATATAGTGTTTTACTTTTTTTATGTATAATAGTGCGAATTTTTATTGAATCATTAATTTGGGTTTTAATAATATTTTCCGTCGTATTTCATTTTTATAGAACATCGAAATGATATGCATAAGTATGTTGGATCTTACAAAGGAGATTTGGGATATTTTCATGGTAAGTTTTTATTCGAATAAATGCTGAATAATTAACTTAATTTCAAATCTAAACAATAATTATATTTAAGGAATTAAAATTCACGAAATAAAAAAATATTATCTTTAAATTTTTCAAAAAATTACTAGTTTATTTAATTTATGATAATTGCATATTTTGATCTTACTTAAGTGCATTACTGCCATGTGTAATATTTTATTTATTATATTATAATACATAATGTAGTTTAATTGTGGTAATGAAAAGTATTCGAATAAATAATAAAATAATTATTATTTTTTAAGTTATATTTGTTCGCTTATCTGTATGGATATAATTTATTTTTAAAAATGAATAGTGAAAGCATATATAAAATAATTGCTTAAGTATTTCTTTCAGAAAGTTATTTTACATTATGTTTTTATTACATGAAATCGTTTGTTAAAAAATATTACATATAAACAAATACATTTATTATTAAACAAATACATAAATTTATTTATTTTTTAAATTTATTACATTTAAAGCCAGACGCATTAAAATGTTTTATAATTATTTTTGAATAGAATATGTTTTGTTATTAGCTTACAATGTTCTATTTTTATGAATAGTAAGTAAATAAAAATATTATTTTTGTAAACATATGTAAGCAAAATAAAAAAACGATGCATATTGTTTTATGAAATGCTATATGATTTTTATCTAGCACAACATTCTTTTATGTAAACCAGATATACTATTAAGTTATTTTTGTTTCTTAAATACTTCATTAAATTTCTTAAAGTAAAAATATAGTGGCAGAAAAGAATTTAATTTAAATCTAAATTTTACAAAAAATAAACTACATTTCAAACTCTTATATTTCTGCAACTTCTAACTTTAGTAGCACATGGCATGAAGTAGAGATTCTAAATATTTTTATCAATAGTTTTTAAATATTAGTTTTTTTTACTTAAACTTATAATTTATTTCAGATCGCCCATTTCCTACCAGTGAACTAGGAGCAAAATTTGAGTATGCTGATCTAGTCCAAAGTACGTTAATTTGTGAAGTATTAGAAATAGTTCTTACAATAAACCAAAATTTAACAAAGAATTTGTTTTATAGATGCGTGACTTAATTGAAAATTTAATGCAACAGCTAGGAACATATAAACTTGTTACCATAGTAATGAATTTGAGACGCTAAAATACCTAAAATATTTGTCAGTTTTTTTCAGTAAAACCTTACTTGTGAAGACCATGATAAAGTTTATCGTCCTTAGTTTAATTATAAGTAAATGTTGGGGCCTGAATGGCCGAGTGTCTACCTACGGGTGCTCCATCACAACAGAAGCTACTCTCTTCCCCTTTGACCATGAGTCCTACGGGTTCGTTGGCCTTTCTGAAGAACTTTCAGGGGGAATTACCCCGCATTTGAGTACCATATGGGAGAAAACTCGGAAAACTCCCACCAGGTAGCCCGACGAACGATGAAAGATGCTGAACATCCCAAATGCCTTCGAGTCGAATCGTTTTTTGAAACAGTTTCAACAACAAAGCTTACCAGAGGATTGAATGTCCGGACTAAAGCTCACCAGCGGTGCTTGTTACTGAGTCGGGTATTTTTTAAACTTAATCATAATGAAATATTCCTGAATTGTCGTGCGTTTAACACTCTGGCGCTCGATTCCACAGTAGTTGTAGTGGTTCGGAATCCACTTTAAGCTCAGGTCTATATGACTGTAGAGCGTCACGGAGCCAAGTGACACTTCTATCTACTGGTGCTCCATCTCAATAGAAGCTGCTCTCTTCCCCTTTGACCATGAGTCCTTACGGGTTCGTTGGCTTGGTTTAGGTGTCTACCAAGTGGAATAAGAAACAACAACAACATAAGTAAATAATAAATCTATTACGAATTACAACATTAGAGAAAGTACATTTACAATTAAAAAAGTAAAACTATTTTGTCTTCAATTTATGTATTTCTATAAATGTATTTAAATAATTTTTTTATATAGTTCAAATCAAATATGTTGATTTAGTGAAAAAAAAAAGAGTTAGTTTTTAATTAATGTATCCAATATATTATTATAATTTATTATCTATACATATTTGATACATAAATACCGTATAGAATTAAACAAATAGATAAAGAGTTGAACTGAAATGAGTTGAAGCACTTTTTAGCACAATTTCACTAACCTTCATATATAAGGCATTTAAAATATATGCTTATTTTTGTTCAAGATCTATTCAATATTTTGTCTATTATGAACTCAATCTCTTTATAAATATTATCTACCACGATATAGAAAAACTTTCATTGAAACAGTTTTTATTGCCAACACGTTTTTTAAATGTATATAATTCATAAATAAATAGGTATTATTCTTACTATAGATTAAGTACTAAAATATTAAATGCTTATCAGATGGCAATTAAATTTATTGCCTACATTTTGTCTTTAGAGTGACTTTTCAACAATTTAGAGTTTTGAAAGTCGAGAACTTATTGATCTTTTACGAACCCTCAATGTAAATATGCATAAATTTTCCATTATTTTTTCAGATGGGTTTGTTCCCCAAGACATTTCAGAATTGAACCATGTTAATTGGTGGAAGAAACGTTTTCCAGGAAAGATGCTGTTGAACTCGAGAGTTTTACCTTCTAAGGATAACAAACTCCCTAATAATAATTTCATATACATGATGCCTACAGGTACGGAAAAAATGAATAATTATGAAAACGGTTATAAATAATAAGAAATTTCTTCTCTGAAATATATGTATAATATAATATACACATAATTCTAAAAATAATCTTTACCAATACTATCGGTATATTTTAAAAGATGTATTTTGACCTGAATCCAATCATTTATCGAGTAAACATAACATTATTTATAATATAAGAATACCTATTCCTTGATAAAGTTTTTTTAATCATGTTACTATTAACAGCTTTTAGTTTAAAAAAATATATTTTGGGTTTTTATGAACTTTTTTGAGTTTTACAGATTTCGTGGAAAAATAGTTTCACATATTATTATTGCATATTTTGTATAAATATTTACATTCTGTTTTATCTATCAATGGAATCTAGTCATTCAACCTTTTGAAATTTCTCTAATGATTTTCAGCTTCATTACTCTAGCTCAAACGCGATTCGGATGTTAAACACTCTCTTCTCTTCCGAAGGATGTGAATGCGAGGCATTTCAGTGGTTTTACAATACGAGCGTTGCTATGGTTTTGAGATGCAATTTCAATGTGTTTCAATGAAGCACATCATAGCTTACGTGTAGTGAATAATGTTGTGGCGTTTGTTATTCAAACTGACCGGTAATTTTAGTTCATTTTCAGCTCTCCTTTGTTAATGATTTATATAAATAAATATATATAAATATATATATATATATATATATATATATACCTCTCGGAAGCAAATAAAAAAGAATTAAAAACATATGAATATATAGATAAAAATCATCCGAAATAGAAATATGTATACAGGATATCGAAATATATATATGTAGGATTTCATTATATAGGTAGGATTTATATTTTATATAGGAGAAAAAGCAAAAATATGTATCCTCAAATCATTATAATCCATGTTATAAGAACATAATTGCTTCCCTCTCATTTTCTTATTTCATATATATATATATGTGTATATATAAAATATAACACATAAAAAAAAGGACAACTACCAAAGAATGATTTAAAATCACTACTATTTTAGCTTACCTAAAAGCTACTATAAGAATTCGCTATGCGCAAAATGTGTGATATAACTATCATAGAATTCGCAATGCAAAACCCCTGAAGTTACTCACATTCAGGCCTTTGAAAAAAATGGATAAAAACACAAATCATCCCAGATCCTAAGTTGGCATAAACTGCAGTAACGTAACTTGAAATCATTTAACAAACGTGAAAATCAAAATTTAAATGACAAAAATTGCACTGGAAGATAACAAAAGACCGATTTGTACATATATATATATATATAACATGAATTCAGAGATTAGCGATTTAATTGAATTTACTGACTTGCTAGGTAATGAGTGCAAACTTTGAAAATGGAGCAAATGTAATCATCAAAGATAAAAAAATGTTAAAAAATAATTTATTTTAATTCTATTTTTGACTGGAAACTATTTTCATGATGAAAATAGTTTCTAGTCGCATTTTTTAGCCATGTAGGCAGTCACATCTAATCTCATATCGCATCTTTGATCACAAAATAACTCATTGAAAGACTTGCGGGACAATCGATTGACAATCAACAGTATTGCAAATGTCTTTCTCTTAATATGTTTTTTTTCCCCTTTTCATTAAAGGCATCAAGAAGCGAGATTACACTGCTGCCCAGCTGGTCAACATGCTGAAAGCATTAGCCAAGGCCAGAAGGCAACGGCAAATTCGCATAACCGGCAAAGGTCTGCGATTTGGAATCAGCAAGTAGATGGAGACCAGTAGCAGCCATCAATCTTTGAGTGTCAAATAACTTTTAGTTGTAGAAAGGTATTCATTACATATCGATCACATAAAGTACGGTTGTCCAACTTTATGGTTTCATTGGGCCGCATTTGATTAAAAAGATGTCTCAAAGGCCACCACCTAATTCATGATTGTTTATATTTAATTGTTATAAAAAGGTTCACATGGAGTCCGATTTTGAAAATTAATTAATGAGAGAAATAATGTACAATATAAGATGTACGCCATGCAAGTCAAAATTTTTAACCAAGATTATTGCTATTACCATTATTATTTATTATCTTAGGCCAAGATTAATATTTTAATGTGGTTTTTTTTCCTATAGGAAATGTTTTGTTTTTTTCTCGTATAAATGAAGAAATTTTAATTACTGACATGAGATTAGGAAATTTAAACTGGAACTTTTATGAAATAAAAACTTCTTTAATTTCGAATAATTATATAATTAGAATGTCAAAAAAATAAATAAATTTAAAGTATAAAAATCTCAATAAGTTATGATTTCCCTTTAGGTCGCATTCATAACAGCCCTTGGCCACATGCGCCCTGCAGACTATGAGTTGGACAGCCCAGATATGAGCTTCACGCTCAGTAAAAGTTTTGGATGTTTTTTTTTTTCGTTTTAAAGAAATTTAATTAAAATACCTGAGTTAAATTAACAGGGAAATGGATGTTATATTTTTAAAAATATAAGTAACAATTTAGTCAAAATAAAATTTATAATTGGTAAAATTTTTTTTATTAAGTTTCATTTAATAAACACGTCCAGAACTTTTACTTCATGAAAAAAAAAAAAAGAAAATGCAGCTTTTTAAAATATGTTTTGCTGTTTTTAATATCTTTGACCCTGTTTTATTTTTTGTTTGAAAAGTTGTTGTTCCAAATTTTAAAATTTATGTTCATAAATATTATATGTTATACAAAACATTAATATTTTTAAAACTTTTTTTGAAAATTATTTCATTAATCAGACTATGTTATCTGGTTTAAAAAAATATAAATAATATGTTTTTTCTGTAATATCAACAGAAAGAACAAACAGAAAGTGTTTGAAGTGAAAAAAATAAATTAAATTGTTACTTTTCACTTAAGTTAAAAATTAAATTAAAGAATAAAGTTAATTAATTGTTAAATTAAAGAAGTATTTAATAAATTAAAAATATTTAAGCATTAAATTTTTGTTAATAATAATTCAAACTGACATACATTCTTTTTTCTGTTAATAGAAAAATTTATCTTTAAGAAACATAAAAATTTAATTAACAAAATTTGTTTTACAGAATATAAATTTTGTTTACTTTGTCATGTAAATTTAATTAAATGAGTTTAATGATTAAATTTAATTAAAATACAAAAATTATTTAAAATTTTGTATTAGTTTTTTTTTTTAAATGTGATGATACTGATTACTTCGTTTAATTTGATTTCTATGTTTTTATTATTCATTGACACATTTATGAAAGCAGTTTAAGAATTATTTTTATCATCTAATTAATTAAAGCAGCAAAAAGAAATACAGTAGAGACTTATCAGTAATGAGTAGTTTTTTTTATTGTATAGATGGTGTATAATTTTGATTGTTTCATTCCTATTTTCATTTACATTCCTTTTTTTTCTTAGTTTAGTATAGCAATGTTGTCTGAGTTCATGTTCATTGTACAAGGCTAATAATTTTACATATTTATATTATATGATATTGATATGTTACTTATGCAATTTGATGACGTTGAATATGCAGAAAGTTAAAAATATTAATAGAATTGCCAAAAAAAGCATTTTGCAATTTTCATTTTAAACAATCACGTTCTAATATTATTATTATTTTTTTTTTAATTACTTGTTTCTCGGTTATTATTTTAAACTAACAGTAGATTTTTTTTTTTTTAAATTCTTCATTGCCTTTTTAAAAGTTAATGATAAAAATGCTTTTTTTATATTAAATGGATATTAATGTTATATATTCCATGTGTTCTGTCAGTCGTAATATTGAACTATTCTTGCTTTTACCAACAAAATTATAATGGATATAAATTTACTTCTTCTTCATTGTCACAACAGTCCCATAATGGACTAAGGCCACCTCCTTACAGATTCAGAGACATGAGATGATGTCTTTTTCGGTGTAGAGTCGTCAATCTTACATAAAAAATTGCTAAATCGTCATATAATACTGGAACTTATGGTTTGAAGTTGATTCCGAACTATTACAAACACCCATGCACCGCCGGGACTCGAGGCCAAAGCCTGTGGCTCCAAATAGCAGAGATCTAGTCATTCGGCCATCAGGCTCCATATAAATTAACAACTTTATCAATAAAAACCAGCTTTTCATTAAAGAATGTAATTTAAGATAGTTGTGCAAAAATTTACTTAAAGGGAATAAAATTGTTTCACATTTAAATAAAAGTAGCATGAAAAATATTATTTTTTAAATTTTGAAACAAACATTATCTACTTTATTTTAGTTATACTAGAATTACGACAATTTATTTTAAATTTATATAATTTAACAATATTTAAATTATATTTTAATTCATTAAAAAGAATTTCAGTAAAAATTCAGTTAATTTTTCAGTTATTAGAAAAAATCTTTAATATATCAGGATTTAAATTAACTTTAAAAACTTTTATAATACAGGTTTCGTATATACCCATTATTTATACATTTTGTATATACCCTTTATTTTATTATCTACTTTATTTTAGTTATACTAAAATTTCGACAATTTCTTTTAAATTTATATAATTTAACAATATTTAAATTATATTTTAATTCATTAAAAGGAACTTCAGTAAAAATTCAGTTAATTTTTCAGTTATTAAAAAAATCTTTAATATATCCGGATTTAAATTAACTTAAAAACTTTTATAATACAGGTTTCGTATATACCCATTATTTATAGATTTTGTATATACCCTTTATTTATAGATTTCTTATATGATTTTAAGTTATTAATTATCAGAATTCAAATATATTAATATAATGGAAAATAAATGTTAATTGTTATTATTTTCTTATAAATTTTGCCCTTAATTTTTTTCCTGCCATTTTTATAAAGAAATTATGTAAAATATATTTGATCACCATGCATTTAATATCATAACTATTTTGAAATATCCTAATTGATAAAAAAATTTTATTAATATTTATTTCATACTAATTAATATTACAGTAATAAAATATTTTATTTTGTGATTTTTTTCTTTTGTAATTTAGTTTTCTTAATTTTTTGAAATGTTATAATTGCTTTTAAATTTATTAAGGAATTGTACATTTTTAGATTTCATACCGTCACAGAAAATATTTGTTCAAATTCTCCAGCTCAATATCACCTATCGTAATTTTGAGACTATTTTGACTCAATTTTTCAGACTTTTTATTATTTCCTACTGCGCAGAAACATTTGCTCAATTATTCATTAGCATATATATCATCTGATTGAAATATCCTAATTGATAAAAAAATTTTATTAATATTTATTTCATACTAATTAATATTACAGTAATAAAATTTATATTGTTAGCAAAAAATATTATTTTGTGATTTTTTTCTTTTGTAATTTAGTTTTCTTAATTTTTTGAAATGTTATAATTGCTTTTAAATTTATTAAGGAATTGTACATTTTAGATTTCATACCGTCACAGAAAATATTTGTTCAAATTCTCCAGCTCAATATCACCTATCGTAATTTTGAGACTATTTTGACTCAATTTTTCAGACTTTATTATTTCCTACTGCGCAGAAACATTTGCTCAATTATTCATTAGCATATATATCATCTGATTGAAATACTAATTGATAAAAAAATTTTATTAATATTTATTTCATACTAATTAATATTACAGTAATAAAATTTATATTGTTAGCATGAAAAATATTATTTTGTGATTTTTTTCTTTTGTAATTTAGTTTTCTTAATTTTTGAAATGTTATAATTGCTTTTAAATTTATTAAGGAATTGTACATTTTTAGATTTCATACCGTCACAGAAAATATTTGTTCAAATTCTCCAGCTCAATATCACCTATCGTAATTTTGAGACTATTTTGACTCAATTTTTCAGACACTATTATTTCCTACTGCGCAGAAACATTTGCTCAATTATTCATTAGCATATATATCATCTGATTGAAATATCCTAATTGATAAAAAATTTTATTAATATTTATTTCATACTAATTAATATTACAGTAATAAAATTTATATATGAAAAATTTATTTTGTGATTTTTTTCTTTTGTAATTTAGTTTTCTTAATTTTTTGAAATGTTATAATTGCTTTTAAATTTATTAAGGAATTGTACATTTTTAGATTTCATACCGTCACAGAAAATATTTGTTCAAATTCTCCAGCTCAATATCACCTATCGTAATTTTGAGACTATTTTGACTCAATTTTCAGACTTTATTATTTCCTACTGCGCAGAAACATTTGCTCAATTATTCATTAGCATATATATCATCTGATTGAAATATCCTAATTGATAAAAAAATTTATTAATATTTATTTCATACTAATTAATATTACAGTAATAAAAATATTTTATTTTGTGATTTTTTTCTTTTGTAATTTAGTTTTCTTAATTTTTGAAATGTTATAATTGTTTTTAAATTTATTAAGGAATTGTACATTTTTAGATTTCATACTGTCACAGAAAATATTTGTTCAAATTCTCCAGCTCAATATCACCTATCGTAATTTTGAGACTATTTTGACTCAATTTTTCAGACACTTTATGATTTCCTACTTCGCAGAAACATTTGCTCAATTATTCATTAGCATATATATCATCTGTCTGTGTAGGTCTTTGAAACCACACGAAGGTAAAAAAATTTTAAACGATCTTCAAATGTTTGCCATTTACATAAACTTTAATGTAAATATTTATCAAATTAGATTTATAATTTTATTACGAATATTACGAAATATATTGTCAAGTAGAAAAATAAATTCAAAAATAATTTATAATTTTAGCTGCACTAAAAGCGTTAATTTCATTAATTGTAGTTATTGTTAAAGATTTTGTTGGACTTAAATTTTTTTCTTAATAATTTTAATTTTTCTTACTTTTTTGGAATGCTATAATTGTTTTTAAATTTATTAAGGAATTATACATTTTATTTAGCTTTTAGATTTTACACGGTCACAGAAAATATTTGTTCGAATTCTCAAGCTCAATGTCGCCTATCTTTTTTTTTTTCAATTCCTACTATTAGTTCACACTCTCCCTATATATATCTTGTTCAAGTTTTCAATCATTCAAATACTTTTTATTCATCCACTCAAGTTCAAATACATTTTTTGAACTTGTAGTGGATGACACTTGATGTTAATACAGTTTTTAAGTATTAATTCATTAATTAAATGTAATTAATTATTTTTAGTTTTTTTTTTAGATTTAAGTTGCGTTTATTTAATAATAGATGGCGCCAGTTGTAAGAGGAAAATTTCAGCTTTATTTGTAAAGGACTTTTCTGCAATAGAGTGAAAAAAAGTAGGAATTGACTTTAAATTTTTTTTTAATATTACTTGTTCTCTATGGAAGTGTTTTCTTCACACACAATAAGGTTAAAATTTCGATCATAAATTTTCATAAAACCGTCATTTTCAGACTTGTGACTGATGTTTTCAGCTTTTAAATGTCTTACTTCGGTGAAATATTTGCTCAATTACTCAAACATATCATGTGTGTCCGTGTAGGTCTTTGAAACCACACCAAAGTTAAAAAATTTTGTTCTTAAACGATTTTCAAATGTTTGTTATTTACATAAATTTTAATGTAAATTTGTAGATTTATAATTTTATTACCAATATCATAAAATATATTTTCAAGTAGAAAAATAAATTCAATAATAATTTATAAATTTTTTTTATAGTTTTAGCTGCACTAAAAGCATTTATTTCATTTACTGTAGTTATTGTTAAAGTTTTTTGTTAGACTTTATTTTGAGTCTTTTTCTATTTTTTTTTGTAAAAAAAATCCGTGTCTTCCAATGACATTTAAAAAGTCTGAAAATATGCATAAAATATTTTTCCAGATCTTTTAGTCAGAAATATTCTAATTTTAATGAAATAATAATCTTAATTTTTTTATTAATTTTTGACTCATTACAAAAATAGCTCATCCATATCATTTTTAAAAATAGCATTTTTAATCTACTATTTTGTTAATATTTATTAAATATTAATTGTACAATTCGTATTGATTAATTTGTATAAATTTTACCCTTAATTTTTTTCCACCAATTTATTAAATTCTATTATTATTTATTTATATTATTTTTGTACATACAATTATATAAATAAATTATAAATTTTTGCGTTAATTTTTTCCCCGCCAAATTATTAATTTTTATTATTATTTATTTATATTATTTTTGTACATAGCAATTATATAAATAAATTATAAATTTTTCCCTTAATTTTTCGCACCAAATTATTATATTTTATTATTATTTATTTAAATAATTTTTGTACTTACAATTATATAAATAAATTACAAATTTTGCCCTCAATTTTTCCCACCAAATTATTAAATTTTATTGTTATTTATTTATATTATTTTTGTACATACAATTATATAAATAAATTATAAATTTTGTCCTTAATTTTTTTCCACAAATTATTAAATTTTATTATTATTTATTTATATTATTTTTGTATATACAATTATATAAATAAAATATAAATTGTACCCTTTTAATTTTTTTTCACTAAATTATTAAATTTTATTATTATTTATTTATATTATTTTCGTATATACAATTTATTATTATTTTTGCAAAATGCATTTAAATATTTATGATATTAAATGCATGTCCTTACATGTATTCAATATCATAAATATTTTGAAAAAAATATTTGTATTGCTAAAAAATAGCCTTTTAAAATAATAATTTCAAGTAACAATAACTTTATCATAATCTTAAATAATAATCTAATAATAAAGTTAAAAACAATAGAGTTAGATAAAAAATTGACGGGTAAAATTTTCACTATATTTATATATTCATTATAATGTAAATATTCTTAGATTATCATTTTGTAAGTGATTTAATCGTAGGTTTCTATCTTTGTTATTAATTCTAGTTCTTGGTATATTAATACAATAATTTGACATAATAGACTAAATTTTTGTATTAAATAAGTTAAATAATTCTTGTTTCTTTAATAAGTAGTTTGGTATCATCGTCATTTTGCAAGCCCAGAAATTTAAAGAAGCCCATGAAAATGCAAAATTAATGATACCAATGAAACTCAGGGACGCATGTTATAGAAATATTAATGCAAAAATAGATATTTTATATTTTTGTAGAAATTTGGATAATTTTACCCTTCAATTTTTTCAATCATCAGTAATGTCTTGTAGTAGGAGAATAAGTATATCTTAAACAGGAAATTTTAAAATTAATGATACTTCTTATTCATTATTATGTTTATTTATTCTTTTTCTTTCTTTATGTTTTTATTATTATGTTTATATATATATTAATAAAAAACTAAGTTCATAAAAAATGAGTTGATCAACAGTAAAAACTAAGAAGATTCTTCACCTTAATCTAGATTATCAGTTTCTAAATTATGACATTCAATAAACAGATTCCGTAAATTGCAGTTCTAAATAAAATAAATTATTTATATTCTCCTATCTCTAAAGGAATTTATATTGTCATTGACCGCCTACTGTTATTTTTACATTTAAAAAGGATTTTTCATAAAAAATGTGTTCTCATTTTTTATGAACAATCCTTTTGACCAACAATAAAAGAAAACTAAGAAGATTCTACCTTAGTCTAGACATTTCTAAATTATGATATTCATTAAACATGTTCAGCAAATTAAAATTCTAAATAAAATAAACTATTTATATCCCTCTATCTCTAATTGAATTTAATATGTTATTGAGCACTTGCCGTTATTTTTAAGTTTACAAAGGATTGAGAGCCATCCTTTATACCCACCAATGTATTCTGATCAATCGCGAGCGTATTTTGACCTCTACCTTACCCATACTGTATTCAAAATGTCCGGGATCCAAAATCTCCAAGGTTGGCCAGAATCCTAAATAAAATTTATTAGCATCTTAATTCTGTAATATACTTCCACGTAATTATTAGGCTTTTACTATATGCTTTTTCGTTTGTGACGGTTTGGCAAAAATGGTAAAATATATTGAGAGATTAAAAAAAATCCAAAAAATCGAGACATAAAAAGCTTTATGCCTTCCAGCTGCCATCAAAAAGTCTGAAAATGTATATAAAATAATTGCTTCCAGATAATTTAATTAGAAATATTCTAATTTTGATGAAATAATAATCCTGATTTTAAAAAATTAATTTTGATTCTTTATAAAAATGTCTTCTTGAAATGCCATTTTTAAAATAAGCATTTTAAATCCACTAATCAATTCTTAAAATAATAAAGTTCCTTAAAAAAAAAAAATTAATAAGGCCATTAATTTATGTCTATGAAAATTATTGTTATGATTCTGGAATATGTTCTGTTTAATACCTTATGATGCTCGAAGTCTTAATTAAATCTTAGATGAAATTAATTTGCGTCTAAATTTCTCTACATACATATGTATTTAATTATATATCATCATTATCATCAGTGGCGCAACAGCCCCTTGTGTACCAAGGACGTCTTCCTACTGGCAAATTTCGACGGAGGACATGTCTCCTTTTACGGGATATGGTTGTCAAACCTACGTCCAAAGCTCTACAATCATATTAGACCGGGACATACTGTTTAAAGTGGATCCCCAACCCCTAAAAACACCATAGCATCACGAGGACTCGAACCGGAAACCTGTGGTAACGAGTGCCAGTCATAATAAAATCTTAGAGAGGGCTAGTCACCCGACCATAAAATAATAAAGTTTGGTATAAATAAAGTAATATATATATATATATATATATCAGAGTTATATATATATATATATATATAACTCTGATAAACTATATTAATCCCACCCACATATTTGCTTATTTTCATTTCATAAAATTCATTGTACATTATTTATTTAACATTAATTAATTATTATGTTTTTGTAACACGTTTTCAAATGAGACTTTGAAAAATACATCAAATTTCATGATATTTTTGGATTTCTCTTGTGACAGAACAAGTGGAATATATATATAAAATGTTTTTGATTCATTTAGCCGACATTTTTACAGTGGACAATTAAGACAATTCAAAGCCTTTAATAAATGACTTCATAATATCATATGAACCATCGCATTTTTAATTCTTCTGAATGATTAAATGAAAAAAAATATGCGTGATTTATATGTAATGCATATGCTTTACTGTAAAAATTACCTTTATTTTAAGAACTATTTAGCCTTCTGTATCTATTCTAAGCCATCAAATTTATTTATTTTGTTGTTTAGATATTATGTTTGAAATTTAAGAATAAATAAGGATTCATTCGTTTTTGTTGACATGTAAATACAACATAATGTGTGTTTATGTTTTGCAGTATTTAATCCAAAATCGTTATATTTACTTCTATGTATGTTTTAATTTTGTGTGAACTATATTTATTGGGACATTTCATTCATTTGTTTAAAAAAATTATTTATTTTCATTCATATTCATTGAGTTTAATTCTGTACTGATAATGAACCATTGTATTTTCAGCTTTTTAATAAATTATTATTTGCTGAATGATTAATCTTGTAATTCTTTTCTTTAAAAATTTCAGAACATAGATTAAAGTTTAAAAATTGTATTAAATAAAAAAAAAAATGTAATACTATTTCTTAATGTGAAAGTTAAATTAACATTTATCTTACGATTTTTTTTTATTACACTAATATTAAAATAGCTTCTAAAATATATTTCCAAACATATTTTAAGCTATAAGATTATGCTAAATACTACATAAAAGTTTTTTTAATATTTAATTTCGCTATAATTAAGTTTAAAAATGCCCGACTCGTCTCTCAGTGTCCGCTGGTGAATATTAGGTCTGAGGTTTAATGCGTTGGCGGCTTTGTTGTAGATACTTTAAAAAAAAACGAGGGGATTTGATGATATTCAACCTCTTGCTCGTGAGTCAGACTACATGATGGGAGTTTTCCGCGTTTTCTCCACAAAAACGCAATTGCGGGGCAATTACCCCAAAGTAATTACCCCAAAAGTGGTAATTACCGGCAAGGAATTACCACTTTGTTGTTACCGGTTACCACTTTTACGGCAAGTTACGGTTACGGCAAGGAATTACCACTTTTGTTGAATTACCGGTAATTGCGGGGTAATTACCGGCAAGGAAAAACCTTTTCTGAGTTGCTCAAGATCCTTAAAGCTTAGTTCGTAAACTGAATTTTAAACAATTCTTATAATTCTAGAATATTACCTCCCTTTTGAATCGAAGAATCAATTTTTACCCCATGTCTAATTGATTTGTTTGAGAGTGCATATGTGAACACATAATACATGACATAGATTCAATATTGTAGACTTTTCCTGGTAAACATTAATCATACTGTCATGTGGTATTAATGTTTTGTTTTACATTCTTCTATCCTTTCCTTGAATTAAATTAAGTGTGGAGTTGTTTTTGAATAAAGGCATTTCTGAGGTAAGAAAGGCAGATCTGAGGCTGATTCAGCGTTATCAGACGACTACTACTACACCACACCACACCACATCACTGAGCATATAGTTGAGTTGCCTTTTACAGTTTGGGAATGATGTGGGTGAGAAGTCTGATTAGGCTCTATGAGATCGGGACCTACGGCTTAAAAAGTAGATTCCGAACCATTACAAACATTCATGACCCCACCGGGAAACCTGTGGCCCCGAGCGCCAGTCTCTCGGCCATCAGGCCTCTGCGCCATCAGACTATATTGAACACCAAAATTTGGAAAAAAAAAAAATGACATTTAGAGAATTCGCACCCTTCATTCTTCATTCTCGAGTCTGATATTTTTGGGCTACAGATTTTTAAGGCATATATATAGGAACTTTTAACTTGATTTCGGTTCGAAAAACTCAAGACAGACATTTCAAAACCCAATGCTCTGTCCATTTTGGTTTCTAAATTTAACTTTCGAATGACTTTTTTTTCTTAACATTTATGTATTTAATCTCAATGATTTCACAAGAATTACTGTGAAAACATTTTGATTCAGATAGAAAACAAGAATCTGGTTAATGTAATCATATTTTTAGAAGAATGGATTTTTAAATTACACTGAATTTATTAGCGAAATAAAACAGAAGCCTCACAAAGAATAGCTTAAACGTAATTAGGTTTCCCATTTCAAAACAATGAAAGTAAAACCATTGAATTAAAATAATTGAACTAACATTTATTACAAAAAAAAAAACCCCGAAAATGTAAAATTCTTAAAAATGGAAATATTCCATTAAAAATAGATTTCTTCCGTATAAATATATTTTAAAAATACACTTTAAAATGCTTATTAAACTTTTCGCTATGTATAAATTAAAAAAATCGCAGTAATATTACTTTGAAGTATTTTCAATTAAAAGAAGATTTGAGAATTACCAGAAATCTAACAATTCTGAGAATTTAAGAATTCTTAATTATTCTAATTAAATGTCCTTACTTCCCCCGAATAATTGTTTGTTCTAATAACTAATTAAATTAAATATCTGGCTTCGATTTGACCATTAGATTTTTCATTTAAACATTTACAACGAAAGAATCATTGAGCCTTCAAATTAAATGCCATTATTACTGGAAATTTAATGAAATATATAAATTAAAATTTTATTTTATTTTTATCAAATATATCGAAATATATTAATTAATTAAATGTTCATTTTTAATAATAAAGAATTCTAAATTTCAGAAGCATATTCATTTCTTTACATCAAAATTAATTATTTCTGGGTTCCATTTCCCTCATGATCCGAAGCAAAAGAACTTTTGAACGATTTATCAATGTTATCTTAAGAAACGGGCCATTTATTATCCATTTAAAACAAATTAGAAAGTTTATAAAAATACATATAATTCGTAATGACAAACACAAGGTGTCAGAGAAAATACATTAGATACAATTTTTAACTTAATTATTATAATTCCTCCTTTCCAAAATCTTTTCTGACGATTTTATCAGTAGCAGCGCCACAATCGTTAATTTAATGAAATTTCTTTTATTTTGAAATAATTTAAATTTGGTTTCAAAGATAACTGACTTCTTTCTTTGATTAATGATTCTATTTTCTGATTAAACTTCGGTCTGCTTTCTCTAAATTGAAAATAATTTTAAATTGCTTTATTAACTTTATTGAAAACTTATAAAGCGATTACTTTTAAGAAAAACAAACACGATGGTGAACATTTTAATTTTGAATTGGTGAATTTTTGATAACGATGGTGAAAATTTTAAAAAAAAAAAATAAAAATAAAAATAAGGCCACTTATTTTATCTAATAAAATCAAAGTGAATTATTTTAACTAATTCATTCTTTCTTCAGTTAGTGTAATTTAATATACAGGATGATTATAATTAAAATCCCACTTTCAAAATGCTGTAAAAAAAAGAACCACTAACAATGAGTTCAAATTTGAATTGAAGATTCTTGAAGAAGGGGGAAACGGTACTGCATCAAAAAAAGTTCCACAGATTTTTCACATCTAATTTGATATTAGCTTGCCGCGGTGGATTTGCTATCCAGTAACAGTGTCACAACTGTAGAATGACTTGGAAGTCCTTTCTCCCATTAAAAACCGAAAACAATTAATGGCATTGAACACTACAGTTAGTTTAATGTGCAACTCCTGCCAAATACGTTGTTATTTCGATTCAAAAATATCACTGGTAGCCAAATTCACTTTCTTTCTGCCGTTTACAGCGCCATCTATTATTACTTTGGAACTTTTTGATGTCATACCGTTTCCCACTTCTTCAAGTATCTTCAGTTCGAATTCGAACTCATTGTGATGAGTGATTCTTTTTAATAGCCTTTTAAAGTAGAACTTTAATTGTAATCACTCTGTATATTACGAAAAGTTTATTGAACTCAAAATTTTGAAACTCTCGACAGATTTTTTTATCCTATGCCCTTTTCCGACCTCTTGGTCATTAGTCAACGAGTAGCCCAATACAGCAAAGAACGACAAAAACAATCACTAAAGGCATTGACAGCAGCACAAAAAGGGAAATAGTTAAAAACAGTAGGGCATATGATGAGGTACTCTCCAATCAAGGGCACGCCACTGTCGCAAAGCGGACATATATCTGTATCAGCCTGTCCTATTTTATACGAGTGACTCTGTGAGTAGTCATGGCCGTGAGTCTAAAGCAGGCCTCGCCGACCTTTCTAGGCAAGGAACGGAGAAATCTTGTTGATTGTGTATTTCTCAATAGGAAATCCGCGGCCTGGTGGCCGATTGGTTAGCGCTCTGGCCGTTGGTACCATAGGCATCAGGTTCGAATTCTGGTGGTGGTATTGTTAGTAGCTTGGAATCCACGTTAAACTGTGGGTCCCGGCCTATTTAGCTCTCGTTTGCACAGAATGATCGTAGAGTGACAAACCAATCAATAGGGAATTCCACTTTTTCACAGAATTATACAGTTTGAAATAGTTGGATTTAATGGATAAATATATATCTCGCTTTATATTCTACAAAGGTGAAGGTTTAGTTTTTCTCTTTACTGTCATTTTTTGCACACTTTGGGTCAATTAGACAGGGACCTACAGTTTAAAGTAGATTTCAAACTACTAACAAAGATTCATATCACCACCAGTATTAGAATCTGATGCCTATGAAGAAGGCATCAAACTTCAAGAAGGAAAGAAAATATATCTTTTTAAAGATTAAAACAAATATATTTGTAGAATAAAATATTCATAATTTGCTATTTTTCCATTTCCATTTGCCATTTATTTTAATTGCCATTTTTTTTTCAAAATTGACAGCTACAATTTACTAATGTTTGTTCATTTTTAAAATTAAGTTTTTTTTTTTCAATTCCTTCTATAAGCATACACTCTCCCTATATTTATCGTGTTCAAATTTCCAATCGTTCATAAAATACTTTTTATTCATCCACTCGAGTTCAAAAACATTTTTTTAACCTGTAGTGGATGACACTGATGTTAATACAGTTTTTTTCAAATATTAATTCAGTAATTAAGTTTAATTAATTAATTTTAGTTTTTTTTAGATTTAAGTTGAATATATCTATCAATAGATAGCACCAGATAAACTTAAAAAAATGAGTGAAAATTATTTATAAAGGACTTTCTGCAATATAGTGAAAAAAAAAGTAGGAATTGACTTAAATTTTTTTTATATATATATTAATTGCTTACTGTTATATACGATCCTTCAAAATTTATGATTAGGACAAAATTTCATAACAAATGAGCCATTTTGAATTTAATAACCTATTTCGAATTACATAACAAATTAAAATTCCATGATAAATTGATATTTGAAATTCTTCAAATATTATTGTCATTTTTTCTTCAAAATGAGCAGTAAAAATTTACTAACAATTGTTGTTGTTTAAAATTAAGTTTGTTTGCTTTTACTGTTAGAAATTACCCTTCAAAACTTAGGGTAGGAACAAAATTTCATAACATATTACTCATTTCGAATTCAATCAAATTAAACAAAGTTCCATGATAAATTGATATTAAAAATTCCGCCATTTTAATTGCCCTTTTTTTCTCAAAAGGAACAGTAAAAATTTACTAACGCTTGTTGTTGTTTAAAATTAAGTTTGTTTGTTTTTACTGTTATATACTGTCCATCAAAACTTCGGGTACGGTTGAAATTTCCCATCAAATGACCCACTTCGAATTTCAGACAACTTTTAAAAGATGGAACATAATAAATGGAATTTCATAAAAATTAGATTAATAAATTTTATTGGTTTATTTATAGTTTTAAATATCAAAATTAATCAAGTAAAGTTATTAAAATCAAAATTAATCAATAATAAATTCAATCAAGGGAAATTTAAAAATAAGTTAGTTATAAGAAAAATAATCGTCCTAATTAAATAATCTGTTTTATCATATCTAATTTGATTAACATAATCATAAGCAAATAAAAGTATGTATTTTGCTAAAACGATTTCAGTTGAAAAGAATTAAGAATTAATCTTCAAAATAAAATAAAAATAAAATCTATTATCAATTAAAAACTACATAATTCCAAAATAAATAAAATAGGATATAATAGTTAATTATTTATTAATTACAATAATTAAGATTTAATCCATATAGAAAAGGATTTTAAGAAGAAAATAACTTATAATATATATGTATGCATTAAATGTGAATTGTAAATTGTAAAACTCAAGAATTAATAATAAAAAAGACATAAGAAACATGTGATGTTTTCATCATAAATTAAATTCTTAATTTTTATATAATTAAAATATTTTTATTAGGAGAGAGAAAAAAAATTAATTTTTGAATATTATATTTTTAAAGTTATGAACATAAAAATCTAATCTGTTTCACATCTAAAATAGTTTCTTTTTTTTTTTTTTTTTTTTTAGTTAGTTAGAAAATATTTCTAAAAGCATTTGGATCAGATTAAAAATATAATTTTACATCTAAAATTTGAAGACTATTCTTATTTAGTTTTTAAAAATTTGATAAAATAAAGTTTTTAATAATTGAAAAATAAATTCACAATAAATTAAAATTTAAACTTGGAAAAAAAAATTATAATCAATTCAGAAAAAAAAAATTAAACCAATCATTATTTTAGAGTTTGAGTTCATTTATCAACACATCACTCAATAAGTCTCTGGTCTAGCTAAGAAAAACTTTTTTTTTTTAGAAATTCGACTTTATTCGTCAACATACTCTTCTTCCAGTGTGATACATTCATTCCAACTTTCCCCTAATTTTTCGATTCTTTTTTTTTGCAGTACGTTTAGCATTTGCTCTTAAAGTAGGCCTCAATTTCGGCAATTACTTCTTCATTTGAGCCAAATTTATTTCCCTGGAGCATTTTTTTTATGTCTGCGAAAAGACAGTAGTTCCTGGGGGCCAGATCTGGAGAGTAACGGTGGATGGGGAAGCAATTCGAAGTGTAATTCATTCAATTTAACCATTGTTAAATTGAATGAATCGACTTGTGACACGGGGCATCGTTTTGGCGAAACAGCACTTCTTTTCTTAATATCTACGCTCAATCGATGAATAATGACATGTAATATTCGCTACAGATAGTTTTATCTTTCTCAAGATTATCGGTGAACAAAATATCATGCGTGTCTAAAATACGGATGCCATAACCTTGCCTGCTGATTTTTGAGTTTTTGGTCTTTTGTACGACTTTCACCGGCTGCTGTTCACTCAGCTGACGGTCATTTTGATTCATGCGTGTTGTAGTGGATCCATGCCCATACCAACGCAAGAAATCCTTTTTATCTCGCTTGAATAGCTCCAAACAGAGCTCTGAATCGTCGACGCGTTGTTGTTTTTGTCTTGTGTGAGCAAACGCGGCACCCACTTTGAAATCAACTTAAATAGGCTGAAATTTTCGTGTAAAATTGTAAACTCACTACTTTCTGATATCTTTAAGGTGTCAGATATCTCACACAACTTCATTTTAAGGTCTTTCTAAAATATTTTGGGGATTTTTTTTTTTTATGTTTTCAGGAACAATCGCCGATTTTGGGAGATCAGAGCTTTCCGCATTATTATCTTTGTACGACAGCCTTTAAATTCAGTATACCAATCAATAATAGTTGATTTCCCTGGTGCAGAGTCACCAGAGCGCTTATCAAGCGCCTGTTTGACTTCAACATCATTTTTCCCATCAAAAAACAATGTTTAATAAACACATAAATTTTTTTTTATTCATTGTTTTTCAAAATTACAAAACTGGAGTCACTAAAACCACTGTAACTTGTACACTAATTATTAGAATGTCATAAAATATGGTCACGTATTGTTTGGAGGCTGCTACTATCCAAAATTCGTATGGGTCTGTCAACAGTATTGCCATATATGCCTCAGACCGGCGAAACTTATTGAGTGATGTGTTATATATTAGTTGATATCCATCACAATTGGCCGCCTTCAGGAAATAATACATTTTTTTTGTTCGATAAATTTTATTCGCAACAAATATCAACATGAAGGTAAAGAAATCAAAGGAAAATTTTCAGTAAAATAACATTAAATAAAAAATTCATCTAACTTATATTTGTTTAGATATTTTAAAATTACGAATGATCTTAGTAGAACAAAATTTAAATTATAAAATATAAATAGATAATTGAAAATTAAGGAGCTGAAAGAAACTAAACAGTGTTAATTAGGTTGCCTTATGCAAAATTATCTTTATAATATTTCACATTAATGCATGGAAAAAAAGTCTAAGTATTATAATTTCAACTTCCATTATCCTCTAAATAATTGGTATCAGGGAATAATCTTTTATAGAAAAATTATTTTTAATAAGAAAATAAGAATCCGAAAAAAAAAACCTTAATTAACCCCAGCTTTAAACGACACTAAGAGGGGGACAATTATTTAAATTGAATTTTTTTAAAAAAAATAATTTTGTCTCACTTTCAGAAATAAGATAAAGTGATGAAGAATATTATAATAATAAGAAAATAAAGAGAAATAAATATTCACCAAATAAATTCAGCATCGTTAATTGGGTTATCTTACACAAAATTATCTATTATAATATTTCAATCAATGCTTGAAAAAAAAATAATAAATAAAATATTAGAAATTCAATTTTCATTGGCCTCTAAATAATTGGACTCGGAAAATGATCTCTTACAGAAAAATTATTTTTAATAAAAAAATAAGAATCATGTAAAAAAAAAAAAAAAACTTTGTTACCCACTGCTGTAATCGACATTAAGATGAAGGACAATTATTTAAATTGAATTTTTTAAAAATAATTTTGTCTCACTTTCAGAAATAAGATAAAATGACGGAGAATATTTCCCATTTAATTTCAAGAAAATCTATTATTTTAATATGCTCTTAATGAAAATTTCACCCTTTTTTCTTCTTCTTTCAAATCTATTAAACTCTAATAGATGCTCTTTTATTTACTTAAAGAACTTGTTACTTCTTTGAAAGCAACACCGTACAAATTGCATAAAGAAAATCAATTTATTCTTTTAACACCATATTAGTCTCGGCATAAGTACCTGTAATAGAATTGACTCCATTCTAATCTTTAAATTAAAACAGAAATTGATTTTCCTTTTAGTCTAATAAGATTACTAAAAAAATTGATTGCTTGATTCTTTGCAGATTTCACTCTTTCTGAGAATAACTCAATTACAATGGCTATCAGCACTACTGATATAGATCGCAGTAAATCTTGGAGTATTTCATTATCTCCTTAAAGATAATCATTACTGGGAACTCATAAAGATTTAAATTAAAATGGACTCCGATCTGATTCGTTGGGAAGTATTTACTGCTGTCAAGGTATGTTAGGGTACTTTAAGGAATACTATTGGTTCGAAATGATACCGCCTTCCTATAAAAACTCCCCTTTGGGCCAAAAATGTAAAAAAGAAAAAGAAAAATGTCTTAGATGCATATTTTAATTTGGTATTGGAAAATGTAGCCTGTTGCATCAACTGCAATTGAGTGATACGATCTTCAATAGCATTTGCTGTCTGCTTATTTAGAGTGAAGACGAAACATTACCATGGATGATGACATAAAGATCGGTAAATATTCTTTCTCTTTTCCTTTATTTTTTTTGTAGTGAAGATAATACCATTCATTTAAAAAAATCATTCATTCACTAATTGTAAATTAAATTTTAATCACCTATAATATTATTAAGAAGTACTTTTTCTTATAATTGAAAACTATTGAATTGAATTTTAATATTTTAATTGAATCGTCTATAATAAATATATATTAAGCATAATCAATGTAATTATTTTTTTCTATATTTTTTGTAGTGAAGATAATACCATTCATTTAAAAAAAATCATTCATTCACTAATTGTAAATTAAATTTTAATCACCTATAATATTATTAAGAAGTACTTTTTTTTATAATTGAAAACTATTGAATTGAATTTTAATATTTTAATTGAATCGTCTATAATAAATATATATTAAGCATAATCAATGTAATTATTTTTTTCTATATTTTTTTTGTAGTGAAGATAATACCATTCATTTAAAAAAATCATTCATTCACTAATTGTAAATTAAATTTTAATCACCTATAATATTATTAAGAAGTACTTTTTTATTATTGAAAACTATTAATTGAATTTTAATATTTTAATTGAATCGTCTATAATAAATATATATTAAGCATAATCAATGTAATTATTTTTCTATAAGTGAAGATAATACCATTCATTTAAAAAATCATTCATTCACTAATTGTAAATTAAATTTTAATCACCTATAATATTATTAAGAAGTACTTTTTTTTTTATAATTGAAAACTATTGAATTGAATTTTAATATTTTAATTGAATCGTCTATAATAAATATATATTAAGCATAATCAATGTAATTATTTTTTTCTATATTTTTTGTAGTGAAGATAATACCATTCATTTAAAAAAATCATTCATTCACTAATTGTAAATTAAATTTTAATCACCTATAATATTATTAAGAAGTACTTTTTTTTTTTTATAATTGAAAACTATTGAATTGAATTTTAATATTTTAATTGAATCGTCTATAATAAATATATATTAAGCATAATCAATATAATTATTTTTTTCTATATTTTTTGTAGTGAAGATAATAAATACCTTTCAATTAAAAAATCGCTCACTCGCTAATTATATATTGAATTTTTAACACCTTTAATTTGATTAAAAATTAAGTATTTTTTATAATTGAAAATTTATTGAATTAATTTTTAATACTTTTATTCAATCGTATGTAATAAATACATATTGTGTATAGTAAACATTATTTTTGTTTTTCATTTATTCTTTGTAGTGAAGTTATTACAATTCATTTAAAAAATAACTCATTCACTAAATATATATTATATTTTAATTTTAATCACTTTTAATTTTATTAAGAATTATTTTTTTATAATTAAAAAATATTGAATTTAATTTCAGTACTTTCCTTCGATCGTTTATAATAAATATATGTTTTGTATAGTAAATTTTCTTTTTTTTTTTTTTTTGTAGTGAAGATAATAGCATTCATTTAAAAAAAACTCGCTCATTCACTAATTATATATTAAGTTTTAATCGCCTTTATCATATTTTTATTAAACCTTTTTATTGCATATTGTAATTTTAATAACATAATAATAAAAATATTTGTTTACAATATGATAAATGTAAATTAAATGTTTACAATTTTATTAAATGTTAATTAAATATTTACATTTTAATTAAATGTTAATTAAACCTTTCTTTCTTTTTGTGGTGAAAATATTCATTTAAAATCACTAATTATATATTAAATTATCAATTTTAATTTTATTAAGAAAGTTTTTTTATAATTAAAAATTATTTAATTTAATTTTAATATTTTCCTTAAATAGTGTTGCTTACAAAAAAAAAAAACTGCGACAAATTTTATTTAATAAAAAGTTACATAAAGTTATTTATTTATCAATTATTATTTATTTTAAAAATTCTTTAATTGGATTTTAATACTTCTTTTCAAATTTAACAAATAATTTCATTCAATATTAACATTTGTGCATTGTAATTTTAATAAAATAATAATTAAAACTTTTGTTGACAAAATTATGAAAACATATTCATTATAAATTCATGAAGAATTAGATAAAAAAATGTAATTTTTAAATAAAATATTCTCTAATTGTATTAATTTTAATTAAATAAATATAGGAAGAAGAGGTATTCTTAATTAATTAATGTAATACAAATCAATTAATTCATTTTTACCTGATTTGCAATAATATTAGTTTAATTGAATTTTTTTTATATTTCAGATGAATTTTTTTTCATAGTCATAAAATTTAGGCAATTTAGGCAATTTACCATAGTTTAACAAGACTATTAAAGTATATTTACTATAATTTTAAGAGTTAAAATTGTATTATTCTTTAAAAATACATTTTTTAAATTTTTTAAAAACTAATCAGTGAGAAATAGTTTAAATTAAATCAATATGAAAGAAGGAGATATTCTTATCTATTGATTAATATAATGTTACATTTGAATTTAACCAGAAAATTTTGATTTTAAATTATTGTAATATCTTTCATAACTTATTTGATCAACTGTAATTTTTTAGCATTTTGACACCATCCTTAAATTCAAACATTTTCTACTGTCTTTATTTAATTTAATTATAAAAATGTTTAAATTTATTCACTATAATTTTATTATGTAACAAATAAATTAAAAAAAAATAAATTATTTCTTAAAATTAAAAGTTCATTTAATCTTGTTGTTATTGAAATGATTTTAAATTATTGTAATATCCTTCATAATTTATTTGATCAGCGGTAATTTTGTAGCATTTTGACACTATTCTTAAATTTAGGACTTTCATTAAGTCAATAAGGGAAGAAGATATATTTTTAATCAATTAATGTAATGCGAAATCTATCAAATTATTTTTAGATGATAAATTTGGATTTCAATTTTATAATGCTATTCATTTAGTTCAATTTTTTATAATATTTCAATTGATTTTTTTATTCTCTTAGTTATAAAATTTCTCTTAAATTTAAGCAATTTCAATTATTTTGATGTGTTTAACAAGACTATTAAAGTATATTTACTATAATATTAAGAGTTAAAAGTAAGATTAAGTAATATTAAGAGTTAAGTTGAATTTTTAAAAAAAATAAACTTTTTGTGTTTTTTTTTTAAATCAATCAGTGAGAAATTAAATCAGTTTAAATTAAATCAATATTGAAGGAGAAATATTCTTACCTTTTGGTCAAAGTAACATTAATTACATAGAAATTTGACCAATAAATTTTGATTTCAAATTATTGTAATATCGTTCATAACTTATTTGATCAGAGATAATTTGTAGCGTTTTGATACTATTCTAAAATTTAGGCAATTTCTGTTATCTTTATTTAATTTAATTATAAAAAATGTTTAATTTATGCGCTATAATTTTATTACATATTAAATAAATCAAAAATTAATTATTTTTTAATATTAAATACTTCATTTTACTATGATAAATTACTTAAATTGATTTATGCTAAATCAATAGAGAAAGGCACGTATTTTTACGTAACGATTAACAAATAGATTATTAATAATATATAATAGATTTTTAATTAAGATTATTAAAGATTACATAATAGTTTGTTAATTAATTCTTTTTTAAATAATCCTTTTGATTTTTTTTTTTTTTTTGTAATAAGGAAATTTGATTAGGGCAATACAAAATAAATCATCATACATTAAAATTATTTTTCTTGAAAATAAATAATTCGTCATTCAATAATTAAGAGGAAAAATTTTCATTATTCGGAAAATAACTTTGTTAGAATTTGCATAAATTTTAATGGATATTGAGATAGTTTTCATGGAATATAACAATTACAGGATCAAATATGCTATAATTTGCATTGAAAATGATTAGATTGTATTTTTCTCTGAAGTTCAGTCATTTATAATGAATTTATGTCATTTATATAAATAATTGATTTATGTGTTTTAAACGAAATCTTTTCAGTAATGGACAACTGACCTAAAATTTACTTTGTCGTTAATGTAATATAATTTTATTGGAATATAGGAATTACATAATCAAATATAGACTGATTATTATTGAAAATGATTAGCTTGTATTTATTGTTTTCGTCTCTTTACAATGAATTTATGCTATTTATATGAATAATTTTCAATATTTTTTAATGAAATTTATTCTGTCATAGGAAGCAGATCTAAAATTCCCTTTGATGTTAAAGTAATATTTTTATCGTTATAAATAATTTCATAGAAAAATAATTCTTAATCTTTTTTATTTCCTTTAAATAATTGCATTTTAATATTTTTATTAAATTTAGGTATTTTCATTATCTCCATGTAAATTATATGTAAAATGTAATTATTATAATTCATGTAAGTATTCCAATTTATTCATTATATATTTCTAAAAGTTAAATTAAAGAGTAATAGCGTTTTCTAAAAAAAAATTATATTTATTGAAATATGCCATCATTATAATTTTTCCTTTAATTTTCTCTATTATTGTTCTAAATGCATTTAAATTACCTTTGGAATTCAGACTTTAAATTACCTTTGCAGTTATTATAATATAGTTTTAATGGAATATAGCAATTACACAATGAAATATATTCTAATTATTATTGAAAATGATTAGCTTGCAGTTTTCTGCAAACTCCAAAACTTTATGCCATTTATATAAATAACTGATCAATATTTATTAAATGAAACTACTTTTTCAATATTTTTAAAGAAACTTTTTATCTTTTCTAAAATTTTCAAACATTTTTCGCAACTTTTAAAAATATTTGTTTTATATGTAAGATTCTAAACAAGATTGAAAATTATTCCTGACAGCAAAAAAAAAAATTATTAAAAAATTGAATATTTATATGTTTATTTATATAATTGAGTGTTTAATAGGGTTCTTGAAATAAACTCTGAATTTCATATAATTTATAGCTGATGTTTTATAATATTTTCAGCATAAAGGGAAATTTCTTTTATCATTTAAAATGAATAGTTTTGAATATCTCAGATTTACAGATTTCTGATGTTATATATTTAGATATTTTTCTATATTTTATTTAGTATCTATTTCACAATATGTTTCCATATCTACTTTGAATATTTAAATTGAAGAAAAATAATTATATTTATTTATCTATTTTTTATAAAATATAATTTATATTATATTTCATTTATTATCATTATTATTATTAAATAATAATATTTAATAATAATAATGATAAATTTATATTTTATTTATTTAAATAATTATTTTTTTGTGTTTTCTTTTTCTTCTTATAGTCAACTTAAGGTTTTATAGGTTCTAAAGTAGGATGGACGTGCATGTATGAAACTATGTGTTTGTAATTCTCAAAATAAAAAAATGTATATAATATTTAAAGATATCTAATGTTTTAATACATTCATTATTTTTTAAGATTGTGTAATCAAAAATTAAAAATTTCTTACCGATCATGTTTTCAATTAAATAAAAAAGCACAATTAATCGTTATTGCAAAATTGTGAACTAGTAAATCAAAATTCTTTTTCATATATCACCCTTTGTTTAATATTTATAAAAGTATTTAAAAACAGAATTGTGAATTATAATTTAAAATTTGTAAAAATTTTTTCAAGGAATTCACTATATTTATTTCAAACATGCTAAAAATATTTTTTAAAAAATTATTCACTTTATTTTAAATTAAGTAGAGCATTTTTGTTGCAAATTAGCGAAAAATTTAAAAATTAGATATACATTCTCGCGTGATTCATAGTTCGGAATAAATATTTATATTTAATGTTTGATTTTTGTCCTTTAACAATTATTCATATTTGAATTTAAAATATTTATTTAAAGTCTATTTTTACTATTTAATACCAAAATTTTCGTAGAAACTGTTTAAATTTTTTTACACGCAATAATACTTTAGTTGCGTCTCATTTTTGAAATTAAACCCATAAAGTAAAATATATTTTGCTATGTAGTTATCTAAAAATGCATGTTAAAAAATAGCTTCGTTAAAAATGTGTACGTTAAAAATGTAGCTTAAAAATGCAAAAAAAAATTTCTGCTCAAAAGGTAGTTTCTATGCTGTATTTTCTATGTGTCACATCTGTAAGTTTCTATGCTTACAAATTTTACAGATTGGTTAAAATTATTTATTATTTTTAAAACTATTTATTTTCAGTGTTCCATAAAATTTAATAATATATTAATTGTTTATAATATAATTAATTGCTTATAATATATTTCTATCTGTATTCCTATGAAGTTTAATAATTATTATTTATAAATTATAAATTATTTATTATATATATTTATTCATTATATAGTATAATTTATTTATTTATAAATTATTTTAAAATGAAACTGCTGAAAAAATTCTTATCGTGTTTCAAAATGACATTATTGCCATAAAATTATCGTAATACAGAATACACAAATGCAAGTGGATTATAATTTGAATTATGCATAATTAAATACTAAAAAGTCACATATTGTTTTAATAATTCTTCGTCATATCAGATATTCTTCGTCAACAGCCCTCATGATGGACTAAGGCTGTCTGTCTAATTGCAGATTTTGAGACAGAAATTTTTTTTCGGGGTAGGGCTGTCAGTTCCTCTACATCCAACAGTCTTATTAGGCCGAGACCTATTGTCTAAGTGGATTCCGTACCACTACAAATATACATGGTACCTCTGGGATTCGAACCCGAAATCTGTGGGACAGAGTGTTAGTCATTTGCCCGTCAGGCCCCTGATTATATTGCAACTTCTGCTAATTGTTCTAAAATGGGAAATTAAACCAATACTTAATAAATGGGAAGCTAAACATACCATTTTGTAAAAATATCATTTTTATTAACTCAGTTATGCACAATTACTATTTTGCAATGTTGATCTGTAATCTTAAATTAGTCATATCTACTATGTGTATCTGGAATTTTTGATGCCTTCAAAGTGTAAATAGGCAACAAGCTAAAATAGTCAGAAATGCACAAAAACAGCATCATTCTCTTTTCATCAATAAGAAATAAATGCTAATTTATTAAAATACTTCCTACCATTATACTAATATGGCTTTTTTTTTATTCTCTTTAATATTTATCCCCTTACATCCTTCCCTTCCCGATCAAGGAAACTCCTTTTTAGTAATTAACATCAGTAACAAACTTAATTACATAAATAACTTACTATAAATTACTAACTTAAGTACACAAAGTATACAAGATGTTTTATGAAAATTTTTATTTACAAAATGGGTTTCAAACGTTTTATAAATTTAGTAATTACTTTATTTAATATAACATCTCGCCAATGCAGCATAAAAATTTTGCCTGAAAATCTATAGACATATAGTTCGCAAAAATCAAAAATCAAATATATATATACATAATAGGCCTGATGACCAGTTGATGCTAGCGCTCTGGACTGAAGAAAACTGAAAAGCTCCCACCACTATTACGTCACACCACATAACTACGTCTAGAGCTGAGTTGCCCCTTCACAGTTTGGAAATGATGTAGGTGAGAAGTCTGACTGGGCTTTGTGACTCTCTGCGGTCAATTGAAATCGGGACATACAGCTTAAAGTGCATTCCGAACCACTGCAAACATCCATGGCACCTCCGGGATTCGAATCTGAAATCAGTGGTACCGAGCCAGAACGCTAGCCACGCGGCAATCAGGACCCTGAAGCTCCGACCAGACGCCCTGAATATCATTGTGAAATTCATTGCACATTTTGTCCCAATCGCCGTCGAGTCTTATAATTTTGAAGATGCCTAATGGCCAATTGGCTCGAGCTCTGGCCTTTGGGACCAATGGCTTCAGGTTCGAATTCTGACTGTTTCATGGATGTTTGTGAGTGTTTCGAAACCCATTTTAAATGTAGGTCCCGATCTAATTGGCCTGAGACGTGCACATAATGACTGTAGAGTGACAAACCAAACTTCATAATATAATATTTGATTAAGTAAAAACTACATAAAACAAAAACAGACTTTACACAAAGTATTTTTTTTAATTAGTCTCCATGATAATTTTTTCATTGTTTTTTTCTATGAATCTTCTCTTTGCAGCTGCTGTGCTTTGGGGCGTCTTCGCTGCAGGATTCTTCATTATCTTTTTCACTTGTTGTCTGTACTTCAAATGCATTGCTCTTCGGGAGGTTAGAATTGATGGTAATGAAAATGACTCTCTCAGGTATATACAAATTTTCTAAATGACGTCATGAATATATAATTTTGTTATTCTTGTATATAAGAATAGTATAATTTTTTTCTCTTGCGCAATATTATTCAACATTCAGTGAGTTACACAAATCTTTAAGTAATATAGACTCAAAAATTACAGTTATTTCCAAATTAAATAGTGCATTTTTTCTGAGAAGTAAAGAAATCATGCAAATACAAATATTTATGACAGATAATTAGGATTAATCAGCATCTCCTAGATGCAAGGCCTGGCTGCTATTCGGGGATCCCATTAAATTAAAAGTCTTAGAACGAAAAATACATAGTAGGTTTATAACATAGGGTGATTATAATTAAAGTCCCACTTTCAAATGCTATAAGAAAAAAAAAAAACACTCGTCACAAGGAGTTCAAATTCGAACTGAAGATATTTGAAGAACGGGGAAATGGTAAGGCATCAAAAAAAAGTTCCAAAGTGTATTAATAGATGGCGCTGTAAGCGACATAAAGAAAGTGAATTTGGCTGCCAGTGGTATTTTTGAATCGAAATAACAACGTATTTGGCATGAGTTGCACATTAAACATACTGTAGTGTTCAATGTGCTTCATTGTTTCGGTTTTTTGAAAGAAAGAAAATGGCTTTCAAATCATTTGTCAAATTGGATGGAATAAATCAGTGGAACTTTTTTGTTGCTATACCATTTTCCCCTTCTTCAACTATCTTCTTCATAGTGAAGAGTGTTTCTTTTTTACAGCATTTTGAAAGTAGGGACCCTGCATAATGAAATTAATTTTTGTGATAATTTGCTAATTCTAAAAACAATAACTTCTAAAGTACTAGTAAAATAAATACTGTAAATTTCTATTTTAAAAACCTTAAATTTTATGATTTATAAACTGAAAGTTATAGAAACTTTTAAGGAAACACTAAAGAAGTGTTCCATTATTTATTGAAATACTTTTCCGTTTACATTATTGTTTTTTTTTCAAAAAGTTCTTTTTTAGACCAAAAGTAAAAACTTGTAAGTATGTTTAATCATTATAACGTATTAGGCTAAAAATTTGTTGAAAAATACTAAATCTAATCTCAATCACTCATAGTTATTTTAATCTCTTAGAATTTAGACAAATAATTCAAATGATTTTTTATGAATATTTACAAATATTATATATTATTAATTATAATATATAATTTATCAATATTAATATTGATATATATTACTAATATGTATTAATAATATTATTAATTACTGCTATATTATAAATTATTATTAAAATTATAATAATTCCTTTTACATTAATTATTATTAATTCAATTTTTATAAATAATTACATTAAATAATTTATGAATTTATTAGCATAAATTATGTAGTTTACTTAAATAATAATTTTATTATTATTTTCAAAAACCATTCTCTGTTTTTTATTCAAATTAGAAAATATCTGTATAGAGAGTTCTTGAAAATGCAAGAAAATTTCAAAATAAATGTAAGACAATAAAAATTAATGTAATATCCAGTAAAAAATATTCATTATAAATTATAAAAAAAAATTCGTTTGTTTATATACATATATATATTTACAATTTACAGTTCCTTTTAATAATAAATTAATCGAGTTTTAACTTCATTTGTAAGATTATTTAGATTTAATTGATTTAAAGAAATTTTATAAGGAACCTTATTTGTTAATTTCGATAATTTCTTTTTTCTAATTAACAAAATTATTTTGTACATATAGCTCATAAATTATACAAATATTTATTATATATCATTTCAAAATAATAAATCAATATAACAATTTCAAAAATATATTTTTTCAATTTTAAATGATATATAGATATATTTACACTCAAGAGCCAAAACATTATGACCAGCTGTCAATTTGCTTTGGCGCGCAACACAGCTTCAACCCGCCTTGGCATGGATTTACCACCACTTAATACCAGTTAAATACCACTTCCACCTGATCACGTGCCTTTCACGTCATCCAGGCGAGTTCATTGCAAAATGTAGGGGTGGTCATAATGTTTTGGCTCTTGAGTGTATATAAAAATAATATTCATATATATAAATTATTAAAATAATTTATTGATTAATAATTTATTTATGTCTTGCAATAACTAATAATCATTGATAATTAGATTATCTCTAATTACTAAAATTATGTCTGAATCCACAACTATGAATATATATATAATATTATCATTTAATATCATTTTTATATATCATTTATAATTGAAAAACATTTATTTTGAAATGACACATAATGAAGATTATTATAATTTATGAGCTATATGTAAAAATAATTTTTTGGAATTATAAAGAACATCCATGTCATAAAATAAGAAGGGAAAAGATAATTATAAAACTTCTCTAATTATTTTTTTTTCTCATTTGTTTAGAGCTGTCTAAATAATAATAACATTTATAAAACTTCATTCATTATTTTCTTCTTATTTGTTTAAAACTGTCTCAATTTCTAAATATATTCTGAATGTTTATCCTCTTTTATTTTTATTCATGCTTATAATCTTATGATTTATGTAATAATACTAAAAATTTTTAAATAAAAAATAATTCTTTTTTTATTCTTTTGATGGACAGTTTGCGTTACAATTAGTGATATATTCTCGAATTATGATGCTTAAAATGTCTTAAGAAATGTTAATCAAATTTCATAAAATCGATATCTCATCAAATTTATCATCAAACAGTCAGAAATAAAAATGTATTTTAATGCTTTTTTTTTTAAACATAAAAGTGCTTAAAAATCAATAAATAGACTTGCAATATCTGATAATCATTTGCATTTCAATAAACTGTTTTAAGCGCCCCATGTTACTAATGTCTCGTTTAATTCTACCAGAGTGTTTACTTCAGTCACCCCAACAGCCGAAGATTTTAGTTTCGGTTCGTTCACCTTCACGGACGACTTCACGTCTGAGATTGACCGCCGGACCGCCAGTGAAAACTACGGAAATAACGTTCCGAATGCTATCGATTGTGAACTGCTGTTCTCCCCCTCTGAAGTAGCATCTGAATCACTCACAAGTACTGAACCGCAAGAACCCCATCCGTAAGCTTGATCAATCTTAGCTACATTCCATTCATTTTTATCCTTTTAATCGAAATTTGAATCTTTAATAAGATGAACGTTTAAAATCATTTAAACGTTTCTATTAATTAGAATACTTATTTTAATAAAAATCAATCAAATACTAAATCGGTTAAAACAAATTCGTAAGAAATGAAATTGTTTCGTATTTTCGAATGCAACTATTTTAGTTAAACATGTTTCTCACTGATAATTTTATTTGGGATTAAAGTATATTTTATTTTTGGTTTTAAATATATTATTTTTGGTGTTTAAATTCAGTATTAGGAAGCATGTAAAACATGTATTTTTACAATTAGGAGCATTCGGTTTTCTCGTACGAATTCCATTTGTTTTCTACATAAATATATTTTTGATAATAATATTTTGTGATTAATACAAAATAAAATTATTATAATACATTAATGAAGAACATTTTTGTTATTTGATGATTACAGCGTACGTGAAAAAAATTATAATTAAGTTACTATTTAATTCTTCGTTGGCGCAACAGCCCTATGGTGGTTCAAGGCTTTTTGCCATATTTCCAGACAGACATGTTTTCTTTCTACGGGGTAGGGTTTCGAGCACTACTCCCAACAGTCATATTAGACCGGCACCTATACGGTTTAAAGAGGATTCCGAACCACTACAAGCCTCCTTGGCACCGCCAGATTTGAACTAAAAACCTGTGGAACCTAGTCACTCGGCCATCAGGTCCCTTTAGAAGTCTAGTCAATAAAAAAATATTTATGCCGAGAACAAATGGAATTCGCACGAGAAAACTGAATGTTACCATTTGTAAAAATACACCTTTTGCATAATTTTTAATACTGAATTAACAATAAAAATTAAACAATTAAATTGTTATTTTTTTTGATAAATAATTCTTATTCAAGGAGTAAATTAAAATTAAAATTTGATGATTCAATATTGAATATCAGGCATCTATACATTTTGAACTACTAGATTTAAGAATCTTAGTACTGATTGACTATCAATCAATTACTAAATCATTGAAGACAATTAAGATTAGAAGAAATAAAAATGTTTTCTAATTATTGGACGCAACTACTTTTGTCTAACATGTTTTCTCTCTGATAATTTTATTTGGGATTAAAGTAAATTTCCTTTTTTTTAAATCAATTACTTTACGATAGTTTTACATTATTTACTATGTTATCTTTACAGAATAAAAGTAGTCTAATAAAATCTTCTCAAAACTTAGTGGAAATGTTAAGTAAGGCTCTTAACTAGATCTTAACTTATAAGATAACTTCAATTAAATAAGATGAATTATTTATTTACACAGCAAAAATGGTTTTAGAAGTCTAATAAACAAAAAAAAAAATATTTAAGTAGAAAATAAATGGAGTTCGTACGAGAAAACTGAATGATCCCATTTGTAAAAATTCTTCTTTTACATGCTTGTTAACAATGAATTTAAACACCACGAACAATTAAATAGTCAATTTATTTTTGGCTAAAGATTTCAAAAGATTCTTATTCAAGGAGTTAATAAAACTCAATGATTTGATGTTGAATATCATGCATCTATACATTTCGATCTGCTACATTTAAGAATAGGGACCTGATGGCCCAGTGACTATGGCATACGGTACCACAGATTTCAATTCGTCCCGGCGAATAGTCGACAATCCCACCTATTTATTAGTAGTTTGTAACCCATTTTAAACCATAGGTCCCGGTCTAATATGGCTGCAGAGCGTTAGGCATAGGGCTAACAACCTTACAACCTAAAACGAAAACATCTTCTGTCTCGAAATCTACCAGTGGGCAGAAGGGGTTGGCCCACCATGAGGCTGTTGCGCCAGCGAAGAAGAAGAAGATTTAAGTATCTTAGTACTAATTAACCATCAAATCCGTTACAGTTGTTTTGGTAATCATTTCTTTAATTTCCTGTTAAAGATATCATTTTTATATATAAAATGTACGATTTTTGCCCTTGGCCGTAAATTTTAATTGACTTAAATTTATGTATCAAATTTACTTACGTTTCTCAAAACTGTTTTTCGAATGCAGCTGGCAATACAATTACAGTTAATCTTTATGCCATAATCAAGGGCCGCGCTGCTGTTACTCATTTAGCACTACGCAGCTTCAAGATATGCTATGGAGGCGAATAACACTACCCCCGCAAAGCTCAACAATCCTATTAGACCAGGACCTACAGTTTAAAGTGGATTCTCGACCACTACAAACATCCATGGGGCCGAACCCCGAAGCCTGTGGTACCGAGCGTCAGAGCACTAGCCACTCGGACATCAGGCCTCCCGTTTCTCAGAACTGCAGTACTTGCTTTTGTTAAAATTATAACTAACAGTACAACCTATAATTCTTGTTTGGGATGCTAATTTCTCAGGGATCTGATGGCCGAGTGGCTAGCACTCTGGCGCTCGGTGCCTGAGGTTTCAGGTTCGAGTCCTGGCGGGGCCATGAATGTTTGTAGTGGTTCGGAATTCATTTTAAACCGCAGGTTCCGGTCTAATAGGATAGTAAAGTGGTGTGGGGTTAGTGTAACTCGCATTCGTAGCCTATCTTCAAGCTACACGTACTCTTTGGGTAGTGCTAAATGAGTAATGTTGATGCAGACCTTGCTTATGGTATACAAATAACTAAGTATTTCCCAGTTGCATTAGAACAACGTGTTAATTACTCAGTACGAAATTAACATCATGTAATTTTTATCCTCCTTTGTTTGACAATGCTATGAATAAAAATATTATTAATATTTTCTAAAAATAAACTTAAACAAAATTATTATTCATATTTTTATACGGGTGTAACTTGATTTCATAATCATTTTTCTAAGAATATCATACATTTCTGAGAACAACTGTTACAATACAATATATTATGAATTCATTTTATGGATTAATAAAGGATTCCTTACTGTGTTATTCTTGCATTAATTTATCTGCAATCAAATTAAATAAAATAATAAAAGGTAATAAGAAGGCTTTTACATTAACTTTACAAAACTGTTAGCACTTCACATTTAAATTGCAAATTTGTCGTGTTCATTTAAATAAATTTAGTTGGGTTGAGAGATAAGATTTAAAATTTAATATCGCAATATTATGAACAAAATTGTCTATTAAGTTTGCTTATCAACTGATTCAATTTATCGATGCTTAATTTATAAATTTAGTGTTAAAAATGTTTGTCTGCAAAATATTGAATCTGTTTCAGGAAGGAAGACTCTTCACCTTCAGTAGTCTGCTGCACATTTGATGAAAAGAACGAATCATGGCGTTATAACAGGTAAGAAAATTCAAGTTAATGCATTAATTAAAATTAACATTCTCGTGAGGCCCTACTCGTGGCTCAGTAACAATGCTCGCCGCTGGTGAGAATTAAGGTGGAGGTTTCATCCGTTGGCGGCTTTGTTGTAAACACTGTTTCAAAAAAACTAGGAGACTCGATGGCGTTTAGGACGTTTAGCATCTTGCCTCGTGAGGCTGACTACCTGGCGGGAGTTTTTCGGGCCTTTATCCCATAAAACAAGAAAATGCGGGTATTTCCCCCTTAAAAATCCTTCCGAAAGGCACTGCCCTCCTTCTTCATCGTCACTGTGCCAAGTCAGACTTCTACGGTTACTCCTTCACAACAGAAGTTGGTCCCACCCCCTTTTCCCTCCTCCCACGAGACCACACGAGTTCTTGGACTTGGTGTAGATGTTGATGTCTACCAAGTAGGATAAGAAACAAAAACAACAAGCTTAAATATTCTATAGATATTTGATAGATATGTATAGAATACCACAAAAATTTTTCTAACATAAAATACGTCGATTGATATTATTTACTGTGAAAAATGGTACCCTTTTTAGTTGATGCCCATCGATTGGGCTTCATGTTCAGTTATGCATACCATGAATAGCGCCCACCCCCTTCCTCAATGAGCGATGGAAAACATTCGCTTCCGGGAAGACTTTTAAGGGTAACTTTCTTACATACGTCTTTAACTTTTGAGGTTTGCTTTTGACTTAATATTCAATAAATTAATTACTTCAATTTGGTAAGAACGTGTTTGACTTTTTGTAAAAATTTACAATTGAATTTAATTTAAGGAATCAATAAAATAAATAAAGAAGAGCCTAAAGGCAGAGTGAATAGTGCCCTGGCGCTTGGTGCCAAAGGTATTAGGTTCGAGTCCTGGCGGTGTATTTTAATGAAAATGCTAAATATAAAAAAAAAAATAAATTTATTTTCTTTACTAAATAATTATCACAAATTAGATGTTTTAATTTGCAATGAGCCCCACTCGTGCTCAGTGGCAACGAGAGCCGTTGGTGAGCATTAAGGCGGAGGTTCAATCCGCTGGCGGCTTTCTTCTTAATACTGCCTCAAAAAAGGAGGAGACTAGATGACGTTTATGACGTTCAGCATCTTACCTTGTTAGTCTGACTACCTGAAGAGAGTTTTCCGCGTTTTTATCCTATACAAATACGCAAATGCGGGGTAGTTATCTCCTAAACGTCATCCCGAAAGGCACTGCCCCTCCTTCTTCAGCCAAGTCAGACTTCTACCTACTAGTGCTCCATTACAACAGAAGCTACCCCCGCGCCCCTCCCTTCCCTTCTTCCATGAGAACGCATGGGTTCATGGACTTGGTCTAGATGTTGCTGACAACCAAGTGGGAAAAGAAAAAAACATTCTCTTGCATGTTATTAACTAACTCTTTTAATCTTTTAATGCATTTATAATATCAATGCTGTTTGTAAATGAAATGTAGAATATATATAAATATTTAAAGTTACTCTTAACTTAAATGCTAAACAATGTTCTTTAAAATTAGAGAAGTCAAACAATTACCATTATTTATTACAATTACCAAACATCTTGGACTTATTACATTATTATTAAGTGAGCCTGATCTACATCTTATCTGTAACCCAGAGTTTTGTCTATTCTGTGAAAAATATGATAAATCAGTACACCAGACAGTCCTTCCGAAATATGAAATATGAATATAATTATTAGAAATATGAATGAATTATGAAATATAAATTTGATTATTAGAAATATGATTATCAGAAATATGAATTTAATATTTGAAATAAATAAATAAATGATTAAAGAAAATAGCATACAATTAATAAATAATTAAATAATTTGCCAGTAATAAAGATTTTGTATATAATTTTATTTAATATCTCCTCTTTATTTCTCTGTCCAAAAAAACGAAGATCTTTTTATGGATAAATTTCCCCGTCTCTTTTTGACTATTCCTAATAATTTAAATCTTATATCTTAAATAATTAAAAATGTTATCTCTTTTAAAATAAATTTTATGAGAAAAATTGTAGTTTCGCATATCAATCAAGAAAAACAATATTTAAAAAATTTTTGGTCGACAAGAATTATTAAAAGCAATAAATATGTTATCACTTGGTAGTAAATTTTCGCAATAAAGATTGGAGATAATAGACTTGCATTAGATTTGAGAAGGCTGCATGTACTTACTATATCATGGCTGAGAGCCACACAAAACTAAATTATGTCATATAAAGATTTACATGAATTCTTTATATTTATTAAAAGTAAATACAGAATTTAATGCGCAATATTATATTCGTTTAAAGGTTTTGAATTTTGTAGTAAAGGTCAAAAGTGATGAGTCAAATGTTTTTTACTGATTACTTTGAAAAGTTTCATGAAATATGCTTTGATCCAATCAAACATATGTATTTTGCAATATAAACTCATGTTTGTGAAAATTGCAACACCATGAAGGACTTACGCGAGTGAGATGAAATTTTCAGGAAATGCAAATTAGCGCATGATATGCAAATGATTAGAATTTCAAATTCGTAGCGCATGCGTATGCTGAGCAGCGCCCTCTGAACGGCGGATAGATCCAAATAAATAGAGGGCTGTAGCGAGGCGTGTATGGTTATCGGTGGTTATCTGCTAGTGGTAAACGTTAGCTCAATCGTTACTTATGCCTCTTCGATGAAAGAGAGCGAGATTTGAACAATTTACAGAGTTTGAACGGGGGAGAATCATCGGCCTTCGTGAAGCTGGATTGTCTTATCGTGCAGTAGCCGCCCGTATGCAGCGTAACAGCAGCACAGTGATGCGCCTTTGGAAGCAGTGGACGGACGAGTGTCGGACAACTCGAAAATCCGGGAGTGGACCCCGAAATGTGACGCCAGCTCGTGATGATAGACACCTGATCCGCATGGCACTGACAGACCGTACAGCTTCCTCTAGACAATTGGCAGCCCAGTGGTCAATAGCTACAGGTGTTTCATGTGCTTCATCAATTCGTAGACGTCTGCTGCAGCGTGGACTGCGCGCAAGGACTCTTTATACAGGATCCTCTCACGCTAAACCATCGCCGCTTGCGGCTACAATGGGCCGCTCAGCATAGAGACTGGCGTGCTGATTGGCAGCATGTCGTGTTTTCTGACGAATCCTGCTTTAATTTGTGGTACCATGATGCCCGCATTCGTGTTAGATGCTATGACGGTGAACGCCACCTTCCGGAGTGCATTATCTAACGCCACAGTGGACGAACACTCGGAGTTATGGTCTGGGGTGCCATAGCATATCATGGACGATCTCAATTGCTGAGAATTGTGGGCAATCTGAACAGCAACCGGTACATCAGTAAAGTTCTACAGCCCCAAGCTGTTCCCTTCCTTCAAAGCTTGCCAGGCGCTGTATTTCAACAGGACAATGCCCGCCCTCATATCGCTAGGACTATTTCAATTCCTTCTTTGCAACGCGACAAGTACAGCTGCTTCCTTGGCCTGCGTATTCCCCGGATATGTCACCAGATTGAAGATGTGTGGGATTTCGTTGGTCGGCGTCTCGCTCGTGATCCTCGTCGTATTGCTTCTGCAGACGAACTTTGGGTGCGCATACAAACAATATGGAATGCTCTTCCTCAGGCAGACATTCAAAATTTGTTTGATTCCATGCCACGTCGTGTAGCAGCACTTATTGCGGCGCGTGGTGGCTACACAAAATATTGATTCCGATCTCTTGTTATTGTTTGTTTGCTTTAAAACATTTAATCATTTATTTGTACCACTACCACTCAACTGTGTATTAAATTTCATTCAATTATGAAGATTCCTTCATGGTGTTGCAATTTTCACAAACATGAGTTTATTTAACAATATTTACATGTACTCTGTAGTATGAAGTTTTAAAATGCTCGACTCGGGACTCGGGATAAAAATTAAATTAAATTGCTGTATGGCCTGTAGCAACTGATAAAAATATTTATATTTAAAAACGAATTTAAATTAATAATGCTCTAAAAAGAGTCTGTGAGGGAAAGTTTTCGAAATAACTCATCATTAGTCCTCAGAATTTTAATATTAACATCCTTAATACTTTATTAAATGGAGATCCTGCAAGTTAGCTAAATAAAAACATATTTTAAAATAATAAAAAATAATTTATTTCTTAATACTTAACAAATAGTCTTTTAACAATATGTTTATGTCCTAAAACATCTCATGTTCTAAGTGATGCAAAATTAACATAATGTCATTCTTAAAAATAAACCAATACAATAAGATAAATGTTTTACCTTCAAAGTCTATTACTGTACAATTCTGTATAATTTAGTGTTATTTCACTTTGCTTGAAAGTGCACGTGCGATCTTTAGAAAAACACATGCAATTTAATGAGATCGTTGCCATTTGAATGTTAAATCAGAAGTTGAGTTGATAACAGAAAATAATGATCAATTTAATTGCTATAAAAATTAAAAGGTCATGTCTATACTCCTCTAATGATGTTAGTTCTATTTATGGCTGTGCTCGAATAACAAGCAAAATCAAGTAACGTTGTGTTGTTTCAAGATTTAGGAAAAACATTTCTCAAAATTAATTAAAAATAGCTTTTATTTTTATTCAAAAACAGGGTTTGAACTTAAATAAAATAGTCAAAACTATTTTATCTTGTTTGCGTTATTTAATTAACATCGAGCTCTTTTAGATTTTATTAAATTTTTTAAATTAATACGTCGATTTTTAATATTTGTTTCGGTTTTGCAGTAATTAGGCTCAAAAGTGATTAATCAAATGGATTTTATATATCTTATTTAATATTCATATCTAAATATAAGGGTTTGATGGCCGAGTGACTAGCGCTCTGACTCTCGGTACCAAAGGTTTCGGGTCCCGGCGGTGCCATGGATGCTTGCAGTGGTTCGGAATCCACTTTAAGCCGTGGAGCCTTGTCTAATATGACTATAGAGCGTTGGTACAATATGTATAATAATAATTTTTAGGCAATTGCATGAGAAAAAACTGGAAAGCTTCCACCAGGCACCCTGATTTCCGATGCGAAATTCATTATACATATTGTACCAATCGCTGTTGAGCCTTATCATTTCTGAATCGGTCTGATAGCCAATTTAGAACACAGCCTTCAGGTTCGAATAATGGCTGTGGCATGGATGTTGTAAGTGGTTCGGAATCCACGTTAAACTGTAGGTCCCGGTCTATTTAGCCTAAAGTGTGCACAAAATGATCGTAGAGGGACAAACCAAACCAAACTACTTTTCTGAAAGCAGTGACTATAGTGCGTAAGGGCTGACTACCCTATTCCGTAAAAGTCAGCGTCTCGGAGCCAAGTCAGACTTCTACCTACGGGTGCTCCATCACAACAGAGGTTATCCCACCTTTCATGAGACCACATGGGTTTCTGGATTTGGTCTAGATGTTGCTATCTACCAAGTGGAACAAGAAACATATTTAAATACTTTTGTTCACAGAAATATGTTGAGACAAGCAGAGTTACACGTTTCCGTGTATTATTTAGTAATAAAATCTATTTTGTTTAGTGCAATTTTAAAATCGAATAAGTTTGCATCAATAAATACAACAGAGGTAAAAATTATGTGGGTAGGGATCCTACTCCAGGCTAGCTCAGTTGGCGAAGAACCTGGTCTTCTGGTCTTTCCTATTTATTTTCTCTCCATCTCACTATATATTGCTATGTAGCATTACACCAAACATATAGTTATGTTAAGGTGGAAAATAGATGCGACTCATGCGTATCACGAACAGCCCACTGACGGGTGTTGAAGGGAAGATAGTGCTTTCGAAAGAATTTTAGGCACTTGCATGAGAAAAAAAACTGGAAAGCTTCCACCAGGCACCCTGATTTCCGATGCGAAATTCATTATACATATTGTCCCAATCTCTGTTGGCCTTATCATTTCTGAATCGGTCTGATGGCTAATTGGCCTTTTGGAATTTAGAACATAGGCTTCAGGTTTCAAATAATGGTTGTAGCACGTTTTTTTAGTGGTTCGGAATCCACGTTAAAGTGTACGTCCCGGTCTATTTAGTCTAAACTGTGCAAAAAATGATCGTAGAGCGACAAATCAAACCAAATCTCGTTTCTGAAAAAAAGTAACTACAACAATGCCGCAAATGGATGCGAACCTCAACTCTTCTACATCAACTCTTCCATATCTAGTAGCGTACTTGTGGCATGAGTCAGCCCTTCTTCTAATTTGCATCAAAATAAAAAATAAACCCATCAAATAAAATATTTTCTCTAGTTTTTTATTGCTTACATTTTATATTACACTCAAGAGCCAAAACATTATGACCCCCTGCCAATAACGAGTTGTCCCCACCTTTGGCGCACAACACAGCTTCAACCCGCCTTGGCATGGATTAATACCATTAGTTTCTGATCACGTGCCTTCCACGTCATCCAGGCGAGTTCATTGCAAAATGTAGGGGTGGTCATAATGTTTTGGCTCTTGAGTGTATATTGAAGCTGAATTATGTTTCCTGTTTTGTTTTGCCTTTAAAATCAGAATATTTTCTAAAAAATTACCGACTAAAATAAAAAAAAGAAGAAGAAAGATGGGAATAGAAGGAAACGAACTGCAACGAAAAACCACGGCGGATCTGTCCTGGCACAGACATATTCTGTCTGTACATCCCCTGATTTTAGCCAAGGAAAACAATCTTGAAAAAGCTTGGGAAAATAAACAAATATTTTGAGATTGTTGTATAGTGCATGTATATTATTTTGACATATTATTATATTTTTACAGTCGCCAGCAATTAAAAGCCAAGCACCCGAATTCTTCTGTTCCAGTATAAGATTCCATGATTCTGCTTGAAGAAATGTCGCTTTTCAAGATATTTCCGTTTTTTTCTTCCTCTGTGTTTATCGATGTTAACATCTAAAAATGTAGTTAATAAATGTAATAAAATATCACATAGTAAAGTTTTGTTTAGTTATTTGAACATTAATAAACAATTCAAATTCCATTTGATGTACAAGAAATACTCGTAAAAGAGGATCCATTTATACCGTTTCGTATTTTTGTTTTCTAATAAACCACTGAAGAGTTAATGCACGTTTGATAAAATACGTAAAATATGTGAATATGCATCACAGAATATTGTAATTATTATGTTGCATAAGATTCAGTTGCCTTTACAAGAAAATGAAAGCCATTTTAATTATAACATAATTCTGAAAATCTAACTGTATAATTCTAAATATACTGTGTGTTTTATGGGGGTTTTTTCCCCTTCAAAAGTCATAAAAAATAACATGATAATGGTTTTAATCTATCTTGTCTATATATTGAAATACTCAGCTATTCAAACATCCAACTATTCAAACACTCAACTTTAAACCTTCAGTATTCGAGGTTGTGAAACCCTGCCATCAAGCTCTTCATTGTTAGGACTAGACTGTATAGATTGCCAGATAAAAGATGAGTAAGATAAAAAAAAATTTAGCAAAATTAAAAATATTTTATTACATAAAATTAGTTTTATTATTTTCTGTCTTAATCATATAATCCATACGACAAAGAATAAAAAAAAATTAGAAGTTGTTAAAGAAAAAAATAACTATAGTTTAAACAAAGATACCTACACATACAAAAAAAAATTACAAAATTTGGGGCACATCAACCATTAATAATGAGTTGGATATATAAAAAGAGTTAAGTCTATGAAATTGAACAGCAGTTAAAAAAAGATTGTAATCGAAAAATTAATTAGCATATCTATCATGGACTGTTTATTGATTATATTATTCAATGAAGTAACAAATGAAATAAAATAATGAAAATTAAATTATTGCATATTTCTAATACATATTAAAAAGGAAAATGACAAATTAAATTACTTCACTCCCAAAACACAAACCTTCAGGCTTCGTTAAATTAGAACATTGAACATATTTGAATACATTTAACATATTGTTAGAACATTGAACATTTAACAAATTGTTAAAACATTGACTCATTTAAATATCATTCTTTATTTAATATTATCTAATTTATTATATATTCAATGTTACCAATATTTATAAGGGATATAATTTTAAGCACGTTATATTCACTATTATCTCAGTGTAGTTATTATTTCATATCTTTACCTAATTAGGGCAGACTTATAAGAAAACCTAAGCATAATATCCATTACTATTTTCAATATGTAAATACTTTTAAAATAAATTGAATCTAAAACGAAGTGTAAAACATTAAATGCAAAATGTAAAAATTAAATAAACAAGAATCAGTAATTAAATACTTAAAAAAATAATCAACAGCTAACGAATGGTATAATTTCATGGAAATGTTTTCTGTGAAAGTCTTATAATACAAATGTTTTTTTTTTTTTTTTATTTTTTTTTTTTTTATTGTGGGTTTTTTTTTTTTTTTTTTTTTTTACTTTTTAAAATATTTTTCAATTTATTTAAAAATAAAATCTCCAGCTATTTTCGATTCAATTTATCGTGCCATTCATTATCATTCATAAGAGTTTAATCTGAAATTAACAGAAGACCTCGAAAATACTTTAGAATCTGTGTCTGAGCATAAATTGATTTCTACGTAGAAGTTTCTCTTTACTGTACTGACCCTTCAATTTGGAATACGTAAATCAGAGATCATACATAAATAAAGAATCTTATTTTATCCTGTCATACAGGTTTTTTCCCCTCTTGTTCGATGGTGTTTAAAAATTTATTCTAAACTTCAAAAAAAAGGATGTTTGGTTTGGATGGAAAGGATGACCGGGGCCTACAGTTTAACGTAGATTCCGAACCACTCACAAACATCCATGCCACTGGCAGGATTCGAACCTCAAACCCGTGGTACCAAAGGCTATAGAGCTAGCCAATTGGCCATCAGGCCACCCAAAAGAGATGCATGAAGTTTTGAGTTTCTTTTCTACATTGGCTGCCAAACAGTAACGAAGCATTACAGCTGTATTACTTTAAAGACGATTAATATAATTAATGTAAATAATCATTTTATATTAACAATAAAGAGCCAAAACTAATAATGACTAAAAAAAAAAATTCAAATGCTTTACTTATAAAAATTTATCACATGATCCGGTGATTTTCATTTACATGATATCTTATATAATAATCTTAAATGTAATTGAAACATTTGGAAAAATAGAGTTTAATTTAAGATAATTTCCCTGATTTGCAATTAATAAGACTATTTAGAGAAATTCATTTAATAAAGAGCTCTAAAAACAAAACGCAATGAGGAAATAAATTACATTCTATTGGATTAGGTCATGATATTTGAAAATGAAATCCTATATGGCAATCATTAATTTACGAGAAATTATTAGCGAATATCTTGCCATACACGATATCCATCGAGATATGATATTCTCATTATAATGATACCCAGAGAAATATAATATTTGCCTTATAATAATATCTTCCATTAAGATTATAATGATAATGCCAAAGGAACAGGATAGGAATACAGATGCAGTTGAATCATAACAATGTGGGAAGTGGAAATAGGAGATTCTACTGTTTTGCAACTATTTAATGAGACATACGTATAATATTTTGTGTATGTGTTAATAAAAATATTCAATACACAAAAACAATATAAATTGGAAAATAGTTTTATTAAACATATTAGATTTAATTAATAATCAATGAATAATTGCCAGTAAATGCAATTACTTTTGCATTATTAATTAACTTGAGAGACATGAATCACAATTATTGTAAAAATTAAGTGAATTTAAATGGTAAATGGTAATATTTATAAAGTAATCTTTTTTCTGCAATATCTATAAAAAAAAATTTGTAAAGAAAAAAAAATCTATAAGCCCAATCTTGGTGAAAAGAAAACTTTATATCAATGATATAAAAACTCATTATTAATATACAAATAACAAATCCAAATATAAATCCCTGTTTTTCCAATTTATATTTAAACAAATTCAAAAATAACATATAGCATTCATCCCACATAGTTTAATAAAATATAAATAGATAGATATTTATTTATTAAATAGATATTTATAAATAGGCATATTCTAATTAGAAAAATGGAGATTGATCAAATTCAAAATAGCCTATATCAATCACCACATTTAATTTTTGCCTATATCATTCACTATGTATATAAAATATAAATATACAGATAGATATTTATAAATAGGCATGTTCTAATTAGAAAAATGGAGATAGATAAAAAAAAAAAAACTTTAGATCGACAATGTGTAGCAATGTATAGCAATAATGCCATTTTTAATAAATAATTAATTTTTAAAAATTATAGAAATCAAAAAGAATTCCTAAATGGGGCCCTTTTATTCAGAGGCATTTTCCTGTACATTTTCATATTTTATTTCATATTTTAATAATTGCTTTTTTAAAAAGAGAGAGAAGTCTCAAAAATTTATTACACAGATATATTATATAGACAGATATTTATAAATAGACATATTCTATTTAGAAAATGGAGAGAGATAAAAAAAAAACTTTAGACTGACAATGGCTTGTTTAAAAAAATATATTCATAATTTCAGTTATTCTATTTTCAATCATAACTTAATTATTTTCCAGAGTAAAAACTTATTCGGTTTCATGAAAACAATCGATATTATTTCTAATTATATCTCTTCTACAGCAATATTTTATTTCGAGAATAATTGAAATTCATAAAATTCTAAGAATAGCTGACATTTTCGGATTAAATTTTAAATAAAAACATAATGAATAGGTATACATTTATTCTATTATTTTCTAACCTGTTTTAGTCTCTAAAGGTTTCTTCTGAATTAAAAGCTTACCATTTCTATTTTCGTCAAATTAAAATATTTTTTTTTACACTCAAATAGTCGTTTTAAAAAAGACTAAATAATATCAAATATTAAATTATAATGAAAAATTGTAATCCGATTTCTTTTAACTTAATTGAATACAATATAGTTATTTTTACTAAGTGGAAATAAAATAATATTACAAAAAATAAAAATGATAATTAACTTTTGTTATAAAATGAGTAAAGTAATGTAAAGTAACTCATAATATAAAATAATTACAATTTTTTATATTATAAGTTAATTACTATTTTATAAAAAAAAAAAAATTCTAAATAATTTAATAAAATATAATTATATATAATTTAACAAAATAATTTATTATGTTAGTTTAGATTATTTAATTACAATTTTTAATAAATAAATTTATAAATAAATAAATAATAGAAAATTATTAAAAAAATTTTTATACATAATTCGATTTTTAAAATAGGTTTTTAGTGATTTATAGATTACTCACCGTAGGGTGATTCTAAGTTTATCAAAAAACAGCATCAATACATGAATTAAATGAAAAAAAAATATTATTTAAAACTAAAAAAATTAAAAAGAAATTAAAACAAGTAATATAAAAAAAAAAATTTTAATGTTAATTTCTACTTTTTTCTCTCTATTGCAGAAAGTCCTTTATAAATAATTTTCATTCATTTTTTAAGTTTATTTGGCGCTATCTATTGGTAGACACGTGCAACTTAAATGTAAAAAAAAATATAATTAATTAATTTAATTTAATTACTGAATTAATATTTGAAAAAACAGTATTAACATCCAGTGTCATCCACTACAAGTTCAAAAAATGCATTTGAACTTGAGTGGATGAATAAAAGTATTTTATGAACGATTGAAAATTTGAACAAGATATATAGGGAGAGAGTGTGAGCTAATAGAAGGAATTGAAAAAATGAATTTAAGAAAATATCAATGATATTACCCAGAAATTAAAAAATTATCTGAAACCAGACACAGGATGCATTAAATAACAGTGACCCTTTATAACGTGTAAGTCACTCAATTTTTTTCACAAATTTTATTTCTAGTGTATTCAGGTTTATGCGATAATTTATAAGTAACATTTTTGTTAACTTTCAAAATGAACCTCATTATGTTTTATTTTCATTGTCGAGTCAGGTAATATTAGAACCTCTCTGAGGGGTAGTGTTACTCGAGTCCGTAGCATATCTTCAAGCTACACGTGCATCGTGAGCAACGTTGGTGCAGCCCCTTGCTTATGGCATAAAGATTAACTGTATCTGTATTGCCAGCTGCATTAGAACAGCAACAGAACCTCTCTGATAATCAGCGTATCCTCTTGTTTTTCTTGTCCTTCTGCCGTCAGCTGCAACAAGAGCTATACTCAGCCATAATTCATTCATTCTAGTCAATATCAACGAATAAGGTGGTCCAATAACATTGTGATCCAAATGCCAAGGGATCCTTCAATTTGATCACCATGCTTCCTTCAGCCCAACTCCATAACCTCTAACACATGTTGACATGTAGTCATACTGCGCATATGCATGCGACGCAATTATGCACTCAAATTGAGTAGAAAATTAAATTCGAACGGTAGTAATGGGTCTGACGGAGTGACTAGCTCTGGCACTCGGTGGCATAGCTTGGGGGTTGGATTCCCGGCGATACCATGGATTCGTGTAGTAACTTGGAATCCACCTTAAGCAGTAAGTCCCGGTCTAATATGAGTGTTGGACGTAGGGAACAACCCCACACTCTAAAGGGAAACCAACTCCTGTCTCGAAAGCTGCCAATAGGCAGACGGCCTTGCATCCCCCTTCATGGTCTATTGCCCCAATGAAGAATAAGTAACGTCCTAGAATTGGAATTATCTTTTGCACACCACCTGGAAGCTATGTTACAATGCTCACTTCTATTCTTTCATTGTCCCTGCAAATGTAACCGCGGCCTGCTGGTCAATTGGGTAGCTCTCTGGCGGTTGGTACCCCAGATTTCAGGATCGAATCCCTGGTGGTGACATGGATGCTTGTTAGTGGTTCGGAACCCATGTTAAACTGTTTAATTAGCCTAAAGTGTGCACAAAATGGCCGTAGAGTGACAAACCAAATCAAATGTAATCATTTGCATACGAATTTTGGGTAGAATCAGATAACTTTTTTCCTGCAATAATAACTGTGTCCTGCTTTTTTTTTTCTTTTAAGTCTTACAGAGTATCGATATAATATTCGACATTCTTTTGCAATGAGTACAAACATACGAACGTGTGTATATACACACACATAAAAAATATATATATTTGTTAGATACTTTAATATTTGACCTTCCTTAAGTCAGATTCCGCTTCTAAGTTATGAATTTTGCCTTCTATGTTGTGCTTTGACTTTTTCGTCATGTGGATGTTTTTCTAGGTAGTTCGCTTTATTTTTTCTTGCCTAATTCGTCTTTGCTATTTTCTTCTGAGCGATACGGTTAGTCTTGGAACAAGACAAGTTGCCCTATCCCATGAAAGTATCAATATATTCTGGAACTTCTAGAATTAAGATGAAATAGAAATAGAATTCATAGAAGACGTTTTTTTTTAAACTTTATTTTTATTTTACTTTCTTTCTTCTTTTTTTTTTTTTTTTGACATGGAAATGAGAAGAAAAAGAAAATATTTTTCTTTTCTTCACGTGTTAAAATTGAAGGTTTTGCAACAATTAAAATTATTTCAAATTTTCATATTATTATGTAAGAAGGCAAAGTGGTAAAAATGAAAATAATTGCCCAAAAAAAGAAATCCCAAATGATCTTTTCAATAAAAAAAATAAATCCATGTAGAGAAGTGTTTACGAAAACACATGGAGGACTCATTTTACGAGATGAAGAATTTTTCTATTTTAGTTTTGCTTTTCACGAAGGAAGAAATAAATAAGAAAAAAAGTTTTTCTGTGAAACATGAAAACAAGTTTTCAAAACATCTGAAATAGAGTTCTTTTACTTATTTTTATTTATTTTTCTTTTAAAAATATAAAGTCTCAAAGGCTGTATATTTTGATTTCCATTAAATTCCTTTTCGAAAACAACTTTAATGATATAATCGAAAATGCAATGGCATTCAAAACATTTAAAACAAATTATAAAGCAATAAAATTTAAATCAAATTCTAATATAAAATTTTATTGCGTTTTATTTTATTTATTGTTATTTTTATTTTATTGTTTTCACTCTTCATCTTATAACCTCTCTGGGACGCCTTTGACAAAAAAAATGGGGTTACATATAATGTGTACAAATTTTAACAAAATAAATGATGTACACTCTAAGACAGGATGGGCAAACTATGGCCCGCGGGCTAACTCCGACCCTCCGGAAGGTTCTAACCGGCCCGAGGATAGAATTTTAATTTGCCAGACCGAGGCAAATTAAAAGAAATATATATTTGTATATTATATATCCATCTCCATTTCTACTTTGATTAAATATTTTTTTCTTCCTTTTTTTCAAAGGACTGGTGATCTTTTTACTTTCTGTATTTTTGTTCTACAAAACATAAATCGACGGATATAGCCAGCATAGACAGCTTTCAATTGGTAAAGTGTTAACAGCGGAAGTTCTTTGTTAGTTACAGCTGTAGATTGACGCCAACAAGCGTTATTTCTTTCTCGGGGAGCAGACATATGGGAATCCAGTATAGGTGAATTAAACCTCACATGGGGCAGACTACTCATTTTAAACTCCGGCCAGTGGCTTTTTCTTTTGGCGCAAGTTCTAATATTATTGATTGCGTCATTTCCCGAGGTTAAATTCAATACCCTCAGTAAATGAAGAGAAGCTTAAGAATTATGAAGATGGCTTGAAAAAACTACATTTTGAGTTCGAAAGCAGACTTCAAGATTTCAGTGCCATTCAAACAGAAATGGATATTTTTACCATGCCTTTCAATGTAAATTGGGAACCAGTGAGGACAGATTTACAGGTTCATTTTAATGGAGTTGCAATCTAACAATCATGGTCAACAGTTGTTTCTAAATATTCGGCAAAGTTAGAGTTTTACAAATCATTATCGAAAATAAGTTTCTTAAATTTAATATTTCACGGCCAGAAAATCAGTGCTATGTTTGCTTCATCTTATATATGTGAACAAGTGTTTTCAACTATGAACCTTAGAAAGAATTATTTCAGAATTAGACTGACAGATGAGCATTAAGCCTCGTTCCTTAGAATCAGTACATCTCACTTCGCACCTCACTATAAGGAACTTTTAAAAATGAAATCACAATTTCAATTATCTTATTAATATATTTAAATTGTAATACTTGTATACTGTTTTTAAAATTTTAGAAAAATTTATCTTGGCCCGTAAACTTTTTTTTTTTCGGTTTTTGGCCACGACCAAAAAGTATGCCCATCCCTGCTCTAAGATATTCACCATGACAAATTTGTAATAGCATAGTAATTTCTTTTATTTCATGAATAACGTTTTAAAAATAATTCAGCAAAATGTGTTTATTTACTGAAATATATCAGTAAAAAAATTGGGAGAAGTATATTGGTACCTAAATAAAATGAAAACCATTATCATTATACATTTTATGATACAAAAATTTCAAAAAATAAATTAAAGGAGATAATAAAAAAATAAATTAAGTGCAAATAAAAAATAAATAAATTTAGTTAAAAATAAATTAATAAAAATCGCAATATTTTAAGACTCTATATATTTTTGGTTTCTGTCGCATTTAAATATCCCTCCACCTTTAATTGGGCAGCTATGTTGGAAACTAAATTCGTACTTTGAAGAGGAGTAGAAAATGTGACTTCTTCCTCAAATGAAACATTTTTTTAAAAAGACATCTTTTAAAAGATTCATAGTTACGTCTAAATCCTTTAAAAACAAAAGCATATACAATATTTGAATTTGGATTTAAAAATCATAATCTGTATTTTTGTACACAAGACGGAACTTTTAACAAAATGGAATGCATATTATTATTGCCTTTTAATTACAAAAAGCATGCAGTGCATTTTATATATTTATTAAATAATGATAATTTATTGATAAGTTATGATAGATATTAGTGAATCTGATTGACTTGTCGGCTGCCCCTTTAAAATTAAAATCATTCTCACCTTTATAATTGATTGTTTTCAATAATAATAATAATAATGCTTTTATTTAGATTTAAAGTTCTTAAAAATAATTATTTTCCTCTTTATTAAGAATAAAAGACTGTGACTATATATTAAAATAAGCATCACATTTTTCCCTAAAAATTATTAATGTAAGACTAACTTCTTATAAATTAAATGAAATTATTGGCAGTAATTCTCCAAATTTTAAAGGAAAGTAATTCGTTTCTCTTTTCAATTCGTAAAACAATTGCTTCTTTACATTAATTGCTCCAAATAGAATTTTAATGGCTTTTTTTTTTTAAATCAGAAACTGAGATTGAGTTTTGATTATATTTGAATTAGACTGCATGATGTTGGTACTGCCATTTCAATTATGTTCAAATTTCTCATTTTCTAAGGGAGCTCAATTGCACCATCGTTGATAATGGTGACCTCGGAAATCACATTACCTTCGTAACGTGATCATTTTTATTAAACGACTCAAATTGTGTGGGTTTTTGGATCTACGGAAAGAATAAGATCTTTGATCTGATTTGTTGGCCAACATTCTATGCTGCAAGGTCACAGGAGGAGTTAATGAAGTATCACTGACATAGAGGTGGAGTCAACAAATTGGATGAAGAAACTGTAATATCGCTGGTTCCGGTAGAGGGCGCAATTTACAACGAATTTACATGATTGCCACCTATGCAGAGATAAAAAAAATTCTTTTTACTTATTTTTAAAAAAATCTTATCTTTTGGATCACTTTGCTAAACCGTCAGTTGGTGAAGAAGTTTTCAAAAGGAAATTGTCTCTTATAAATTGTGATTGTATTGTATTGGAAAAGAACGATTGGTAAAATTTGAGATCCTCCTTTATTTGAAAACTGCTATGGAAGAAAAATTCTGGACTGGTTAGTACAATATTTAATTCAACTTGTATTTTAACAAGAGGAATTTAATATATCTTAAATACGAAAAAAAAATTTTTTAACTCTGTTATATTATCATAATTAAGTTTTGGATAATAATATTTTGTAGTATTTCAGTTATATTTATTAGTTTTGTTAATTTCGGTGGTTATTTTAATGAAAATGCAAAGCAGGATTTTCTTTTATTAAATAATGTAACCATAAATAAGTATTTTTTATTTGGAAATGAGCCAGACTCATGTCTCAGTGCGCCATTGGTGAGCATTAGGGCTGAGGTTCAATCCGCTGGCGGCTTTGTTGTAGACATTGTTTCAAAAAACGAGGAGATTCGATGGCGTTTATAATGCTCAGCATCTTGCCTCGTTAGCCAGACTACCGGGTGGGAGTTTATGGATTTTCCCCATATTATAAGAAAAATGCAGGGCAGTTCCCCATAAACCTTCCTCCTTCTTCAGCGTCACGGAACCAAGTAAGACTTCTACCTACGGGTGCTCCATAACAACAGAAGCTGCCCCTCCATTTCCTTCCTTTCATGAGACAACATGGGCTCTTGGACTTGGTCTAGAAGTTGCTGTCTACCAAGTGGGATAAGAAACAACAATCTGAAATGATAAAATTTTTAGTTTCATTAACATAATATAAAATAAACAATTTGATGTTTTTACTATCATCAGTTCTGATGCTAATTATGCTATGATTAGTATTAAACAACATAACCAAAATAAAAAGTAATAGTAATTTTAACCATTGCCTACATACATTTTGTAAATAGCTTTACATATCATTCTGAATGATAATTAAACAATTTTAATGGAAAATAAATATTACACAACCTAAAGTAAATGATGATTTTTAAATTATTTTTGTGTGCATTAAAGTTGTTATTTTGATATTAGTTCATGATTATTTGAACTTCTAATCAATACTTTTAAGAAAAGTTTTTCAGTGATAATTTTCAATTGGAATTGAAACAGACTATATAGTTCGTAATAATAATAATATTTTAGTTTTAAATAATTTAATATATAAAGAATTGCTAACTTAGTACAATTTGCATATTATTTGCATCGCTTGTATTTTTGCCTTTTATAATTTCTCTAAATTTTCATGCAAATTAGAATAATATTTTTTTACTTTATGTGCAATAAATAATTGAATTTAACCAACATGATTTAATGTAGAAATTGCTTACTTGATTGAAAATTATTGATAATAAAAATAATCAAAAAGTATATATTTTTTATTTTGAAACATTATTTTACAATTTACTAAATACATAAAATAAGTAGCCAAATAAAAAAAAAAAAAACACATAGAATAATATTTCAAAATATTTTTCAGTCGTGCGTAGTTTAATTTAATTAACAATAGTTTATCTTTTTAAATATAATGAGTAATATAAAGCATTAAATGCATATTTAATTAAATTTGTATGATAAAAATAATACAGAAAATAGAAACTATACCTCAGAAAATATATAAATACAAAGACAAGAATGAACTATAATACAAATAAAATGAAAGACAAGAATGACTATAATGTAAAAAAATCATTTAAAAATCTTACATAGTAAAAAAAGGCATAGAATATGAGGAAAAGACACAAAATACCCGACATGTATTTTTTTTTCTATTATCTTGCATCTTTGTAAGATAATATTTCATTATATTTGCAAATTACAATATTTTCAAATGCTAAATGATTGCTATTATTTGCAGTCAAAACTGTTTTTTTTTTTTATTTGTGTCAAAAAAATGCATATTTAGTTTAAATTACAGCATTTTTTTCGATGATTCAAATAAATCAACAATTCCCTGTATTCCTATTTATATCTCGTTTATAAACTTTATTGCTAATAATTTTTTTTAAATTTTAGTAAGTTTTTCAAACTATCTCCTTTTCGAAGCTTACATATCATTTATCTTTCCTACACCAGTGAGTATACTTTTCGTTCACATAGGGTTGCCGCAACGAGAAGATTTTAACGACCAAATTGAATGGTTTCTCCAAACTTCGGAGTTGTTTTGTTGCTTAATTTTTAAATGCAACATTTTTTTTTTCAGTATTTTTTAATATTAACTAAGAAGTGAAATTTGTCACGAGACTGTACTATTGTGTAAAAGTTTGTAAGCAATAACTTTGTTTTATTAATTTCATATACAAAACATTTTTGTTTAGAATTAAAAATTATTTTCTTTATATGCAGCCAACCCCTGGGATGTTGAAATTTATATCGAATTTTTAAAAGACAATAGCGCTGTGGTGAAAAAAGGAAGTAAATAAAAACATTTTACCGGTCACAGTTCCTTTTTACTTCAAGCTTCAAATCAAGGATCATTTTTTTATTTTATTTATTTTAATTTATTTATTTATTATTTATTTTATTTAATTTTTTACTTATTTTTTAGAAGGTTCGCCTTCTCTCATATGCCTATTTTACTAATTTACTCTGTTTTAAAATTTCATTAATTTTAATCAATTTTAAAATTTCACGGAACATGGTCAAGTATTAGTTTAATAAAAAGCAAATATTTAAATGTTAGGAAAATATATTATTCGACATGTTTCATGTTTACAACCATTTGTCCATAATATGCAAACTTGGTTGCACGATCCTTATCTACACATATTTTTTTATCTGTACGATATTTATTGCCATCATACATGTTCTTTTTAAAATTGCCCAAAAACAAAATAGATTTGAATGTTAAATAAATACATTAAATAAAACTTGTAATACAAACAAGATTTTTTTTTTTGTTTATGAAAACAAAACAAAAAGTTTTTAGGCATAAATTAGAATAATAATGAATGAAAACCTTTTGATTTTGATTTTTGATACCATTTTTGCTCACTATTAAAAAATCAAACCAGATTCTGAAAAACGTCAAATTATTGATTTATCTTGCATCAAATTATTTATTTATTTTTTTACTACACTTTATATAAAGAAATAAGGGGCATGAATGGCCGAGTGGCTAGCGCTCTGGCGCTCGGTACCACAGGTTTTCGGGTTCGAGTCCCGGCGGTGCCATGGATGTGTGTAGTGGTTCGGAATCCACTTGAAACTGTAGGTCTCGGTCCTAGTAGGGCGTTGCGGGGGCATTGTTACTCCGCGTCCGTATCTTCAAGTTACACGCGCCCCTCGGTAAAGCAAAGTGAGTAACGTCTATGCAGCGCTTGCATTAGGGCATCCATGACCAAGCTGTCTAAGTGTTTGCCAGCTGCATAGAACAAAAAAAAAAAAAAAAAATATATATATAAAGAAATAATTTTTTTTTGTGTGTGGTTCTTGCCATATTAGTGAGTGCATTTGGTCGTTACGAGTGGCTGCATCTGTGCCATAATTAAAAAATCGATGTTACATATCATATGCATCTAATTTTTTATCAAGCCAATTGTATATTTATAATTATAATTATAATTTTTATTTTTAATTCCTTTTTTTTTAAATTTTTATTTTTAATCAATTTTTTTTTTTAAATTTTTATTTTTAATCAATTTTTTTTTAAATTTTTATTTTTAATCAATTTTTTTTTAAATTTTTATTTTTTAATTCCTTTTTTTTTAATTTTTATTTTTAATCATTTTTTTTTAAATTTTTATTTTTAATTAATTTTTTATTTGTAATTAATATCTTTTTTTAATTTAATTTATTTATAATTAATTTTATTTCTTTTCAGCTCTAAAATTTTTAAAAATTTTCTACTTCCATTATTCATAATTATGCTCCAAATATTTTCACTTACATATTCTTACTTAACCGCTATTTCAACAGTTATTTCTCTTTCTAATCATTCATTCTACAAATATTAATGCTGCCTGATGGCTAATTAGCTAGCGCTTTGGCCTTTAGTACCACAAGCTTCAGATTTTAATCTTGGTTGTGACATGGATGTTTGTTAGTGATTAGCGTTAAACTGTAAAAATTGATTAGTTAGATAACAGCCTAGGGAAACTAATTTAAAGTGTGCAAAACAATGGCAGTAGAGGGACAAGCTATTCATTCTAAGCTATATGAGCTATAAATGAATGGATTGTTAAGCCATACATTTTAATTGCTGTGATGAATATTCGTTCTTACTCTCTGCCTTTTTAAATGTTGTGTGCATTGTATTGTAGTGCATTACAAATGTTTTTTTTTTTCCATATTATGTTTAATGTAAATATTACGTTTCCATGTAGTCCCGCATATCAATTATTTCTCATATTGTTTTCAAATTCTTTAATACTCATTCAGGATAGTTTTTGAAATGTTATTTATTTATTTATTTTTTTATTATTATTTTTTTTATTCATTCATTATTATTATTATTATTATTATTATTTTTTTTTTTTTTTTTGGAAAAGTCAATGAAATGTCAAAAGTGATGAAAATGTTCCTTTTTTATCCCTTCCTTCATTCGGGCACATCCCTCTTATTTTCATTCACCCCTTGGCATCTTCCATTCTTATTAGACTCATATAATTGTTGCGACTTCATCCTTTCCATTTCCCTCTTATTTCCGTTACCTATTCCCCCCCTCCATCCCCTTTCTCAGCCTTCATTGTGCATCATCCGCATCATTTCCCTACTGTAAAGGGCATCCTGATGACCAATTGGCTAGCACACTGACTTTCGGTATCATAGGCTTCGGGCACGAATCCTGGATGTGGCATGAATGTTTGTTAGCGATCTTTTTAATACTCATTTAATTTTTTTTTTTTTTTTGTATAGTCAATAAAAAGTCAAAAGTGGGGAAAAATCTCCTTTTTTTACCCCCCACCTTCATTCCCACTCACACCTCGAATTTTAATTCACCCCCTCAACTCTCTTCCTTTCTAACTAGATTCAGATAATTGTTGCCACTTCACCCCTCCCTTCTCCCCCTTATTCTCCCACTTTTCCTAATTTTTTTTTTCTTTCTCTGTCTTCATTGGGTTTCATCCACATCATTTCTCAACTGTAAAGGGTGGCCTGATGGCCATTCGGCCAGCGCTTTGGCCTTCGGTTCTTTAGGTTCGAATCCTGACGATGTCATGGATGTTTGTGAGTGGTTCGGAATCCACGTTAAACTGTAGGTCCAGGTCTAATTAACCCAAAGTATGCACAAAATGACTGTAGAGCGACAAACCAAACCAAATCTCCCATTCGTGATTTTTCATTTCGTTTGCTTTGTACTCAGTTAATATAGCGAGTTATAGTCTATGTTAACAGTCCTGATAGCTTTTGTTTCATTTGTGTTAAATTTGTTATCAAAAAACACCAAAGGAATATAACAGAATTAACAAGAAAGGCGTTCTTTGTTTACTTTGAGATGAAAGTTGGAGACCAGCAGAAGTCTTGGGCATGCAAACTGTATCATATTACACACACTAAGTAAAAAGATAATTAATTCAGGGTAAAAAATTGATTTTCTAGTGTTATAATTTCTAAGAATTACTAATACATTACATACTTTACTGCGGCCTTATAGTCAATTGGCTAACGCTGTGGCCTTTGATACCATAGGCTTCAGGATGCTATAGGCTTGTCATATCGGTGGCATGGATGTTTGTGAGTGGTTCGAATCCACGGTGAACTATAGGTCCCGGTCTAGTTAGCCTGAAGTGTACAAAAAATGAGTGACAAATCAAATCAGTTGTAAAGGGGCATGTCATCTCTAGGCACAGCGATGAGGTGTGGTGTACTAGTAATAGTAGAAAGTGCTCAAAAAGTTTAAAGTACATTAACAGCTATCGACGTCCATAAATAGTAAAGTCAAAAATTAACAACCATTGAAACATTTGTTTTCCTTTTTTATTCAATTTCTTCTATTAGCTCACAATCTCCCTATATGTATCTTGTTCAAATTTTCAATCGTGCATAGAATACTTTTTATTCATCCACTCAAGTTCAAGTACATTTTTTTTCAACTTGTAGTGGATGACACTTGATGTTCATACAGTTTTGTTTCTTCAAATATTAATTCATTAATCAAATATAATTAATTAATTTGAGTTGTTTTTTTTTTAATTTAAGTTGCATGTATCTAATAATAGATGGCTCCAGATGTAAGAGGAAAATTTCAACTTTATTTGTAAAGGAATTTTCTGCAATACAATGAAAAAAAGTAGGAATTGGCTTAAAAAATTTTTTTTGTATATATTACTTGTTTTTCAGGGAAATTTATTTGGTTCCTTTTCGGCGTTACGGTCCTCAGTTGCATTGGAACTTTCGTTTGCTGTTTGTACTGTGTATGTCCCGTATTGAGACAACTGGTTGCGAAAAGAAGGAATCAAATTTCAATAGAGGGAAATGACAGCCCTAGGTAGGTACTCATTATTTTCATTAACCCATAATTTATGTATCCCTAATGTTTATGAGATTCTTGCAGTTTTCTGCAGTTATAAAATTAACAAATATTTAAATGCTTGCCAAAACACTTTAAACATAATGCTTGAGAAATATGGTTTAGTACATTTACTGTGAATTAACCAATACTTTATCTTTCGAAAGATTTAAACACAGCTTTGAACGCACAGATTTTTGTAATAAATACGCACTAATTATTTGCTGTTGTTGGCATCAAATGTAATATATGAACATCGACAACAGAATGAATTGCTAATTCCGTTACAATTTTTTAAGAAAGATTTGAGTTAAAGGAATGTTTGCTTGAGAAGTAAAGAAATCTGAATAGCTATGGGTGTAAATATCTCTGTTAAGCGGTTTTTAAGCTGTTAAATATAGTAAACAGTACAACACGAAAGGATTTCACAATTATAATATTAAAAATTTCCTTTAATCAAAAATAATTTCGAGGAGAATTCTAGCTTTTAAATTAAATTAAAATTTTTAAATTTAATTAAATTAATAAATTTTAAAACTTTAATTAAATAATTAAATTAAATTAAATTAAGTTTAATTAGATAATTAAATAATTAAATTAAATTAAATTTAGTTCAAATAAATAATTAAATAAGTAAATTAAATTACATTTGTTTTAATTAAATAATTAAATAAGTAAATTCAATTAAATTTGATTAAAAAAATTTAATTTAAGAATTAAATTTAGTTTAATTAAAAAATTAATTTCAATTCAATTGAATTGAATTAAATAATTAAATTTAGTTTAATTAAATAATTAAATTCAATTAGATTTATTAAACAATTATATTCAATTAAATTTAGTTTAAATAAATAATTAAATTAAATTAAATTAAATTTAGTTTAATTAAATAAGTAAATTAAATTACAATAAATTTAGTTTAATTAAATAATTAAATTCAATTAAATTTAGTTCAAATAAATAATTAAATAAGTAAATTAAATTAAATTTATTTTAATTAAATAATTAAATAAGTAAATTCAATTAAATTTGATTAAATAATTTAATTTAATAATTAAATTTAGTTTAATTAAAAATTAATTTCAATTCGATTTAATTGAATTAAATAATTAAATTTAGTTTAATTAAATAATTAAATTCAATTAGATTTAATTAAACAATTATATTCAATTAAATTTAGTTTAGATAAATAATTAAATTAAATTAAATTAAATTTAGTTTTAATTAAATAATTAAATTCAATTAAATTTAGTTCAAATAAATAATTAAATAAGTAAATTAAATTAAATTTATTTTAATTAAATAAGTAAATTCAATTAAATTTGATTAAATAATTTAATTTAATAATTAAATTTAGTCTAATTAAAATAATTTCAATTCAATTTAATTGAATTAAATAATTAAATTTAGTTTAATTAAATAATTAAATTCAATTAGATTTAATTAAACAATTATATTCAATTAAATTTAGTTTAAATAAATAATTAAATTAAATTAAATTAAATTTAGTTTAATTAAATAAGTAAATTAAATTACAATAAATTTAGTTTAATTAAATAAGTAAATTAAATTAAATTTATTTGAATTAAATAATTTTTAAATAGATTATATTATACTGCTAAAAATTTTAAAAATAAAACATGTTATAATCATAAATTTTAAACATTATCCCAACTTAAGTAGAATCTGAATAAAATATTTTTAAAAGGTATTTTTGTTGTATAACAACATTTCTCATTTAATATAAATGCTACAACAGTTAAAACATGCTCAACATCGCTTATGAAATAATATTAGAAATAATATTTTAGAAAGTTACTACTTTCGATTAATTAAACAGTTAAGTAAAATTATACTTTCTTTCTATATATATTGTAAAGTAAGATAATTGTTTAGATGAGTTTGTATACCTTATATTTTAAAAATTATAAAAGTCCTATTTATTTTTATCTTAATCTCTTGCTTTTTGTCTGGTTCATAATAAAACATCAAGGAAGATCATTAAAAATCATTTTCGAATCAAAATAAAACCCTTAATTTTTATAGTAAAATTAGTGATAAAAATTGAGAACATTAGTTAAAAAATTATCTACTTTCATTTAATTAATATTGACAAAAAATAATAATAATTTAGATGTTAGTTGTATATGTATGGCAGTATATATATACAGGGTGATTATAATTAAAGTCCCACTTTCAAAATGCTTTTAAAAAACCCTACTCGTCACAATGAGTAAACATTTGAACTGAAGATGTATGAAGAAAAGGAAAACGTTACGGCGTCAATAAAGTTACACAGTGTATTATTAGATGGCGCTGTAAGCGGCATAAAGAAAGTGAATTCTACAACAGTGATATTTTGAATCGAAATTACAACGCATGAGTTGTAATTTTGTTGTTAGTTGTTATTTTGCATGAGTTGCGCATTAAACCAATTGTAGCATTCAATGTACTGGATTGCTCTGGTTTCTTGACGGAAAACATGACTTCCAAGTCATTCAACAGCTGTGACACTGTTAGCGGAAAGCCCATCCTGGTGGAACTTTTTGGTGCCATATAGTATTCCCCCTTCTTCAAGTATCTTCAGTTCAAATTTGAACTCCTTGTGACGCCTTGTTTGTTTTTTACAGCCTTTTGAAAGTGAGATTTTAATTATAATTACCCTGTATATATAATGTGACCAGCAGATGATTATCTACATACTGTTATACTACTGTGCCCAAAAAGTAAGACCTATTGACGAAAAAAAAAAAAATTGACAAAAAGTAAGGAATTGACCGATCTTTTTGAATCTTCAACATCATCAGCAAGGTCTCTAATTGTAAATCGACGGTTTGCAAGCACCGAATCTTTAACTTTTTGGACGTGAGCTTTTCGGTTGAGGTGGATGGTCGACCAGAGGGCTCTTTGTCTTCAACGCGTTCTCTGCCTTCTTTGAACTGTTTATACCATTTGTAAAGCATTTCTTTCCGATATAGGAATGCTCACCGAATGCCTTCTGCAACATTCTATACGTTTCCGCAAACAAAATTCAATGCAAGTTCTTTGCTCACTTAATTCAGACATTTCGAAAATCGAGGAAATCAGTTTTAGCATCTCACAAAGCCGAGTGTAACTCAAACACTAATGAATATTTTGACGTCAAATTTCACACAGGTGTCAAGGACAGTGCTAGCAACCTAAAAAAAAAAAAAATTGAAATTCCGTAAGCCCCGAGAATTTTTAAATTGAAAATGGGTCGTACTTTTTGGACACAGTAGTACTTTCGTTCAAATGAAGCAATACTCAAAATGGTGTCTGGGATCATTTTTATTTCAGAACAGAGAGTTACCGAATGGATTCTGTTGATTCGTCACAGCAGCCCAATTACTACACGGCGGAAGAAGATACATCGAATGAAATTGAAGAAATCTATTCACAAGGTGAGAGACTGTGACGCTGTTTTCGTAAATGTCAAATATCTCAATGTGTTTACAAATACACAGTCCAGTCACATTAATGTGACCACCCCCTACTTTCGACGTCAACGTGAAATTAGCAATCAGAAAAGGCAGGTGGCAGCACATTGCAGTGGAGTGTATATAAAGAATTCCACTTAATACCACTTAAATACCACTTAATACCACACACCACACTCCACTTAAAGCCAGAATATACAAGAGTGCATATTGTGGTTTTTGACAGGTGGTCACATTAATGTGACTGGACTGTGTAAATATGAGTGAATTCATAATTTTCAAAGTTATTTTAGTTGAATTCAATGAATTAATTAGCTTTTAAGTTCTGAAGTAGTCCGGTGGATAGCGAAATAAATAGTTTTAAAAGTATATATTATTTGCAATTATTTGCCATTTTGACGATCACATTATCGTTTTAATATTTGAAAGCAGATGTTTGCTATTTGAAATAAAAATTGAGACTTGAGAAATTGACACTTTCCTAACCATTGCCGAGTTTATTCGTTTCTCAGGTTAATTAATTAAAAGTATATATTCGGCATGCATTATATTCAGTATGTGCATGTATTCGGTATATGGTTCGGTCTCTTTAACTTATACATTTCGACATTATAAAAATGTGCTTTATTTTCGATTTATATTGTGTACGCATTGTGCATTTATTAATTTTTTTTTGTATTTATTAAAAATTTAAATTAATTTTTTAAAGAAACGTTAAAGAGTGTTGATACAGCGTGATGTGTCTTGACGCGAATCTACATTATTCATATGTATGTCAATTAGACCAAACAGTTTGGTTTGTTTTGTCGTTCTATGATCATTTTGTGCAAGCTTTTAGGCCTAATTAGACCGGGACCTACAGTTTAACGTGGATTCCGAACCACTAGAAACATCCATGCCACCGCCAGGATTCGAACCTGAAGCCTGTGAGCCAGAGCCAATAGGCCATCAGGCTACCAAACAGTTTGGAGGCATTTGTTCTAGATTTTAGATCTCTTGCCTACATCTTTAAAATAAGACTTTGCGGAATGTTTTTAAGAAAAAAACAGCCCTCACCTAAATATCACATGAGAGGGAATCTAGAAAACTCCCACATTGTAATGAGAATCGGTGAGAAACATAACCAAAGCCAAGTTTATTCGTTTCTCAGGCTAGTGAATTAAACGCATGTCATCAACAGAAACTGAATTCTGATCTGCTCATTTAAAAGTTATACGCAATACAACTAGACAAATCGATCAAGTAACATAAAATACGTAATTAATGTTTAAAATAATAACTATATAAATATATTTTATAATCATTTATTATTGTTGTTTTCCTGTTTTTCAGCTATTCTTAAAGGGTGTTTTTTTTTTTTTTTACTTATTTCTCAATTTAACAATTGCCATATAAATAAAAAAAATTTAAAGTCAATTCCTACTTTTTTTTTCACTATATTGCAGAAAAGTCCTTTATAAATAATTTTTCATTCATTTTTTTTAAATTTATCTGGCGTCATCTATTTATAGATATATGCAACGTAAATAATGAAAATTAAAAACTAAAATTAATTAATTAAACTAAAATTAATTAATGAATGAATTAATATTTGAAAAAACTGTATTAACATCAAGTGTCATCCACTACAAGTTCAAAAAAATGTATTTGAACTTGAGTGGATGAATAAAAAAAAGTATTTTATGAACGATTGAAGATTTGAACAAGATATATATAAGGAGAGTGTGAGCTAATAGAAGAAATTGAATAAAGTAAATGTATTTCGACATAATAAAAAAAATTTGCTTTATTTTCAATTTATTTTTGTGTGTGCATTTACACTTATTATTACTATTATTTTTGCATTTCTTAAAAATTAAATTGCTTTATAAAGAAAAGTTAAAGAGTATTGATACAGTGTCATATGCCTTGATCTGAATCTACATATAACTAATGTCAATTGGACCAAAAAGTTTGGTTTGGTTTAGTTTGTCGCCCTACGGTCATCTTGTTCACACTAGCGCTAAACAGACCTTAACCTACTTTTAAAGTGGATTCTGAACCACTAACGAACATCTATGCCACCGCCAGATTCGAACCTGAAGCTTCTGGGCCAAAAGGTTTGAAAACGCCTTCTGTAGATTCTAGGATCCCTAGCCTGCAGAGTTAGAGTAAGACTTTGTGGAATGTTTTTTTAGGAGATAACAGCCCCCCACCTGAATGTCACAGGAGAGAAAATCTAGAAAACCCCACATTCTGATGAGAATTGGTGTAAGACACTCTTTCATAATCATGGCCGAATTTATTTGTTCCTCAGACTAGAGAATTAAACGCATGCCATCAACGGAATCTCAATTCTGGTCTGCTCGTTTATACGTGATATAACTAGGCAAATCGATCAAGTAAGATTAAATACATAATTAACGTTTAAAAGAATAGCTATATAAATATATTTTATAATCATTTATTATTGATGTTTTCTTTTTTACAGCTGTTCGTAAAGGAAGTTTTTATCACATTTATACCGGTCAATGACATGGATGAAGAGATGACTTGAAATCCTCCCTGAGAGAAATTCGTGATTTACTTAAAAATGTTGCAAAATTTTGTTTCGTGCTAATCTTCCAATGGAATTAAATATTATTTAAGCTAGTAATAAAAACTCCCAATGTCGTTTGTTCTGCTTATTTATTTATTTAGTAGATAAATACACACGCAAAAAATATTTTAAGTAATTAATCATGATTATGTTATATTCTTTGTGTATGGAAAACTTGTGGACAATTTTATTTGACTGAAAATAATATTCAAGCAATCGAACTTAGTATTTTTATAATTAATGCAATTAATTCTTTTTTTTTTTATTTCATGTAGAAATAAGAAAACTAATTTAAAGAAAAGTTAAAAGACTAACTTTAAACTAGTTATACTAATTTCAACAAATTTTGTTAATTATTTAAATTAGAAAACTAATTTTTATTTATAATATCTTATTATTACTATTCTTACGAGATTTAGTTTCCATAATAGCTTCGAAATTTAACATAAAATTATTGATGTTTTTCTTTTTTTTAAAGTATTTTTGCCATGAATACTTTGCAGGGGTTCCTGATGGCCGAATAACTAGCGCTAATCTGCATTTATTTACTGTTAAGAAAAATGAGCCATTTCTTTTTAAAATCGTTATATGATAGCAGACCATTTTCACCCTTTGCGTCCAACAGCATTAGTAAAAACCGCTAAGCTACCATTGCATATGTTAAATTACAAAAAATTGCGCATAATAGAAAAAAAGGCAATTTAATAATTCAGGTAATTTACATGCGTAACTTTTTGTTAAATTACAAAAAGTTATGCATGTAAATTATCTGAAATGCATGCGTAACTAATTCTAAATGAGTGCAGTAAATTCTACGGTGCAATGTAAGCTCATTTGTCCTCTGTAATACATGTAAGCAAATTGACCAGTCCCGTACAATTGATTGACCATGAAAATGACCAGCCATCATGATAGTGCCGATTGTAAAAAAGGTGTAGGATCACGTGAGGATTATGGCAACCCCGATGCGACAATGCCTACAATGCCTACAATGGCAACCCCGATGCCTACGATGCCTACAATGGCAACCCCGATGCGACAATGCCTACAATGGCAACCCCGATGCGGTCTCTATTATATTACTACTCTATGGGATCGGCGGAAGAAGATGACATTTGCACTGCAATACTAATACAGAATATAAATTAATTGGAAAACAGTTACCTTCTCCTATTTATCAAGTTTTTGACCCATATATGTTTTATCCCACAGCGTCATAAAACGTAATTTGTTTTATGACGCTATGGGATAAAACATATATGGGACAAAAACTGTAATTTGTTACCTTCAAATTTGTAATTTATTACCTTACTGCTTGTGGACGGGTGCAAGTTGATAATGGTAGCGTAGTGGAGGGAAAGTATTTGTTGCATTTTCTGGGGACACTTATTAATGTAGATAACCGTATGAGTCTATTAAAGTATGTATCAATTTTTGCTCAAAATACATACTAAAACATTCACATTCTGGAATTGTACGTAAGTGGTTATAAAAGAGGAGAGAATTAATAGACTCCGCTGGCCCTGGAACTTCAATCGAGTAGTTTTAAATTCAATCGAGCAGTGTGGGCAACTATCTGTGAGATTGGACCGTCCTCACCGGCATAATTCGATCCGTGGTAACTCCACCTTGAACACCTTTTCAAACGCGGTCTGTTGAATCGCAATCACCATGATTTAATATTCCCTTAAACACTTTCCATCTCAACTGCCAGTCTCTCCTGCCCCCTCTAGGCCATGTTCGATCTGCACAAGGGGTTATTCTGGTCAAATTAATATGACTCGATTCTGTATAAATCTACAAAACAATGTGTAACAACAATTTTTTTCTGATTAATATTAACTGATTAAATGTCAATATATTGAAGTATTACTTCTATATATTGACATTTAATCAGTTAATATTAATCAGAAAAAGTTAATCAGTTGAAGTATTACTTCAATATATTCAATTAAATATATTGAAGTAATTTAAAACCGCAGCTATTGTTGTCTTCGTAACTTTTTACTGAATTATAATTAGATACTCTTCAAACTAAATATATTTTTTAAATGTTCAAAACATATTATCTTAAAAACCAAATTGAAGGACTACTCAATATTTTATTTATGTGTAAAATGTATACAAGAAATCATTTAATCGTATTAACATCAGTGAGGAGTTTACTGTAATATTTAAAAGGAAAAAGTTGAAATCATAAGAATATGCAGGACTGTATTGTTAAGAATTTTCCCCTCTATTTGAACGATTTACTATTGCCAAAATTGTCACATGAGAAATTAGAAATTCACTGTTTAAAAATAATTTAATAATATATTCCTGTTATTGATGATAATGTTTTAAAAGGTACAGCAACATTGTAAGTATTCATCGTGAATAATTTCAGACCTTTAATTTGCAAATATTAAATATTATAGCCCCAATTTGTAAAGAATATAAAAAATAAATGTATATATGAATAAAATAATGAAATAATAAATAAATGAATATATACATATATATATATATATATATATATAAATTATATATAAAATAATTATTATATAAAAAATATGTATTAAAAAATTCCTAAATATATATATATATATATATATATGAATTTAACATTAGAAGTTTACTATCTCCTCTTTATGAACCATCAGACCTTTGTTAATGACTTACTTTTATTTTATACAAATATTATAAAATAATGTAAATTATTACCTAGGTATCAGAATTTCTCAAATACACTCCTTTAAGTTATAACTGTTTTCAGAAACGGGAAGTCTTGATGATGATCGAAAGAGCTTGTCTAAGAGTCTCCCATCGACAGTCAGGTATTTTGATGGGAGTTTTATGTGTTTTCGACTGGGTAACACAGGAATGCATGACAATTTAAACAACTTATTTAAATGATACTTATTGGAAGTTAGTCGTTCTCATGGGAGCTTTTTAAATTTTCTCATACATCATGCAAACGTATGAGAAAAATTCAACTGCCATGGTATACATAAGTTGGTCCAACCATTCACCCAAAAAAATATTTTATACAATTAATTTTTATAATATAATATTTATAATTATCTGAGTCTCGTAGGGATTATTAGCACACATCACAAGATATCAATGAATACAAAAATACGATCTTGGTGTTTTATTAAAATAAGAACCTAAATAATTAATTAGAAAATTCATTAATTTTGTCCGAATGAATATTTTAATTAAATAAAGAACGAATAACCATTCTAAAAGAAAAAAATTACAGATTATAGCAATCTTGAAACAAATTCAATTTCATTTTTAAAAATCGATGAACAAATTTCGCCTTTTTTAAAACTTTGAAATTCCCTCACCTCTCCAACAGCATTCTAATAAAAATAAAATTCTGATTTTCAGTGGTGGATATATGTCGCCATCTATTGACTATTTAAGAAGTGAAAAAAAAAAAGTAATTAAGAATTTTTCAACTAACTTGGAATATTCAATAAAAAGCTTTTTAATGTATAAGGATTATTTTGAATCTCCGTATAAAAATATTATATTTAAATATTTATTTAATTAATAAATAAGTACAAATATTTAAATATTTAATATATAAGTGCATTTAAATATTTTAATACTGTTATTTGAATGGTTTAAATGGCGTACCATGTCGCCATGTATTGGTCATTTAAGAAATGAACAGCAATTACACGAATTTATCATCCACTTTAGACTACTTAATAAAAAGCTTTTTAATAATAAGGATTATCTTGTGTCTACGTATACAAACATGTTCGTCACTAAATTTAACTATTTTCTCATTTATGAAATAATAAGCATAGTTTTCATAACAACTATAATCGCCTACTATATTCCCTGAAAAAGGTATAAGACAATTTAGTGAAAAGCTTCAGGAATAGTTGTCAGATAAAATTAATAAATTTTTATAAAATTTTAGCCACGAATCATTTTAATAATTAAATTTACCATTTAAAATTTTTACCTGCCCATATATAAATCTTACCATTTTTCTGGAATATGAGCTGTAATTTTTTATTTAAATTATTATTTAAAAATATGCTTCTATATATAGAGAGAGATAGTAATAGATAGAGATATAGAAATGCATTGATAAATAAATTATATTTTCATAAATATTATAATAGTGGGATCATGGAAGGCTAAACTAGACGAAAATTTAATGTCGTTAAATAAATCAGTACAATCAATGTTATCTTGCAGAACTGCATTTAAGTCTTTGCAACATTAAAAAAAAATCGTTTACAGTCAGTTTTTGCATATTTTACGAATTATATATAAATATATCGTATTTTTTATGTTTCAATAAATCACAAAAATTTGAAAAAACATTTTCGATAAAAACCTAGAATCGTTTCTTAAAAAAAAAAAAAAAATATGCCTAAAAAATATTTATAAAGACTAAAAAAAAAAGGATGTATTTTGAAATATTTTTTTTCCCCAGATAAAATTGATTCCTTCATAAAAAAAATATTTTGTTTTTTTCGTCCAATTTTATTCTTAATTTTTAGCGTCTCATTTATTGTTTTTAATCCATTTCCGTTGCAATTAAAAAAAAAAAAAATATTTGAATTTTTTCGAATGAAATTTAAAAATAATAATAACAAATCTTTTAAATGTGAATTTACAGTACTGATATTTATGTTTAAAATCTGAAGTATTTTGCGCAAATTATGTACTTCATTCAGTATGTCACGCAATTTTAAAATATTAATGTTTATGCAATTAATTTATAATTTGAGTTCAATGTAATGTCATAATCAATATCAATCACTATAATATGAATGGTGTAAATTTTTACACAATCATCTATTATTTAAAATAAATTTTTAATTAACTGTAAAATTCTCTTTGCAGATAAAATTCTAACTATATTTAAATGATAGCATTGTATAGAATAGCAGTAATGTGTATATTTTATCTGATTGTCTCATAACGATTAATAATTAAAAGTCAAATTTTCATCACTACGACCATTATTTTTCTGATGCTTAACCAAACACCAAGAAAAAGTTTCTAGTTAGTTTTTTTTTTTTTTATTTAAATTAAAACTAATTTTTAACATAGCATAGCAATATACGAGTATTACATGGATATAATGCTCAACAAAAGTGAATTGTAACTTCAATAATTTGTAAATGAGTTTTAATAAAACATATCAATGTTAAATAAACTTTTTATAACAATATTAATGCACAACTACTTGATAAAGATCTGTAAGGTTTAATTATGACCGCGAGAGGTCGCGGTTATAACTGGTAACTGGGACCTTAACTGATTGGAACTGGGACCTTAACTGCGGTGAGATCTTGAGACCACAAGGTGAACACTAGGAGGATCAGATCAGAACAGACGGTCAGGGATCGGCTTTTTTGGCTTTTAGATATTAATAGTATTGTAGAAGAGGCACAGGGTGCCAAGTGTATGTATGTATTCATATTGTAAATAAAAGATTAATATTATTAGAAAGAGAGTATTCCATCCTGACACAACGAGCTGCTAGTATAGCAGCTAACAGATCAATGTACCTTCTTTAATCATATGATTTTAACATTAAATGAACATAATGTATATGTTGAATTCGAGTATATACTTACAAAGAAATAACTAAAAGTATAAATTTATATTTATAGAACAAAAGATAAAATAAGATCACAAATAGATAACGAACGACTAATTTACGAATATTTTACTTCAATCAATGATGAAATTATATTGTAATGAACATTTTTCTCTATATTTTTTTCACTAGATATACTAAAATCTAAACTTCATTTTTTTAAATATGTAATTTTACATTTGCAAAATACAGTTATAATTGCAATCTTATTAATTAAAAGCTATAAAATATTTTACATTTTTTCAAACCCTTATATTTGATAGTAGAAAATAGTATCCGTTATTAAATTATTTTGTTGTGATATTTATTTTTCACGATGAGAAATTGTAAGATCTAACATAATTATTACATCATATAATAATGATAGTAAAATTATTTATTATTATTATTATTTTAATTCACAAAATTTTCAGCTTTAAACACATCTCGATGTTTCGCGCCAAATTTAATAAATATAGAAATATTATCTGGCCACAATTCCGATTTTGTTGAATAAAATCCATCCTACTGAATCATTTAAGCTAGTCCATTAAATTGTATGTTAAAATCTCACATCTTGAAACTTTAATCAATCGAATGCTTGGTATCTAATTCATTCACTTCTCCGATCGAATATTTTTTATTATTTTCTCGATGTATGCCGGAGTAAGATCTCAATCCTTGCAGTTGACCCAAATCCGAACAATCATTGAAAAGGTAATTGCAGTGAAGTCATTCAAAGATCAATCCAAACAAGCCACTGAATTGTGAAGAAGTGAATTTTTTTTTTTTTAATAAGATGGCATAATTCCATTTCTGTTGTGATTAAGAGCAGTCGAGAATTTAAAATCATGGATATCGCATCGGATAATTAATTTTTTTTGTGATCAAAGCTATATTATTCGAGAGCAATCTGATTTTTAAAATAAAATGTATTTCAAATAGTACATTTTAACAGCAAATATGTTTAAATACATAAAATTATTCAATGGATATAATTTAAGTTTTAAAATTATATTTAATATAAAAAAAATATATATATATTATACATGCACTGTTTTCAAGCATGCGTACTCGAATGACACATCACAATTTGCTGTTTTTCCATTGGTTACTTTGTATTGATCACCACAGGATTGAACTCCATATTTTGCGGAATCAGTGTTCAACTCACTTCAGTTTGAAAACATTTCTACTCATTCTTAATGTTTCATTTACATTTTTTTTTTTTTTTCTTAGTACAGACATCAATAAATAAAATACTAGAATTAAAAAAGAATATATATTAAAATAAACAAAGAAATAGAAAATTAAAGTATAAAAAAAAATTGTAAAATTAAGAATCCGAATTTTAAAATGGCTTTCACTCAGAAGTTTAATAAAAAAATAGAGCAGAAATTTTAATTGAACTGAAGTTGGTTGAAAACTGTCTCGCCGATTTAATTTTGTTTTTATTGCACTTGGTGAATTCGAAACAAAGCCGTTAATCGATTATTTGTGCAATTGAAAAAAGATTTTCTTTGAATTATCTAAAGTTTGACTTAACTTCTTTGCAATTTTTTAGTTTAACAAGTCACAATGGCTGATCCTCGTATTAAACAAATAAAAATTCAGGCAGGTGTGGTTAAGAGGTATACACAATTTTCAAAAACTTGCCTTTAAAATCAATTTAATTCTGTATAATTTATCATTTGTATTTTTTATTACAAAATATTTTCTGTATTATGCCACTTACTTATTAATATTAATATTCCTGTTATTTTCTTTAATTCATTTTTGTTTTAATAGTTATTGTGTAATTTAAAAACCGAAGTAAGTTAAATGTTATCTTAATTTTAAAAATATACAAAATAGTTACGAGGATTGTTATTACAAAATAGTTATAGAAATTTCTAAGATTTGTTAAAATGTGATTTTTATATTGTCATTTATTTGCTTGTTTTATTGCTTGATCTAAATTGATCAAAATTTCCTTATAAAGACAATAACCTCAATATGTAAAGGGATTTAAACCGTGCACAAATAATAATATTAAAGAAATGAATTTTACAGTATAATAGGCTATTGTTATAAATACATAGACAATAATAAAAAAAATTATAATTTCTGTAAATTAATTTACTTTTTAAATTTCCAAAATTAATTAATTTCATAAAAATATCTAAAATCTGTCTTTCTTTAATGTTGTAAAATCTGGAGTAAAAAATTATTAAGCATTATTTTTATTTTTATTATTACAGTTAGTTTATTTTTATTATTCAGATACTTTTAAAATCTTATTTATTCAAAATTTTCTGTATAAAATTTTAGTTTTTAATTTAAAAATATATAATTATAATTTTTGGTTAAAAACCTGAAAAAATAGTTATACTTCATAATAATTAAACTTTTCATCTTTATATTATGAATAAAGATATGAAAGTAGTTTTTTATTATATCTCTACAGACAAACATTCAACTTATGTAGTAGATCTACTTATTTAAAAGATAATGTATGTTATTGCTATGTTATGAAAAGTTTTGTTTTCTGGAAGATACAAAAATTTCTGCAATCAAGGCAAATAAAGAAATCTAGATTCCCCACTGTTTTAAAAAAACAAAAAAAAATAATGAAAACCTTGTTTGCATTTTGTAAAGAATTGAAATTAAAAAAATTAATAAATATTTTAAATAAAATAAAGCAGCTGCCAATTTTTGTTTAATATTTTAAAAAATATACCAATATGAAGTAATATATGTGTGGGGTAATTTAATATAAAAATATTAATTTCTGTGTTATTTCTTCAGATTAGCTAAAGAAAAATTAATGTATGAAAAAGAAGCTGAAAAAGAGAAGGCTAAACTTGAAAAAATGCAAGCATCTGGTGGAGACAGCTATATGATTAAGAAGCAGGTATTTTAGTCATTTTTCAGAACATTTTATTTTTATGTAAGAATATTTTTATAACAAATATTTATTAATGGCTTCTTTGAGGAGGAAAAAAAATTGGTACAAAAATTTTAAGGCATCAAAATTGTATCTTTGTGATGGTGCAATTAATTTTAAAATGTGTTAATATATATTTTCATAGCTAAAATACTATTAAATTATTAAACATACACCATTCTTCTACAACAATTATTTTCACTGCTACCTTAAAAGTATAATATACTCGCAACCTTATAAATACAGAGTATTGATATCATTTATAAACCAAGAAGGTTGACAATGTAAATAGGAAATTTTGCATTCTGATGTTCTTAAGCTAATCTGCCCCTGTGCTATTCCAGAACAACGAGATATCATTAAATCTGCTGAAATGTTCGGCTGACATACTTTCCTTAACTAAAGTTGCTCTTTTGCTGGGTAATTTCTGAGTGATAAGACATAAATTTCCAAAATATCAAGTAAATCCCCCCAAAAAAAATGGGGAATTTTTGAATTGCTGCGGACTTAACTGGTGATGGCTGGACATCACTGTGAAGAACATAGCCTAAAAACTCAACTTTTCATTTTAAAATTAGCATTTCTTAATCTTTAGCTTGAGTTCAAATCTAAAAGTAGCCTCTAACACTTTTTTCAGTCTAGTAACAGCTTCCTCTTCCTTAATTGAAGGTATATTATTGTCATCCATTTATATTAGAATAAGCCATTTTTGTGGTCTGATTTCAAAAAAATTGAAGAAATATCTTTGAAAAATGCTAAGACTTTTGAAAGACCAAATGGAACTTTTAGAATTTCATGGACTGTTATCAATTATAAAAGTTGTATATATCTGACTTTCCTCTTCAACATCTGTATGAAAAATACATTCATCAAATAGATGGTTGTGAAAACTTTTTTAACATTTTATAATTTATTTAATATAGCAAAGGAAAATATTCTTTGATCATTTTGTGATTAAGTTATCTATAATCTACTCTCATTACATTGTGTATGCAAAATCAGTCCAAGTAATCTCCAGACTTTTTATAGTTCACAAAAAGTTTTCAAAAATTTTTGACTCATTTTAATCCTCTTTAGAAATAAACATTTGGCATAATCATCTGAAATTTCTTATCTACAATTTGAGCAATTGTATTTGACTTTGAACTAACCAGATAAGACACCCTAAACATTGTTGCACTATCTTCTTTAACACTTAGACAGCTATATGACTTACCGTTTCCTGGCAAAGAAGATAAAAAGTTTTTAGTTTTTGTTAAATTTTTTAAGAAAATATCTATACAGAATTAATAAAGGTCTTAGATATTTAATAACTCATTTTAAATAAATCAATATTTTCAATGACTTTTTTTTTTTTTTTTTTTTTTTTTACTTTTAATCTGTTAGCATTTTTTACAATATATAATAGTGTCTGGAAAATAGATTAAAAACTGTTACAGAAAATTTTTGCCTTATTTTTTTTACAATTATTTAACTGTTGGCTATAAAAATATAGTTTTTATTTAGTTAGTAAAGAGGGAATTAAAAAGAGCAGAAATAGAGGAAGAGGTGATTTAATGACTTGAAGGCAAAAATTAAAAAGAGGAGGAAAATCCAAGTTTTACAGTAGTCTATATTATTATGTAGGCTCTAACTTATGTCTATTTCAAATTTGAAAGCTCCAGGTTGAAAGTGAATATAGTACTTTCTTATTGCGAAAAATGAAAAATTAAATGTACTTGTTTTTCATGTATTGCGAATTTATTTATATAATTTATTATTTTCTTAATTTTATCATACAAATATAAATCAAGTTATTATATAAGGAAAAAATATTGATTTTAAATTGTTAAATTAATAATATTTGTAACTTTTAGTCATGCTTTTGTACATTTTCCTGAACAGTTTAGTAAACAAATTTTTCTTGAAATTAAAATTTAAATATTTGAAGTTTTCTAATTGTCATTTTAATATGTAATATACGCCTTATCATACAAATCATATCTAATGATGAAATTATTTGCTGTTGCAAATTGTTTAACTGTTTCCTGTGTCTTAATTTTGATAAAAGCGTTGATCGTTTAAAAGTGGATAGGAAAAGAAAAAAATGCTATTTTGAGTTAAAAAAAAATCAATGTGTATTTTTGATGTTTTATTTCATTTAATGAATTTATTATTAAAAAATTTTTTTTATTGTTTAATATCTTATCATCTAACGTTGTAAACCAAATGATTGTATTTGAGGCTTCATTCATTTAGCATTCCATAAAAAAAAGTGTTATGTTGGTGCTCTGGCGAAAGAAAAAAAAATTTCTAAAGTTTTACTGATTTTCTTTTATTACATTGTTTTTAAATATTTTATATTTTAACTTTGTTCCTTGATATTAAAAACATCACCAAACTTATATTCAATTTATAAAAGATATTATCTTGAAATGATGAAATTTTAATTTAATGTTATTAAATATGTATATATTTTGTGAGACTTTTTCTTTACGTTACTTGTCATTTTTTTTTTTTTTTTTATTTATAAATTAACCAAAATAAAAAATGTATCATGCAATGAGGTTGGGTGATATCTACTATACAGATAAAACAAATTCTTATGTTTGTTTATATTTTTTAAACATGTATAGATTCAATTTTATTTCACTAATTACATTTTTTATCAAGTATGTTGCTTAAAAAAAAAAAAAAAAAAAACAATTATTATTGAATTATTTTTTATTTGATTAAATATAAGTTTTTAAATTATTCATTTAAAGATTTTTAGTTTTAATCATCATTTGCTAATATTTAGAAAAATAAATTCAAATTATGTTTGTTATCGTAATTTAAGTGTTAAAAGAGGTCCAATAGCAAAAACTTTAATGATTGATTCTTTTTAATTAAATGGAATAACTTTGTAGAAAGTTATCAGTAAAAGGAAATATAAGTTCTTGTTTAAAAATCATCTTATATTTATTTAAACCTAATAAATAATGTGCCAATATTTTTAGCAAATGAGATTTTAAATTGCATTTTGTTTTGAGAATTTTTGTAAAGTCAAAATAGTCAAATTTTGAAGGGTTTTTCAAATAATGACTTTATTATAAAGGCTTTTAGTTAAATTTATTTTTTATATCCTAAATTCATTTTATTTTTATGTTCACTTATTTTATAACCAAAAAAATTAATCTGTGTATTAAATTTTAGAAAATAAAGTTATGATCTATTAGAAAAGGATAAAAGAAATGCAGTTTATATATATATATATAGAGAGAGAGAGAGAATTAAAAAGTCTCAGATGTAATTGATAACATTTAGCATAATAATTTGTTTAATATATGTGTTACTTAGAAGTGATGTTGACTTACTGATTTGTAGAACTATATTATTAATTAATAAGAAGTAATTTACATGGAAAATCAAATTACACTATTTCTAGTTTCATAATATTTGTAGAAATATATTATGTTGATTAGTTGGTAAAATAAATGTGTTTACCTCTAGTATTTTTTAATTTATTTCATGTTTAAGTATTTTACACTTTAGCTTACTTGTTATATTAAAATTATCTTCATTAGTATTAGTAAAATGTCTCCAAGCCAAAGTTCCGATTGAAAAATATTATACTGTGCTATTATTATTATTATGCTATGATATTATTATTCGATTGATAAATATTATAATAAAAATATTAACATTGAGTGATGAAATTTTGTGTTCAATAATATGTAGAGCTTATTTATTACTCTGGGTTTCTTTGTAGTTTTCAAATAAAACAATATTTTTCTTGGTTAAAAAATATATATTTTACTGAAAGAGGGAAACAATATTTTACTGAAATTATAGTTAGACAATTACCAGTTATAACTATAACCAATAATACATTTATAAAACCTAAACAAACTAAGATTTGAAATGAATTTTTCATATTTGATTGAAAATCTTATGTAAAAAGCACAATAATGTATGCTTATATAAATAAATTATGAATATGTGTATATAAGTAGTTAATTTTTAAAAAATATCCTTTTATGAAGTATTTACATTTCAGATGAATTATAATAATGAAATTTACTCTTTGCCTATTTCAGGAAGAAGTAATCAAAGAATCTGTGATGATGATTCCAGATACAATGAGACGCTTTGAAATGGCTTATAATGAATTGCAGGAAATTTTGGTAAGTTATTTTTGTTTTCATTTTTTTGCATTTAAAATGTTGCTGAATAATTGAAAAAAATTGTGTTGATTAAAGACAGACTAGTAAATTCAATATTTTATTTGAAATTTGTTAGAATGATGATTTTTGTATGTTTAAGAAGGGGATATAACAATAATTATTTTATATAAAAATTATTTTGTTCCATTCTTTTGTTAAAAAAAAAATTGCCATTGTCTCCTTTCAGAAATATAGTTTATTGTTCTCTTCAGTTATTCATTTTATTTATGTTCAATAAAAAGCATTTAATCACAAACATTGGAAGTTAATATTATTATAGTTTCAGAGTTATTATGATTAGATATATCTTAAAAGAGTCTTTTCATTATAGCTTCATTTAAACCATCAATGAAAGACTCATTTTTCAAAGTTAAAAATATATGAATTAAAGAACAATTCTAAGATAACACTGAAATATGTTTCCACAACATTTAAAACAATGTAATAAATACTTTCAAAAACAATATAAAATACATTTTATGAAATGAAAACAATTTAAAAGCAGTTCTTATATTTCATTATTTTATCAATACATAAATAATAGTGTAATTTGTTCATATATATTGATGGACCTATAATCAAATGCTGGTGATTTGACTTTTGTGATTCACATGAAACTATAGCAGGTTCAATATCACATTTGATATAATAATTACATGAAGGAAGTTGGCCATACTTTTTCTGAGTGGGATGAAACATATTTTTTATAGGTGAAGTTTCATAGAATTTCTCACATTTCCTTATTTTGGTTAAACAGGAAACTACAACAAATTAGTCCAATTGTGGATGCAATATTGTTTGTTTCAAACTCTATTAAGTCTGTTTGTTTTGTAAAGCACACAGTCAGTGCCTATTTATTACTTATGAAAATGAATATTTGTCTTCTTGGACACTAGTTTGTGTACACTATTAATGAGTCGTGAATTAAGCAAAGTAGTAATTTAAAGAAATTTTTATTTATTTGATATTAAATATTTTTTTCTTGAGTTTCAGATTTTATTATTTTTATTTGAATGAAGTTTTTACTAAATATGTAAATATTTATTGGGACCTAAATGGATTAAAGGCAAGGATATTAAAGTATTTATGAATAGTGTAATTTTTTAAATCATTCCCAAAAGTTTAAAAATTTGATTCATGATTCTTTATTATTTATATTTTAGCTAGATCAACTCTTTGTAACATTTCATAAAATGAAACCAGATAGAATTGATAAATTTGTGTTAGCTTTTTCAGAGGAAGTATTTTCAATTCTATTTTATTTCTGTCAAATATTTGTATAAAAAAATAGCATCTTAACATTTTAAATGTGATTGATAAAATTTCATGCTAGCAATTCTTGTTTCCATCATGAACAGAATTCTGATACTTATTTGTGTAGTGGTGGTCATAATTAAAGATTTCCAGTTAGAATTACTTACTAATCAAAATATTACTACTAATTTTTAATTTAGTTCATCAACATTTTAATATAAAATATTATTTATTTGTTTATGATATTTATATTAAAAAGCATTCATTATATTTAACTCAATTCAACATTTTTTTATTTTTTTGTTACTTCAGAACAATAATTAGAAATAAAATATATGTGCTCTAAAATAGAAACTAGATATTTTTTACAATATAATGATGAATGATATAAAGATATGAGTAAACAAGAATTTATTTAGCTGTTTTTAGTTTCTTGATCAACAACAAATTATCTTCACAAGCATGGAAATATTACACAATGGAACAATGAATCAAAATAAAAAAAAAAATACAGGAGTAATGAAAATCTAAAACATATGATTGGATGGATGTATACTGAATACAGTTGAACTCATTGAGGGATATTGGGTGCTGATAATAGTTTTAACAAAATGCTCAAGAATCTTCCGCATAATTTAATTATTCGTATTGCTAATTTAATTAACGCTATCATTAAACTATCTTATTTTCCCCTTTCCTGGAGAAAAGCCATTGTACTTCCTATTATGTTAAACCAGGAAAGGATTTTCGAACCCCGTTAACTATAGACCTATCTCTCTTCTTTCCACCCTTAGTAAATTAACGGAATTTGTTATTCTTCATAAAATTAAAAAACATATTAATAAAAACTCTATCATGATTCCGCAAAATTAGGTTTTACTTCCCAGCTCAGCACTACTCACCAATTGCTAATTACGGAAATGATCTCTGAAGGTCTTGCTAAAAAGGTTTTAACGGGAATTGTTTTATAGATGTAGCCAAAGCGTTTGACAGAGTCTGGATTGATGGTTTGATACACAAATTAATGGCATACAATTTTACACATATTTAGTACTCCTTATCAAATCTTATCTACAAGATGCAAATTTTCAGTTCGAGTCAACAACAACTCTTCTACGGATAGAAAAGTGGAGCGGGTGTTCCGCAAGGGTCTTTAATCGGGCCAACACTTTTTAATTTATACATTAATAACATTCCGGAATTCACTCATATTTCTTTAGGCATCTACGCAGAAACACTGCAGTCATTGGAGTTACTGGGAAAACACTCACAGAAATTCAGACTAATTTTATGACCTACTTCACACATCTTGAGGCTTGGCTCATCAGATGGCGTCAAAATTAATGTTGATAAAACGGGAAGCTGTACTTTCACAGGAAGACTCATACCACCTAACATTTATCTCTTTAATGAACTAATCCACTGGAATACTAATGCTAAATATCTGGGAGTTCACCTTGATAATAAACTAACTTATGCTAATCATTTCACCCACCTTAAACAGAAAGCTAACATGTATCCGCATGCTTTATCCTTATATTAATAAAAATCAATTTCACTTGAAAACAAGCTAATTATTTATATGTACTATTTGAACTGTAATAACTTATTTGCCGGTTTGGGGTACTGCTGCAAGGTACCAGATTAATTTCATTGCGATTTGAGAATAAGATCCTTAGAATGATCACTAGTTCTCCATGGTACTTTAGAAATGATGACATCCGTCGTTGTTTAGCCCTCCCTACTATTCAAAATTTTATGCTAAAACTTGCGACTAATTTTTCAAATTGGTCCCTATTGAATGATGAGGTCGTAATCTTCCAAGATACGATTTCACATTGCCGGAAAACGCTGAGCGCCCATGGGCGTCTCTGCATAATTTGCACCAGACCTAGATCCTTGTCATCATTTCTAGCAGCAATTACTCTACTTTGTAGTATATTCCACAGTTTTCTCTTTTTGGTGACTGTATTTTTACCTTTATTATTCCTTGTACATATTTGTTATTGTATTCTTTGCTTCTTTTGTACATAATTTTTTTAGTATTATTTTCCTTTTTGCATTGTATATATTTCTTATTTTCCTTTTATTGTACATTTTTATAAAAACTATTGGGCAGATCTTGATCACTTATTCTTTTTCATGTATATAATATTCTTCATGTATATAATATTCTAAGTGTTTTAAACAATGAACTGTAAGTGTGCAATCCTGGAGTAAAAGGTCACATGCGGACCAAGGCACTCCGTGAACCTGTAAATGATGATGATTGAGGGATATTAAGAAAAGTTTTCAATTTTGATAAAATTTTAAAGTTGAGATAAATTATCTTAAAAACACATTACTGACTGATTATATATATTCTTATGAAGAATTAACTGGTTTGCTTAAACATTATGTTAATACTAAATTTTCAGTTATTACCATTAAACTGACTTTTTGCAAATTACCAACTCAATTATGTAATTGCTATTATGTATAAAACAAAATTTAACAAAGATCCATATTATTAAAATTAGAAAGTTAATTTTAATAACAAAAGTGCTAATTGCACATATACCAAGATAAAAAGCCTCATGAAGTATTTTTTATATAATTATATATAGATGTGTTGACTCAAAAAAAGTTCAAATATTGTATGTATAAAAATACATTCTATACATTAAAAATATGTCACTTGCAAGCAAGAGATTACTCAGATTTGAAGTTTCTGAGCAAATGTATAAAATAAGAATAGCTTCAGATCAATGCATTGAATAATTGATGCATTGTTGACTTAATTATACAATTTTTATTTTTCTTAAATTTTTATTAGTTGTGAAGTTTTTTCATTCCACTCAATTGAGCATATTTCAGTACTTTTTAGTCTAAAATATTTCTTGGATTTGTTTTAAATATGTTATATTTATAATATATTCTAAAATCTTTGTTATTTAAGTTTTTTTTTCTCATAAAAGAAAAAAGATATTCCTGATAAGATTGCCTATAAATATGTATAGTTAATTGATAAACATAGTTTTCAGTTTTTTAAATTTCAGTATGTAAAAATGTATTACTAATTTTACCTGCCTATCTATATATTTGTGTGTCTGTATATGACATATATATATATATTTGTGCATATATATATATACACGCCAAATTCTGTTTTTACATGACTTATTTTAATTTTACATGATTGACTCAAATTCGATGAAAATTTTGCTTTTTTTTTTTTTTGTATAACTGCAACATGGAGACAAAGAATATAAAGTGATTCAAATTTGTTGGAACTCCTCGAATTTTATAATCTCAATACGAATTTATCTGTATTTTGATTTGATGTTCAAAATGAAAAGTACCTTTTTGATGTTTATAAACCTGAAATACTTTTCAGTAGCTCTTGCATGATGTCACATAATTTGGATATTAAAATTCAAATTTTAGATTGCCTTGCAACTGGACATTTAGTCAACTTGTAGCTGAAACTCCCTATTTTTTCAGAACAACTATTTTTCCTTTAAAATTAAATTCAATGTTTAAAATTAATTTACCTCATTAAATTTAGTCAGATGTATTCTTAATTTTTATCTTTCTTGAGTTTCTATGTATCAAATCTTCTTTTTATATATATTTGTAATGTTAAAAAGCACATAAATCACTTTAAATATAAACACACAAAGCTTTATTTAAAATTAAAGGAATAAAATTGGAAAATATACAAACAGAAAAATATTTTTTCCTTTGTTTTTAAATAAAGCTTTGTGTGTAGTTTCACAAAGATAGTATTGTTTTTATGGATATTAGTTTGATGGAATATTTTTTTTTAATAATTCCACTTATTTAATTCAGTTTTTAAAAATTGAAGGGATGTGGCAAATAAAGGTGCTTACATTTGATGTAATAATTCAGAATTTATATTAAATATCTATCAATATTTAGATGTAATTATAATTTAAGTTTATTATTAATATATAATAATTATTATTATGCATGTTTAATAATTATTACTTAAGTTTATCATTAATAATCTTAACAGCTTGTAAATTTACATTTTCATTTTGTGAAACTGCAAATATTTATTTGGTAAGTTTTTTTAAATATTGGCAAATGTACATTTGTGTGAACAGAAAAAAAAAAAAAATACTAAAAAAAGAAAATTAACTTTTATTGTTTTTAAATTGATACTAAAACAGAATTTTTAGAAAGTTCAAATTTTATTTATTTTAAAGGATAATGAACAAGAACTTGCTGAAATTGAAGAATATCAAGCAGCTGTTGAAATTTTGAAAGAAACTTCCCAAAGTATGACAGCAGCTGAATAATCATGCTTAAATTTACTTAAGGTTCACTACCACATTATATTCCTGTTTACTATAACACAATATGCACTATATTTCTGCACTGTTTGTATATAATTTTAAAATAAATGCTAATGCAATATATTTGTCTAACAATTCATTACTTTTACATTAAGTGTTTCAAAAATGCAGAGAAATGTATATTCATTGCTTCACAAATTATGCAAATTGACTACTCCTCTTATTTGAGTTCAAAAGTTTTAATCCTAATTCTTTTCAGTTTGAGGAATAAGTAAATATTTAAGATAATTTTTATTTATGAATGGGTTTAAAAAATTATATATGTCTATTTATATATAAAGTTTTATAATTTTCTTGTATATTTATGAATGATATTGCATGACTACGAAACTAAAATTGCTTGTGTGCAAAATTTACTTATGCTATTTAATGTGTTTTTTTTTCACTAAAAGAAAATAACATGTAGAGCATTTCTATTTTAAAAACAAATACTGCAATTTCTTGTTATGTTCAGTGATTGTAATTATTAGCAATATTGTATAATTTACAGACAATTTGTGTCTTTTTTTCTGTGACATATTGTGTATAAATTAAACATTGTTTTTGTATCTCTGAATGAGTTCTTGAATTTATACATCATTTTCAAACTGCCAGAGAGTTTTTGTTGCCATAATACACACACGCAAAAATGTTATATTAAAAATGACAAACTTGAAAGATACAAAATAAAAATACAAAAATTATACCCATATATATTTCATGAAAATGATAATAAAAAAACTTTTGTCTGAGAAATTAGAGATATATAAAACAAAATGAAAAAAATAACATTTGTTTTGGAATCAATGAATGCATAGTGTATGCTAAACTACTATGTTAAAAAGTTTGTTTTCTTTTATAATATCTGATGAAATATAAAACTCGGCTTTCAATTTCCACTGTTAAACTAAATCACAATTTCATTTTACTACATAAAGTAGTAATGCCATCTTGAAAAGTTTCTCCTGGTTTCATTTTTATCATTTAACCTGATTTTTATATTGAAACTGGAACAAATTCACAATATTCTCCTGTTATATAGCTTGATTATGGGGACCATGTGAGATGCCCATATCTATTTTTTTTTATCCTTTATCAAATAATTCCAATTCATCGTTTTATTTTCCTTAAAGCTTCCTCAGTTTGAACGTCTTCTGTATTTTGTATAAGACATTTAAAGTTATATTCTATTCTAATCTGCTTGAATTTGTTAAAACATAAGCAAAGTTTCACACCAGTATTTAATGTCAAAACAAGGCAGTTTTGAAATGTGTTTGCTAGGAATGAGAAATCTGCATTTATCTTTGTTACCTATAACAGGTTAAAAAGATTAGACAGGAAGAGATTAGAAAATTAACTAATGAAAGTAATGGATAGAGTATCTATCAGGTCATATATAGTCACAACACTAAAAAGTGTTATCTATTATCTACAGAAAAAAACATTTTTCAACAATGTTTTTATTAATTAAATTTTATCATCATCTTCCATTTAAATAAGTTTGCTTGTAATTTGCTCCTAAAAATTTTGAGATATTTAATTTTGTGGATTAAGGGTAGAAATTCTGAAAACTATTATAACGGTAGTTGTCTACTAAAAATATAATCATAATCTTTTTAAATATTGTGAGTATGACAGAAAATTCTAAAAATTCATTGTTAATTATACTTATTTAACCATAATAATTTCAGAAATAATTTTAATGGTTATTGTAAAGTAGTTTATATCTTGTTTTAATAACCTTTGAATTAATACTTAAAAAAAAAAAAAATATTTTTTATAAATTAAAAGCTTTTTTTGTTACTGTTTTTCATAATATTTCTATCAAAGAAATTGCAACTTATTAAAAGTAAATGTTTTTATTTAAAATAATAAAATTTCTATTTCCTAATCAATAATTTGAATCTCTTGTAGTTCTTGAATAGTAGTAAAAGTGCTTTCTACCTCTGATGTTTGATCTTCGACTATAATTGGTTCTAAACTAGGTTCTTTTAATAGAAATGGATCTTCATTTATTTCTTCTATGTAATTTTCATCGTCAATGTTTTCTACAGGATCAGACCCTTCAATAATTTTTTCTGTTACCCATTGTTTATTTAGTATATCTGTTAATCTGAAGAGAAATACATTTCGTTAATCTTTCTCAGTTATTTTTCGTTCTTAGAAAGCTGTGTGGACTTTTATTTTAATTGTTTGATTCAATTACTTATATGAATTTTTTCATTATAATACATTCATTTAATACACATGGTGATTGAAAAATTTTGTTTTTAAAAAAACATTTTAAAAAGATTATAAAGCATAATAAGCTCATGTAGTTTATTTATCATTATATGCTCATGTAGTTTATTTTTAAACCTTATCTGTAATAATTCTATATGTACAACTTTAGAGGCACAAGGGATATGAAGCCTATATAACAAGTTCATTGTAATGTAAATGTTCAAAAAAGGATCATGGCATTTATGATAAATTCTTATTTTTAAACTGCTTTGTTCAGTAGACACAATCTTTAAAAAATTTCCACCGAAAGAAATTGAAAGTTGGAAACTTCATATCCATTGTTGATATAGCTATGGTGAGAACTGGAATATAGACTTGATGTCCTTAATGCCATAAAAAGGGGTCACAAAGAATTTCTGTAGATATGGTTAAAAAAAAAATCTGTTATTATGTACATTATTTATACATTTATTCTTTTTCTTTTTTAAATTTATTTTGAAATATACAAGTTGTATGAAACAACTTGTACATTATTTTTTGAATTATAATGCCGATTAAAACATAGGAAAAATCTTCCAAATATTATTTCATATTAGCATCAAATATAAAGTGATATATGAATTGAATGTGTGACATCAATGTATTTTATTAAATATATTGATTTCAATTATATGTTTTGTAATAGAAGTCCTTCTCATTCAAAATCTATTATCTACATATTACACAAAATCTGAAGAGAAAGCATATAAATTCCATTTACATTGGAAACCTAAGTTGTTGATGTTTATTAAAAACTAATTCATGTTTTTTAATTTCTGATGCTTACATGAAAAATTTTATTTCATGAAAAAAATTTAATCTCAAAATTTTATAAACAGTATAGGATAAACTATGTGCCTCACTAGGTCTTATCCTTGGTTGATAGTTTTATCATTTCACAGCTGTTGTTTATGCATGCTAACTGCAGTTCATCCTGAATACCTCACAAGATTTGTAGTTTTTTAAAATGATTTTATCCTAACCATCCTAATTTTTCTTGTCAGAGTTCATTAAATCCTTAGCTTTTTCCATGTTCCAACAAAACGGCCACTTGGAAACATTACCTAAATCTAAACCACTAAATCCATTTTTTTTTTTTTTTTTCTGTTTTATGTTTACAAATAACTTTATCCACTTAATGAATAAGTAGTTTTAATTTTTGGCTGATGGGTTGTAATTCAGTAAAAATTTAATTAATTAATTTCCCCCTTCATTTTTTATGGGCCTTATATAAGTAGTACATATATATATATATTTTATCAATGGTTCATTTTTTATGAATTTTTGATTGTTGGTTATTTTTTGATATGTCTCAGTTTTTAAAAGTAATTCTTATAAAACAAATCTCAATGTTTTAAACTCACATTACGCGTGTACAAGTTTTCCGAGTTAGATATTTCCTTTTAGATTGACCTCAAATTCTTTCATTTATGATTTGCATCTTCTCTTTCAAATGCTGTGAACCAGATCTCTCGTATAGTGCCCTATATATATTTTAAATCCTAAATTTCTTTTCTTCATCAGGGATTCTTTTTCTGTATATACTTTCTTTTACAGTGCAACTCAATTTGCTGTACTATAAAAAAAGGGTTCTTAGCTTAAGAACTCGGCTATTTTCTAAGGGAAAAAAAAAAAACAGTCCAAATTTACACTACATTGGAAATCCATAATGCCATTTTAGTTATGTGCTGAATATCCATTAAGTAAACAATTAAAATTGCTTTATTAATATATTGACATAATTTAAATTTAAGGTATATATATATATATATATATATACCATATGCATTAAATTTATTATATATATATATATATATTAATAAATGTATACATAATATTTCACCACTTATTGAGAACAATTAAAACAACCATGAGACTGTTTAAAAACATTATCTTATTTATTGACAAAGGAATGCATTTCAAATGGTTTCAGATCATATAGTTTCTACATATATACATGCGTTTATCTATGTTAATGCAAGTTTGAACTAATAATTTATTTATTTTTTTTGCATATATTTATTTCACTTTTGCTTTTCATATAGAAGTGAACATTAAATGGTAATTAAAATTTGGCTCATTTATGAGTATTTGTAATTATCTGATATAGAATTTTCATTAGGTTTTCACAAATTTTGGCCACTTTTTAATGCAATTGTTACTCACATACATTTTACCGCCAAGGGAAAATATTTTATTCAATAAAAGAATTAATTAAAAATTATTTTTATTTGTTTCAAAATCTAAAAAAATCTAACACTATCCATTTCAGTAAATTGTTTAAAGTGATAGTGGTTTTAATCAAGTTGCTTTAAAATCGTGGAATACTGAAAAATCCCATTATTAAATAATTAGATTTAGTTCTAGAGTAGTTGCTTTCAACGCATTTCCATTGTAAAATAAAATTTTGCAAATGCAGTATATTGCAAAAATAAAATAATATTGGTAAAGTCATAAAGAATGTTTAATAATCCGTGTATAGGAAAAGAATGTGATATTGCATTGCTTCTTTATAACTGCAAAAGGGTGTAGAATCCTATTATAATCAATTTCTATTTTCTGAGGGATTTTTTTTTTTTTTTTTTGAAGGAAGGAGATGAAAAATGTGAAATAAAATTTTGAAAATGCAATATATTTCAAAATTAAATACTATTTGTAAAGTCATGAAGAATGTTTAATAATCCGTGTATAGGAAACGGATGTGATATTGCATTGCTTCTTTATAACTGAAAAGGGTGTAGAATCTAATAGATTCTACACCCTTTTCAGTTATAAAGAAGCAATCAATTTCTATTTTATGAGGGATTTTTTTTTTTTTTTTTTTAAAGGAAGGAGATGAAAAATGTGAAATAAAATTTTGAAAATGCAATATATTTCAAAATTAAAGACTATTTGTAAAGTCATGAAGAATGTTTAATAATCCGTGTATAGGAAAAAGAATGTGATATTGCATTGCTTCTTTCTTTATAACTGAAAAGGGTGTAGAATCCTATTATAATCAATTTCTATTTTCTGAGGTTTTTTTTTAAAGGAAGGATGAAAAATGTGAAATAAAATTTTGAAAATGCAATATATTTCAAAATTAAATACTATTTGTAAAGTCATAAAAATGTTTAATAATCCGTTTATAGGAAAAGGATGTGATATTGCATTGCTTCTTTATAACTGCAAATCTAACTAACTGTAAAGGAAGGAGTTTACTAACTAGGAGTTAAGGGAAGGAGTGTGTGCTAACTGTAAAGGAAGGAGTTTTGTTCACTTTCCGAATGAAAAAGAAAATGTCCCAATAAAAATTGAATTCCTTCTTCCTTGCCTTGTGCGGAAGAATCTGCAACTAAAACTGATAAGCGGAATGAGGCCAAATTTCATATACAGACTTTGAAAAGCATGGAAAGATGAATATCACAGAAATAAATAAATAAACTAAAACTTGTATAATATATAAACTAAAAATAGTTTTAAAACTTGCCGATAGGAGAGATTTTGGTGCTTTTGCATGTACTAAGAAATTTGCTCAATCCAGGTACATTGTGCAAATTTTCTAGAGCATGTGTGACAGCACCGCAATTTATATTATATTTTGTTAATTGTTTTTTATAAATTATTTTGTTTTTTCTCAATTATTTTTATTTGTATTATATTTTGTCAGCAGTTCTTTGATAAACTACTGATTTGTGCTTGATATGGATCTTATCTTTACATAAGCGTGCTTTACTTGACAAGCTGTTTTACACTGGAGATGGGGCCTTATGGCCGAATGACTAGGACTCTGTGCCACAGTGTCACCGAGTAGTTCGAAACCCACTTTAAGCCATAGGTGCCGATCTAGTATGACTGTAGAACGTTGGATTTAACGATGACAACCCTACACGTAATAAAGTCAACGTCACGGAGCCAAGTCAGCCTTCTACCTACGAGTGCTCCATCACAACAGAAGCTGTCCCATTTCCCTTCAACCACGAGACCACACGGGTGGACTTGATCTAGATGCTGCCGTCTACCAAGTGGGATAAGAAACAACAACACTGGAGGTGGTAATACTTCAGCGTTCTGAGAGAATTTAGAAGGTTTCAAAACTTGCATAAAGGTCAAATGTCTGGTTAACCCTGATAAATATGATTAAAAAAATTGAGTAAACTGAATCGCTACGAATTACAGCTGGAAGAGTACAAAAAGCAGTATTATATGATCCAGTAACAGAAATTGTCGTTGCAGTTTCCGATGACACAGGGGTCAACAGTAGTTCCAGCGTTTTTGGACATAGCATAGCTTTCCAAACCGGTTATGCATTTCTAACCATGCAAGATCAATTCTAACCATGTAAGATCAGTTGTGACATTATACTAAATCTAACCATATAAGATCAGAATGATCTTATTATACGATAAGAATGACAGAATTTGAGAAGCGCCGGATTTACAGCTAATGTTTCTTGCCCGAATGGAAATCGACAATTATTTTGGACTTGGAAAAATATTGTAGGAAGATGAGGCTCATTGTTATTTGAATGGATGAATCAATGGGGGCAACTGCGGAATTTGAACACTCCATAGTGAATCTGTAAAGTGCCACTGAATTCTGAAAAAGTAGCTCTTTGGCAAGGAATCATGGCCAGTTTCATAATAGGATTAAACTTATTTTGAGACCATCACTACTACAGTTCCTTTTATCGGCAAATGTTGGCAACTGTTTATATACAAATTTCAAATGCTTTTATCATTCTTAGAACTGAAAAAAAAAAAAAAAAAAAAAATTCAATGCTTGGACTCGAACAATTTTTTTTTATGCAAGATGGAGCACAGTCTCCGTTCTGCACAGCTTTTTTTTTTTTTATGGCAGTATTTTGTTAAAGAGAAATCAGCAAAACTTCGGGCTGCCTTAGCGGCCTAATGGTCAATTGGCTAGCGGCCTGGTCTTTGGTATCACAAGCATAAGGCTCGAATCCTGGCTGTGGCATGGATGTTTGTTAGTGGTTTTGAATCCACGTTAAACTGTAGGTACTAGTCTAATTAGCGTAAATTATGCAAAAAATGACCTTAGACTAATAATCTAAACCAAATCGGGCTATCTTATTCGCAGACATTATTCCTCGAATTTTTCGATCGTACCTCTCAGTGCTATAGCAGACATTGGATCCTTACGTAAAGTCATGAAGTTCTTTTAACTACTTTAACAGACATCACAACATTCTAGAATAAAACAACTCTAAGAGCAAAGCATGCTCGGTTAAGGTAGGACGCATATTAAATACAATTCAACAGCCAACCAATGAACTATTAATTGAATTTCAGCCCTGTTTTTTTTTTAAACATGACGAGGGACTCTGCTGTCACTTACGCTCAAGAAAATTTGCATAATCTACCTAGATTTTGAAAATTTCCTGGTCCGTAAGTGGCAGCAGATCCATAATCTCTTCTATCGACAAGTTTCGGTACCAGTTTTTGCAGAATTCATTTCCTCATGCCTGCCACGGTCTCGTATATGAAATTTAGTTTCCTTCCGTTCATTATTTTTAATTGAAAATGCCTCCAAATAGTGAAAAATATTTTATCGTCTCCTCTTCAAAATTATTTTATGGCACCCTTGTAATTTACAAAATGCGTTGTTCTTCAATTAAAAGTTTAAATAATTGAAAGTTTTTGTTTCAATTGGAAATCAATAGAGGGCAGCACTATCGTAAATTTCAAAAATGTTAAAGAATGGTAGGTGCGATATTTAAAATCTTAGCTCACGCATCAAAATTTAATAAGTAGCCCAAATGAAGTTTGGAAGACTGATGATGCTCATTAAAAATATGCTTCAAAATCATTTTCATATTACTTATCCCTTCACTAAGATGAAAAACACTAGTGAATTTATAAATTTGAAATATTTAAACAGAGATGAAAAAATATTTCAAATTTGAGAAATTTAATCTCAGGCATAATTTGCCAAACTGAATTTGATTATTAGGCAACTTAAATTTTATAAAAAATATGTTATTTACTGTCGTATAAGCATATGTATTCTTTTATTTCGTACAATCTTACTTAGATTTAATGAGATTTTTTATGACTAAAAAATTGATCATTAAAAAATCATGATACAAAATTCTTTTTTATTGTTAATTTATAAAACATTAATATCAATTCAGTTTTTTTTTTTAATGTTATCTTTAATGGTAAGTATTAGCTTTTGATATGCAGGGATCAACTTCAGTATTTTCTGTTTGCTTTTTTTTTTTTCCCCAACGAATAGTATTCAATGTGTTTCTCAATATATGGTGGTTTCTTTTTTCATGAATAATTGTTTTAAAATTATTAAATTCTAATTGAATATTTTGGAATTATTTCATTGAATATTTTTTGCAATTGCAATAAAAATCATGATTGCATTGTAACAAAAAATATGCAAATTTCTGCTTTTGCACCTTTTTATGAAACATTTGAAATAGCAATATTTTATATCCGTTTTTTCTTGTTTCCGGTTGTTGATTTTAATTGGAAGTTTTAACACGTAAAGAATTTTTTTAATTAAAAAAATATTTTACTATGTTTAAATTCGCAAATTTTATACGTGGCCTTACGTAGAACATAAGACACTTATTCCCTGCACTACAGTCCATAGCGGACCAAGGCCTTTCCCGCCTACTGGCGCGCCCTGATGGCCAATTGGCTATCGTTCAGAGCTTTGGTACTACAGGCTCCAGGTTCGAATCCTGGTGGTAGCATGGATGTTTGTTAGTAGTTCGGAATCCACTTTAAACTGTAGGTCCTTGTCTGTTTAGCCTTCGGGCGCAAATCGTAGAGCGACAAACCAAACAACCTACTGGCATATTTCGAGACAGGAGATGTTTTCTTTTTTTTACAGGATAGGATTGTCAGCTCAACACACAACAGTTATATTACTACTACTACACTACATCATACCATAACAGTGTGCTTAGAGCTGAGTTGTTCTTTTACAATTTGGGAATGATATGAGTGTCGAGTCTGATTGGGTTCTGTGACGCTCTACGGCCATATGAGACCGGGATCTACGGCTTAAAAGTGGATTTCGAACCACTAAAAACATCCATTGCTCCACCTAGATTCGAATTCGAAACCTGTGGTATCGAGGGCTAGTCATTCTGCCATCAGGCTCCTCAACAGTTATATTAGACCGGGCCCTACGGCAAAGTGGATTCCGAACCATCCATAGGTAGAAGACTTCTGATCCGTGTCGCAGAAGAAGTAGGGCAGTACCTTCCGGAAGGACTTTTAGAGGGAACTACCCCGCATTTGCGTATCGTATGGGAGAAAACACGGAAGACTAACACTGGGTAGTTCGACTCACGAGATAAGATGCTGAACATTCCAAACGCCATCTCAGTTTTTTTTAAACAGTGTTTGCAATAAAGCGGCTAGTGGATTGAATCTCCGCTTTAATGCTCACCAGAGGCGCACATTGCCACGAGTCAGGCATTTAATTAATAATTTTAATAAATTTAATAATAAATTTTAATAATAATTTCCTAATAATAATAATTTAATTATAATTTTATACTGTCGATTTTTAAGGATCTGCCTTAAAATGTACGAATCCAATGACAATAGCTGTTTTGTATATTGAATTAGAAGACATATGTAAGATTTTTAATGTCTTCTGCTTGCATTTTCTTTTTGTATGTTACTGACGAGGGATTACATATTGCCGATGATGCTACGCCAGATACTTTCCGTACCAAAATGTGTACAGTAAAATCACCACTTAGATTAAATAAACTAATGTAAAGGACATGTTGGGACCTGATGGCCGAGTGACTAACGCTCGGTGCCATAGATTTCGGGTTCGAGTCCCGGCGGTGCCATGGATGTTTGTATTGGTTGGGAATTCACTTTAAACTGTAGGTCCCAAATCTAGTATGGTTGTTGAGCGTTGAGCATAAGGCTGACAACCCTACCCCTGCAAAAAAAAAAAAGAAAAAAATCTCGTCTCGTAATTTGACAGTATGCAGATGGCTTTAGCCCACAGTGGGGCTGTTGCGCCAGTGATGATGACGAAAGGACATGTTACATAAAAATAATATTCATATTCAAAATTATAGAACTGAAATGAAATGGACACGCTAATAAAATGTTACTGACAAATATTTTCAAAAGTTTTACTGGCATGCAATCGTATTTTTGATCTTTGAAGGTTCTTTGAAGTTTATAGTTACTGGTTCCTTCTATTTGAATCCTAGCTTCAGAATTTTTTTTAAAAACTGTTAAACTACCTTTTTTGTCTGCCAGAGTCAGCAGCTTCACCCTGTTCAAACTCCTCGACAATAGGTTGAGGTTCGATGAATGTCTGCGTTATTGGCGTTCCATCCTTGCCATTTTTCGATGCGCTTTCGTAATTGCTCGTTCTAGATTTCAAAGAAATTAACGGGGATCTTTTCTCACGATGAATTATTCTTACCTCGTTTGAGGATCCAGTTTTTCTGACATTGCTCGTTTTGGATTTGAAAATTTTTAAAGGTCTGCCGTTGTTATCGAAAGGAGCAGGTATTCCACCTATTCGAAAGTATAAAGAGGAGAAATTTGTTATATTTTTAGAATACACACACACACACACACACACATATATATATATATATATACTATGTGGAAGAAAGTGATGGAACACGACACTATAACGACATAAACCCATATTTATTAAAATTAATAGGAGGTAGGGCCTACTTTGGCTGCGATCACAGCTGAAACCCTTCTGGGCATGTTTTCCACCAAATTAGCCATAGTGGCAAGAGGAATTTCCTTCCAAATGTTTAACAGGAAGTTCCATAGTTCAGGCTTGCTTTTGGGGAGTGGGGTGCAGGCCCTCAACCGACGGTCCAATTCGTTCCAGAGATGCTCAATTGAGTTAAGATCAGGGCTCTGCGCCGGCCACTCCATGTGTTTAACGTTGTTGTTCACATACCAATCAAGAGTCCTGCTTGCAACATAGTATGTTGCGTTGTCGTCTTGATACCAGCAATCATCCATACCGTACGTTGCCCACAAGGTAGGAAGGACATGATTGTCGAGAATATCACAGTATCTATCGGCATTCATCGCACCATCAACCTTCGCCAGTGGGCCAGCCCCATACCAGGAATAACAGGCCCATGCCATCAATCCTCCTCCACCAAACTTTACAGTTGGGAAGACACACTCGGGCAAAAGGCGTTCTCCTGGTAAACGCCATATCCAAACACGTCCATCGGAACGGAAAAAGGTAAATCGTGACTCGTCACTCCAAAGGACGCTTTACCAGTCATCCAGAGTCTAAGTACGGTGGTCTTTGGCCCATCGAAGGTGCGCTTTCTTGTTGGTTTTCGTAATCAAAGGCTTATGGGCCGCCGAACGTCCAGTGTAACCTAACTTATGGGCCTCGATACGAAGAGTCTTGGTCGAAACGGCCATACCTGTGGCTTGTCTAAACTCATTAGCGATGTTATCCATGGATGTTTGACGGTTACTTCGAATCTCCCTGCCGAGCACCCGCCGATCCCTGCTGGTGAGAACTGTAGGTCGTCCACTTCGGGTTTGTTCTGACAGTGTCCCTCAGTCTTGTAACGACACACAACACGTGCTACAGTTGATTTTGAGCAGTTACGAAGACGGGATATCTCCCTAATTGACACCTTGGCAAGATGTAATCCAACCAACACACCTTTCTTGAACTCAGACAACTCTTCCCGTGGCGAGATCTTGACAAAAAACAACTCTAGTCGACTCCACAGCGTATTTATAGGATATGGCTGACACGTGATACCTATTATTGCGCATGTGTCAGCTGTATTGTCAACTTTTCTACTTTTCGAGGGGTGTCCCGTCACTTTCTTCCAGATAGTGCATATATATATACAGTTATATACAGTCACATTAATGTGACCATGGACCTGTCGGAACCCACTTTAAATCGTAGGTCCTAGTCTCATATGACAATATACTACTCTTGTATATTAGAGCTGGCTTTACAGTTGGGGATTGGAATGTGGTATTAAATGGAATTCGGTTTATATCCGAACACTTCACTGCAATGTGCTGCCACCTGTGGTATCGAGTGGTAGGGCTTTTGGCCATCAGGATTGGTTCATGTTACATGGCGTTGACGTCTTGAATTCTACTAGCAGGCAGGGGTCACATGAGGCTGTGACTGATGACTATATATATATATTTATATATATAGATATATGATGGTTCTTATTTCCTATTAAAATGATTAGCGCTTAAATTAGTAAAACCAAAAACAAGGTTTCGGGTTCGATTGGGCCATGGATGTTTTAAGAAAAGGGTTTGTAAAACCCAAATTAATTTGAACAAATAGTTTACAATCTAGGTTTCTTAAGGGAGTCTCATATGACATTTACTACCGTCTACTTATTCAATTTCTGTTTATTGGCAGAGGGATACAACCAATCACTGTGCCTAGGCGAGCTGAGTTTCAATCACCAATTTACCATCAGTAAATGGCTTTGATTTGATTTGTTTCTTGGGTGAGCATGGTGTAGTCAAAGATAATGGACTCTGTGACCGCTCTATTGTCGGTCCCATATTGGGATCCATTGGGACCGATAAGATAAACGTTATTTTACAAAGAACTTCTTGAAGAAGAGGAACAATTTCCATTTACCAAAACCTGAATTGAAAAATAAAAAAAAATTATATTTTGTGCAAGGTTAGTACTTATCTTAATGTATGTCTTGCACAAAGAATACCCTATTTTATTTCTTATGGTAAATGCCATCACTCTGTACTTCTGTATCACCCTGTGGGAAAAGAAATTTAGTGCGACTTTGTGATAAAATCTAATGTATGATTTTTTTTACCTTCATCCCCTTGAATGTCTCTGCGATATGCTTCACGTCTCCGATAGTCGTGGTGGACATTTCCCCTTCTGGTCTCCGGTCTCACCATGCGGGCAGGACGATCGTTGACTTCTGCATACCTGGCGGTGTAGTTCTCAGATCCAGGGACAGACGTCGAGCCTTCTGCAGACGTGAAAAAGTTGGTGATCTTGCGCCACATGGACGACAGCACCCCCTCTGTTGTGGCCGAATCGCCCCGTCCTCCATCGGCATCCCCCTTCTTCCTGGGGCAATATTGTGATTTCTTCTTCAGGAAGGTCCACTGTATGTGAAAGGAAATCAAAATTGTGAGGATAAAAAAAATTGCAAATTTCGCTTAAGGATCAGTACACGGAACATGCCTCAAATTTTTCCAATTAGAAAAATAAGCCTAAAACGCAAAATACACAGTCCAGTCACATTAATGTGCCCCCCCTGTCAAAAGCCAGAATATACACTCTTGTATATTCTGGCTTTAAATGGAGTGATATTAAGTGATATTTAAGTGGTATTAAGTGGAATTCTTTATATACATTCCACTGCAATGTGCTGCCTTTTGTGATTGGTTATTTCACGTTGACGTCGAAAGTGGGTGGTAGTTACATTAATGTGACTGGACTGTGTAATAATACATGATGGCCATGAAATAACTTTCTCTGTTTGGAGACATCTGCAGTTAAAACTAATGCACAGGATGAAACCAAATTTCATATGTTGTTGTTGTTACTAATCTTTCTGGTGCAGGAAGCCCTACACCTGGTACAGAAGACCTCGTCGCAGGCGACTGGACCATGGGTAAGGGTAATATAGTGAAAACCAGGTGGGCGGAAGATTGACTGAACGTCAACACAGCGCTCTACGATCCTAAGAGACCGGGACCTACGGTTTAAAGTGGATTCCGAAATGCTACAAACATCCATGGCGCTTCCGGGACTTGAGCCCGAAAGCTATGGCACCGAGCCCAGAGCGCTAGACCCTCGGTCATTCAGGCCCAAATTTCAAATACGCACTGTAGAAGACACGGGGAAATTATTTCCACAAAAAAGTATTAAAATTTACGAATAGAGAAGAATTTGGCGCTCTTGTCATGTACGCACATTGAAATTTCCAAAATCTAAGTAGTTTTTTCAAATATCTTAGTTCATACGTGATTCTGGAACTGTTAAAAACGAAAAAAAGTTAATAATTATAATGAATGCACAGAAAATAGATTATGTCAAGCTTCTTTATAATGTTCTATTAATAAACAAGTAATATATATAAAAAAAAATGTAAGTCAATTCCTACTTTTTTTCACTCTATTGCAGAAAGTCCTTTATAATTAATTTCCATTCATTTTTTAAGTTTATCTGGCGCCATCTATTGGTAGATATATGTAACTTAAATCTAACAAAAACCTACAATTAATTCATTAAATTTAAATGAATGAATTAATATTTGAAAAAAAACTGTATTAACATCCAGTGTTATCCACTACAAGTTCAAAAATGTATTTGAACTCGAGTGGATGAATAAAAAAAAGTATTTTATGAACGATTGAAAAATCGAACAAGATATATATAGGGAGAATGCCAGCTAATAGAAGGATTTGAAAAAAGCACGTACAAAAATGAATAATAACAATATGTAATTCACTAAAAATAATATTTTATTAGGCAACATTTGGGTCCCGAGGACCACGTACAATATTTTTTAATATGCTGATCTTCTCTCAGTACATGATATGGCATTCGGTGTTAATGAGTACATGAAAGTTTTAAACTATTTTGTCATTTTTAAATTCATGAAACATTGATTAAATTGAAAGTTTAAATTTTTAGTACAGAAATAACATAATTTATTATTTAATAAAATATTTCGCAATTAGTAAGTTATGTGCTCGATAGTTTAAATTAAACTATTAATAATAATTATTATTAAATAAAATTATTATAAATTATTTATTAATAGAAATTTATTGTACAAATGTTTTTTTTTTTCCCTTAAGCGAAAAAAAAAAAGGGTCTTTTTATTTACAAAACTGTTTTTGCACTGCACAAAAATTTGTTATTTTCTGTGCTGCGTTTTGGAAATAGAATCAGAATGTAATTAACACTTTTTATTAAATTGTTTCACTAATAAAGTGTCACGAAATGGTGACATAAAGCCAAATAAAATGAGGCGGAATTGGACTGTGATGCAGTGGGGACAGGTCACCTTCTGTGAGGAATGTGATTCAATTCGAGTTTTGATGACAAACATCTACGTGTCTGGGGACAGCCCGATCCCCAGATTTATTACAGATTGAAACTTTGTGGGATCACCTGGGCAACCGAGGAGTTTAGTCAATTTGAGTCATGCTTACAGCAATTGTGAAATGAGATGTCACAAGATACAACAAAAAACTTAAATGTTTCAATGCCCGGCCTTATCGCATGACACATTAAAGCTAGATGTCATCCTGAGGTGGTTTACCCTGGATTTTGCTTTTTTACAATAAATAAATCATTTTCTTTTCAATATGTAACCATTTAATTATATCAACATTACAAAAAGTTGCAATTTTTTTTACTAATTTAAATAACACTGGGGCCTAATGGTCGAGTAACTAGCGCTCTTGTGCTGGGTACACAGGTTTTGGGGGACCTGGATGTTTGTAATGGATCGGAATCCGTTTTAAACCATAGGTACCGGTCTCATATGAATGTGGAGTGTTGGGATCATCCAGAGGTGCAACAATTAAGGTAGGTAGAGAGCAACAAGGTAGAGTTGACAATCTCATTCTGTCAAAAGAAAACCTCTCATGTCTCGAAATCTACCTGGAGGCAGGCGACCGTGGCCCACCATGGGGCTGTTGTGCCAATGAAGAAGATAAATTGTGGGTGATTTAAACAGAGTATTTTGGCTGCGGAGTAGCCAAAAACCTTTTATCTTAATGTGGGAAATGCGTTGCTTTAGATCAATGCCCATTGAAATTTTACGCCCACATTTTATATCTAGAAGTATATAATTAATAAAAAATAAAAAGAAAGGTAATAGCATAAATTAAGAGAGAGACAAAAAATGTTTTGAAGAATTTAGAAATAAAATGTATAAATATGAAATGAGAAGAAACTATAACATTAGAATGAAGTCCACCATCCGGTGGGTCTTGCAGTAATAGCACTTCAGATGAAGGAATGTGGGGAAAAAGGATTATATGTTAAGAACAGTACGCGGTCTTTTTCTATTTTTAAACAAAGAAATGTCATACCTAAGAAGAGAATTTAAAACCGAACTGCCAGTGTGAGGAAAATTAGTGTAGAAATTTTAAGCATAAATTGGCGAATGTTTGGCAAGTTAAGCGATTGTCTAATATCCTGATTCTTGATGTACCAAGGTGAGTTGGTGATCATCCGAAGGATTTTGTTTTCAGGTCTTTGGATGATTTCCAGGTTACTTTTTGCTGCAGAATCCTAAACTCGACTTGCATAGGTAATCATGGGAACTATGCAATATATGTAAATAAGCATTTTGTTATGTAGCGACAGGTTAGAGTTTCTACAAATTATAGGATAGAAGATGCGGATAGATTTATTAAATTTATTTCGGAGGTTTTTAATATGCTGAGAGTAAGTGATATTTTTCAAGAGTGATGTCAAGATATCTTACTTGTTTGGACCAAGAAAGGGTTGTGTTATAAATAGTGATAGTTGGGTAAGTAAATTTCTTTTTGCGAGTAAAGAGAACAGTCTCAGTTTTGTCAGCATTGAGTTTAATTTTCCAGCTGGTTAACCAGGTCTGAAGGGAATTGATATAATTTTGAAGAGTAAAGTGATAACCAACGGGATATTATTTTGATATAAGATAGCCTTATCATCAGCGTACAGGGTGATTTAATATCTGGAGATAGTGGAATATCATTGATGAAAATATATAGAGAGGAGCCAAGAAGAGAACCTTGTGGAACTTCTGCCAAAGATATTATGTAGAGTTGAATCAATATTATTTACTGATACAACAAAATTGCGATTAGTAAGGTAGGGAATGCCGTATTTTAATTAATAATGGAGGAAATTTATTAGAGATAAGTTTATGAAGAAGTCCTTTTATCCATAAGCGGTCAAAAGCCTTGGCGACAATGAAGAAGAAGAATATATATATAATACTGTTGACAATAAAAGTAAATTATCAAGTAATAACAAAAGATGATAAAAATAAAACATTTTGTTGAAAATAATTTTTAAATTTATGAATTCATAACATGTATAACTTGACGATATTAGATTTGTCGCATTATCCCTTCCATACAAAAAGAAAAGCCACCAAAGAGAGTGGGTGGAATTGTGCTCCAATCAATAACAGAACTCGAATTTATTTCAATAGAAAATGAGAAGATTTCCAAACATTTATGATCAAATTATGCGATAGAGGGAATTCTTGGAGATGAAGTGTTTTCTTATTCATGGTTTGATTTTGCTAATAGAGAAGTAAGCGAGATTTCATTCGTAGGTGGTAACAACAAAAGATGGTAAAGGATAAATAATTTTGTCGCCAAGAAGCCTTATATCTGTGATTTCGTCATTTCTGTTTGTGAATATTTTAATAAAAATTTAAATAAAAGCCCAAACTTAGCGTTTATCAAGCTCAGTTGTTGCAACACTGCTAAAGAGTGGCAAAATTCATAGATGCGAGGATTCTTGGCAACAAAATGGTTAATTTTTACTACTTTTTGTTGATCAATTCAAGAATGAAAGAAGCACAATCAAGAAGAAAAAGAAGCACAATCAAGTCAAGAATGAGAAATTTTTCACCGACAAGAATTCCTGCTATGATCATTTATGTTTGAAATTTTTTCATAACAGTTAATCTGATGCCATGTCGATATTTTTAAGGATGGGTAGTATTAATTTACAATATTTAATGAACCTTAAAGTCAGCATTTTTAAACTGGAAGAAACTTTGGCATTAACTAATGAATGAGCTAAATGGCTTGAGCTAAACTTGAAGATTTAGAATTTATGTTAAAGATGCTTGATAAACTATATTCTTACCCCCACTTCTCACTTCATTTTAATTTTTTGCCATTTGTACAAACACTTTACTGTCATTACTACCTTCACTCATTCAAGGGCTGCCTTACAGGCTCTTAATAAAAGGCTTTTCAAGTATGATCATGAACATTATATCTCTTTTACAACAAATTCATTGCTTGCCCAGAATGTGTATCCTGTAATGGATTCCGCTCACGTGGATTTGGAATTAAATGAAATTGCAGATTCTTTGGCGAAGAATGCCAGAAGTCTGGAATCAGATTGACATTCCTACTTCCCTTGAAGGTGCAAATACCTTGGCAAAATTAAAACTTATAATTCATTCTAATGCCAAATAGTAAAATATGGGTCGTTGGGATTTGGCAAATTTTTGTGGCGCCAACTGGGAAATAAGTCACCATATGTGGTAACCTGGGCTTCTTGTACTCTTTGAAATTCACTTCATTTACAATTGCATCCCGTTACTTGGCGCACTTTGACAAAAAGATATTTTGACACCAAATCCCAACGGCCCCTTTTTTGCGATTTTATCCATTCTAAGATTAAAACTAAATATCAAATCACTGAACTAAATGTCGAGAGAAAAACAATTGCTACTCTCACAAAAAAGGATGCAGAACAACAAAAATATTAACATTTCAACTGATGGCGTTAAGAAATACCAAAAATCTTACAACTGCCTTGATTTCGATATTTCTCCTTAGCACATCTTTGATTGCCCAGCTGTTGCAGCCGCCATGCATTGCCTGGACCACCCCTCAGAAGAGGATTTATACTCAGAACTAGCAATCAACATAGCCAATATTATTCGGGAGCACCACATTATACGATTTTCTTGTATTCTTCAAGGGATACGGCAACAACAACAACAAACACTTTAATAGTTAATTTCTCTGACCCATTTCGTTTTTCTGAAATCGACCTACAATTGGGTGCAATTAAAGTGATGACACCCAAGAGGCGAGTATTAATAAATATGGGCATGTCTGATTTACCAATTGATTGACTGAGTCACAAAAAATTCACTTTTGAACAGTATTTATATTGAATATTACTTTTAATATTTATAGTAAAAGAATCGTTAAAAGAAATACACTTCCTATTAGCGTGTTCAACGAAAAACTTCTAAAAATAGTTGCCAAATTAACTGTCAGGCAACGTCGCAGAATTGAGGCCGCTGGGATTTGGCGTCAAAATTTCTTTTCGCCAAACAATAGTAAATACTGTAAATAAAGTGAATTGAAAACAGTACAAGAAATCCGGGTTTCCCCATCTGGCGACTTATCGTTCAGTTCGTGCCACAAAAAGTCACCAAATCTCAACGGCCCCTATTTTGCGATTTGGCCAACTGTCATCAATTCTTTCTGATATTCAAAGTAATTTGTAGGTTCAAAGTTACAGAACGAAATCTAATTAGATGCTTAGATTCATTAGACCTCATCTAGTTTTTTTTTTTTTTAAAGTTCTGATATTTTTAGAAGAATATTTAGTTTGCTCAGTAAATAGATTCAGTGGCTTTTTTTCATCTATAACAGAGATCAAAGAGCATTTATTTTTATCAAAATAATCACAAAAAGAAATTATGAGCTACTTATGAAATTATTTACTGCTGAAGTATGTGTAACTGCGAAAACATTTTTGAGAAAATGGCTACTTGTATATATATATATATATATATATATATATATATATATATATATATATATATAATTGAATGAATGTGAATCAAATAAATTCCTTAAACCTTAAATTTTTAATAAATATATACATTATTTATTAAATGGATTTCTGCCGTAATAAAGTACCAACATAGATGAAATATTCGAAGAATGTTAAAGTATTTGCAATTATTCAAGATGATATCAAGTAATAAAAACATAATTCAGTTATAGGAGAGACACATTTAAAAGTATTAAGATAAAATTGCTATTGAATGTTAATATCTTATTTATGAAAATAATTCAAATCTTCATTCATTTTTAAAATTTGTAATGCGCATAAGTGAATAATACAATTGCTTAAGACTGTAAAGGGAACTGATAGTTGTCATTTTTATTTTTAATCCACTGTTTGTATAAAAATATAATATGTAAATATCTAAAGAAAACCGAACTAATTAAAGACACTGACCTACAGTTGGATTAGCAGATATATTTCCAAGCAGGGCAATGAATAATAGGATACGTTTTATTACAATACTTGGTAAAAACAGTTGAATCATAATATCAACTGATTAATGCAATATCTCTGACAATTATAATTTAAATTTGTAACATTCCTTGCTCTGCCATATGTATATTTTCGGTTATGATGCTTCTTAGTTTAATGTATAAAGTATTTTATAATACGTGCTTTGTGATAGATTTGCTTTTATCAGATTTTCTTTGAAATTTAATTCTTAATTTTTTTTTATTTAATCATCGTATGTGATATTTGCATATAAACTGATTGACAACACTATTGAAATTATTATTATTTTTTTTTTTTTTTATTTCCAATGGCAAGAGAAAATGACAAACTCTTAAGAGGTCAAAACAATGTAAAACATACACAAGAACAAGTAATATATAAAAAAAAAAAAAAAAATTTAAGTCAATTCCAATTTTTTTGTCACTCTATTGTAGAAAGTCCTTTACAAATAATTTTCATTCATTTTTTAAGTTTATCTGGCGCCATCTATTGGTAGATATATACAACTTAAATCTAAAAAAAAACTAACATTAATTAATTAAATTTAATTACTGAATTAATATTTGAAAAAACTTGACAACCGACTGCCTACGAAACCATCTTTACAGACTCAAAATTGTTCCTTCCCCGATATGCACTCTCTGCAGCTCTGAGAGGCCATGGACTCCACACATCTACTTCACTATCCTGCTCTGAGCAAGACTTTTCTCGCCGAGGGATATTGGGAGGCTAGAGATATGTTAGATTAATGAACTCTGTTGCAGCATGTTTTGTTGTGTTCTCTGTTCTTTTTTTTTTTTCTTCGTTGTTCTTTTTTTGCTGTAATTGTTCATAACCTGGCATTGGAAATAAAAAAAAAATATTTGAAATGACTGTATTAACATCAAGTGTCATCCACTACAAGTTCAAAAAAAAATGTATCTGAACTTGACTGAATGAAAAATTATTTTATTAATGATCTAAAATTTGAACAAGATATATATAGGAGAGTATGAGATAATAGAAGGAATTGAAAAGAAAACAATTTGAGATAAAATGTCTCATCAGCAAAGTTCTAGTGCTCCGATATCTTTTCCCCTCGGAGTCCCCATGGAAGGCCGGTCATCCTGCTATATGGTGCCTGTCCATGATCTCGTCTTTTTCCACAGAGCGGGCAATTTGAACTATCAAAAATGCCAAGCAATCTGCTATTACCATCAATGTGAGCTATTACTGTTTGGCGAGCCATCTGCACCATCAATGTAGACTATGACTGTTTGGTGAGCCATCTGTCTCAACATCGTAGCTGGCAAGGAAATGTTGAATATTAACTTTTTTAGGAATGCCGCCCGCATTTCACTGTAAGACACAGCCTGCACAAAGTCCCACGGAGGTGATCACTCTTGGTGCGTTGCTGCATGCCTATAATAGTAAATCTTTTAGCCGCCTAGGACGTTACCAGGTTCGCACCATAGGGAGGTAGATCTACTATCGCACCCCGAAAATATTTTATAGTAGCAATAGTTTAGTGGTAGTGTCTATCGGTAGTGTCGTTTCTATCTGGAAAGTGAAGGATAAGCAGCTTTTGGTCAAGCCCATTGTAATTTAAGTGCCACAATTTTATTTATAATTATACATATAATTTAAATAAGTAATAAATATTATTAAAAGTTAAGATTTAAATATATAAAAAAAATTAACTGTGAATACTGAAATAATTTAATAAATAAATAAAAGTTGAGATAGACAGCCAACATCGGGTGAGGCTTGCAGTAATGGTACTTTAGAAGAAGGGGGTTAGAGAAGGGCAAAGATTTAGTTTGACACTATTTTTGACACGGAAATGTCGTAATTAGAGAGGGAATTTAAAAATAAAATTATCAGTAAAAGGGTGCCACAGGACCTAAGTTCGACTAGCTGCCACAGGTTCTAGTCCCGGCTGGGGCAGGGACGCCTGTAGTGGTTCAAAATCCACTTTAAACCGTATGTCCCAGTCTAATATGATTGTAGAGAGTTGGACGTGGGGATGACAACTCTAAACCTCCCTTAAAAAAGAAAGCATATCTTATTTTGAAATCTGCCAGGGAGACAGACGACCTTGGCCCACCAATGAAGAAGAAGTTACCTTTAAAAGGCTTACTTGATGGTGATGTCCTCCCCTTCATCAATCGTCGGCAGGTTGTACGTGATATAGTTTATAGTACATAAAGTTTATCTATAAGCAGAAGAAAAATTCTTTTATGATGTCTAAGTAATGTTACACCTTTTTTTTAACATTTGGTTATTCGCTTTCTACTTGTGCATTCTACGAACAACAGCTAACAGCATATTTGCAGGCCCAAATGTGAGAAAATTATGTTAATTTAAACATATGAACAGCTGTATTCGAGACATTCCCAAACCTTTTTACAAATTTCTTCGATTACGATAACAGGGATTGTAACAAACACCGCATTTGAATTTAAACCTGCGCTCTTCTGCATATTATCTGTGAGAGTTGTGACTGGAGCACGAGTTGGGTTCATAAGTGTTTCTATCTTATTTATGAGTTTGTGTTTCCCTCCATATATATGAAAAATTATATTTTGTGCGCTCATATACACTCAAGAACCAAAATATTATGACCACCCCTACATTTTGCAATGAACTCGCCTGGATGACGTGGAAGGCACGTGATAAGGTGGAAGTGGTATTTAACTGCTGCTGGAGAGTCTGAAGAATCATTCTTTCACTTACTTCTGTGTGTGATGGGAAAGGCTGCGGATCTAAGCGATTTTGATAGAGGGCAGATTGTAATGGCTCGAAGGCTCGGAACAAGTATTTCCGAAACTGCACGACTCGTGGGTTGTTCGCGATCTACAGTTGTTAGTACTTATGCAAAGTGAAGGAATGACGGTGAAACCAGCAGTAGACGAAATGGTGTTTGACGTCCACACGCTATCAAAGAAAAAGGTCTTCGGAGACTGTCTCGCATGGTGAAGCAAAACCGGAGCCAGACAGTGGCTCAGCTGGCAGCCCAATACAATGCAAGGGCCAAAGGTGCACACTGTTCAGCGGACACTGTTGGATATGGGGCTACGCAGCAAACGTCCCACTCGTGTGCCTTTGCTGACCAAGCGTCATCGCCAACTGCGCCTGCGCTGGGCCCGGGAACATCGTGACTGGTCCATGAATCAGTGGGAGAGAGTTTCCTGGTCAGATAATCACGGTTTGATGAATCATTCATCCCACGCCGATGGCCGTCTCAGGATACGCCGTCTTCCAGGCGAACAGTTGTTCCCTCAATGTACAGTAGGTCATACACAGGTCGGTGGTGGTGGTATTATGCTTTGGGGGACGTTCTCTTGGGCGTCTCTGGGACCCGGGGTTGTGGTAGAGCAGACCATGATTGCTACAGGGTATCTGAACATCATTGCGGACCAGTTGCACCCTTACAGGGCCTCTGTTTTTCCAGCAGGAAATGAAATGTTCCAACAGGACAACGCCCCTTGCCACAAGGCTAAAATTGTGTTGGAGGGGTTCCAGGAACATGATGCTGAATTCCAGTTAATGTCCTGGCCGCCTAACTCACCGGATCGCAATACGATAGAACACATTTGGGATGTCCTGGGAAGGCAGCTCAAAATCTCTTAAACATCTGGTGCAATCTGTCTCCGGCCATCTACCAAGGACTTGTGGCATCCATGCCAAGGCGGGTTGAAGCTATGTTGAGCGCCAAAGGTGGGTCAACTCGTTATTGACAGGTGTTCATAATGTTTTGGCTCTTGAGTTTATGTCGTATATTAAATATTAAGAATTATGAGTAAAATAAAATATTTAAACTTCAAATTTGTTGATCTTGCCAATTACCAAAACAATGAGTACAATAGTTTTTAAATTTATGACGTAACATTAAATAACTAATTGAAAGAAAATTCTGCACATCTTTTGATTTTTAACATATACATTTTTAGTATGACTTAGGGTATAAAACATTATTATCATGTATGAACATGATGTTGTCCTGGTTAGAGGTTCGTGTCATCTTCAAAAAGCGAAGCTATAAAACAAAAAACAAGTAATAGAATAAGTTATTATATAAAACAGATTAATTTCCACGCGCAATACGAGAAAATTTTCATTTCAAAAATTTTTATTAAAAATAAATGCTGATTTTCAGGTAGTTTCACTATGTGGGTTTAAAAATTGGCATGAAATATGTGTTGCTCAATATAACGATTGGCCAATATCCAGTCAAGTGTTCTGTGGTTCATTTTGAATTGCCGGGTTTTAAAATTAAAAAAATATTATTATTTCAATATCCTCAAAATAGTGATTCAGGATCAGTTTATGACAATAAAAGTTAATTTAACCACAACTTCTCTGTCTGATTTTGGTAGAGCTTCTTGCAGTATTTGAACAATTGCTTCTTCATGAAATTCGAGAGTTATTAAATTTTGTTATATTTCTCTCACTATTGAATTTGATAGTTCTTGTGGAGATTCTGCTCTTTAGGATTCCGTTTTCGCCAAGTCTCTTTTCCACGTCAAATGGAATAGCGAAAATCTCAGCTGATGAATGATGATGAAATGATGATCATTCTATTTTGTTTAGAAGGGAACTTGGCGAAATCCGAAAGGGAAAAAACCGCCAAATAAACAAGCGGAACCCTAGACTGTAGAATTCCCGTTTTTGTAGTAGTCTGATCAATTGCTTCATAAATTTCTTGGGTTATTGAACATTGGTATACTCTATACACTCCCATGTGTATTCATCAAGCAAAAATACACTCAAGAGCCAAAATATTATAGCCACCCCTACATTTTGCAATGAACTCGCCTGGATGACGTGGAAGGCACGTGATCAGGTGGAAGTGGTATTTAACTGGTATTAAGTGGTGGTATTAATCCCTGCCAAGGCGGGTTGAAGCTGTGTTGCGCACCAAGGTGGGCCAACTCATTATTGACAGGTGGTCATAATGTTTTGGCTCTTGAGTGTACATTCTCATATGATAAATTGAAATTCGCGAAAAGTTATATTCTTTTTTTGTCTTGTATAATGATTGCATTAGTTGCATGTTCACTACATTGAATACACACTTCTGTTTAATAAAATTATGCATTTTTTAAAGAAAGTATTTAACAAAAACTAGCAATTGAAAAAAATTAGATTGAAAAAAAAGTATTTATATTTGGACATGCAAAAGTTATATGTGTGACCTTATAAATTATTTAAGGGCAAAAAAAATCTTTCTTGGTATAAAATCATTATCATCATTGATACAACAGTCCCATGAAGGCCCAAGACCGTCTGTCTGCTTTCAGATATCTAGACATGAGATGTTTCTACGGGGTAGGGATGTCAGCACTACGCCCAACAGCCATATTAGACAGGGACCTGCGGTTTAAAGTGGATTCCAAACTGCTACAAACATCCATGGCACTTCCAGGACTTGAACCCGAAACCTGTGGTACCAAGCGCTAGTCACTCGGCCATCAGGCCCCTTGGCATTACCTAGAGCTGAATATTATTTTTCTGTAATAACTTTCTGAATGTATTTGATTGGAAAAATTGTTGTAATAATAAAAAAAAATCTTGAATAACATAAAAAAGATGGCCGAATGGCAAGCACTCTGGCTCTCGGTACCACAGGTTTCGCATTCGAGTCCCGGTGGTGACATGGATATTTGTAGTGGTTCGAAATCCACTTTAAACCGTTGGTCCCGGTCTAATAGGATCGTAGAGCGTTTTGGAGATAATGTTACTCGCTTCCATAGCATATTTTCAAGCTGCGCACCCCCTGGGTAGTGCTAAATGAGTAACATTGATGCAGCCTTTGCTTATGGCATAAAGATTAACTGTATCTTGTATTGCCAATTGCATTAGGACAACAACATAGAAATATTAAATAACATGAAAATAAGCGATATAAAACACTAATAATAAATGTGATTTTTTTCGTAAAAACTTCTTTTTGGCGGAATACATTATAATAAAAAATTTACATAAGAATGTTATTCTGTATCAGCATACTGTAACAAAAACATTATGGCATTCTCTACAAAAATTTATTTGACAACAATTTTTGTAAACATGTTTGTTTTTCTATTCCAAAAATAGTTCCATGGCAGAGAACACTCGATAATTCTTTTTGAAGAGCAGTGATTCCTCTGAAAGACCAGAAGGGTTTTATCGACGGAGGAATCCCTTTTCCCGCGTTCGATTCATCCCTTCGAGTAGACAAGGCATCAAAACGGCCTCTCGGCTGAGGCTGTTTTAATTAAATTCAGGCTCTGTAGCTACCCTGGAGCTTTTGCGACAGGCCAGCGTGCAGGGATACGTTTCTATGGAAACAAAGGCTTTTAATAAAAGACGCGGCGGGGCGCTGTCCGTCAAACCTCGCGCCTCTTCCTTCCACAACCAAAACTCGTTATTTAGAGCGGATGGGTGGCAACAGCAGAGAAAAATAGTACTCCAGAATGTTTATTTTTTTTTTTTTTTTTATTTAGCAAAAAGAATACAACGAATTACTAATTAAATGTAAAATAAAAACTATATTTAAAAAAAAAAAAAATGTTAGCTAATTTCTTTTGTTGATTAATTAATTAATTCGTTAATTAAATGTAATTGGGAAATTTAAAAGATGTAAACATTTTTTTTAAATTTTGCTTTTTACGTCAAACATAGCTCTTTTACTGATGTATTTTTCGATTGAATAATAAATACTTTTCAAATAAAGCAAGTTTTTAAATGAAAGAACATTACATTTTTTTTTTTGCAATTAATAACAATAATAAATCCATTAAGAAAATAGTTTACATTTTAATTTTTTACATTATAATTATTTTAGGACTTCTTTTGCGATAATAAAGTGAAATTTTTGTAATATGTTTAACATAAATTATGTATAATTATTCTTTTGTTTATTACGTTATGCATTACGTTTTTTGATAAATTATGTATAATATATAAAGTTAAGCTTTGTATTTTGAAATTAACTATAAATATATTCCTTTATTTTAATCATTATATTCCTTTTATTTTAATGGTAGATAGATAATTTTAGAAAAAATGTGCATTAAGCATCCTTGACAATTGTTTAAATACCTTATTCACAGTATAAATTCATTTATATTTATAGCGTGAATTTCTACTGAAAAGTAAATAAAAAGTTTAAATAATGTACCATTCATGTTACATTGAAAGCTATAATAAATATTATTTAATTTTCAAAACTTTTTAAGAAAGGCACACGATAAAAAGTCGAAAACTCTTTCAGGAATATTCAAATTATTTAAGTTTATTCATATTAGACTTGAAGTTGTTTTTTTATATGTCCCAAATTTCCCATTTCTTAATTGTCATTTGAAAAGAAAAAGGTTTTTAAAATATGCATGGGACAACGAAAACTTTACTTGAAATTATTTCTAAAATTTTAAGGATCAAACCACTAAATGTAAAATAATCCTCCAATTATGTCAGTTACAGGTATAACAAAATTCTTTTCAATTTTAATAAACTTAATTATCATCAGATTATTATTATTTTAAACATTTTCAAATAAATAAAATTAAAATTAAAGTGTATCAATACAAAGTTGAGGATTTTAGACAAAAGTTTTGCGAGTTTGAAAATCTTTAAAACATGAAAAGATGGATGCTAACCAAAGGGATAAGAAGTCTGAAAACAGAACACTAATGAGAAAGAGAAACAAACAATTTTATTAAAAATTATAGAAAACCATTTAGCATTGCCTGAAATTATTCACCCTCAAATCTTTTCATCTTAGAAAGTACCATAATTATTTGATAAAACTATGAGAAAAATTTTTAAAACCTTTTAATTATACAAATAATATAATAATGTTAGTCTGTCTATACTAAAGATAGCCTATTATATTGTGTTTCCACATCTTGTAATTCTTCTTTTTCATTGGTGCAACAGCCCATGTTGGGCCAAGGCCGTCTGCCTACTTTCAGATTTCTAGACAGAAAATTTTTTAGGCTTAAGGTTCGAATCCTGGCGACGGCATGGTTGGTTGTCAGTGGTTCGGAATCCACGCTAAACTGTCGGTCCCGGTCTAATTAGCCCAAAGCGTGCACAAAATGACCATAGAGCGACAACCAAACCAAACCTCATTAGAATAAGTAGTCGTAGCAAAACATGAAGATTCAATACACGTAGTGGCTAGTTGGCAAGTGCTCTGGCCTTTGATACCAGAGTCTTCAAGTGCAAATCCTGGTTATGGCATGGATGTTTTTCAGTGGTTTGGAATCCATGTTAACCTGGTGATCCAGTCCATGTTGAACAACCTGTGAAATTTGAAACAGATTCAGTTTTCTGAGGTTTCCGAAAATTTATATCTTATTACTGACACATTGCCAAGCCATTGGGCGACGTATTGTGAAAGCTTGAACAGTTTACCTTATAAGAAGATCAGAAATTTTTTTTTCTTATTTTGAAAAAGATACTTGCCTACTCCCCAGTGCTTTATATTTTTCAACAGAATCGAGAGTCTGAATCGCACACAGATGCAAACAAGCAGGGGTATGGGGAGATTTGGCTTTAAAAGGCAAAAGACGATTAAAAAACATTTCAGCTGAAGAAAAGTATTGCAGTTTAATGAAAATTTGAAAAATTTCAAATAAATATGTTCCATCTCATTTAATCAGTGACAGAGATTGAGCATTTTCTTCGAAAGAATTCAAAGATTATACTGAACAAGAAAATATTCAATATCTACAGATAGCTACAGGAGTACCTAAAGAAAATAGGATAGCTGAAAAAATACACAGAGCACTGATACTATTTCTAGCAAAAATGACTTTAGAAGATCTTGTTATAGGGTTCAAACATGTAGTCAAATTACAAAGACATTAGACATCTTTATTTGTCGAAGCACAAAATGGACACCATTTGGACTTTTAATAGGAGTAAAATAGAAAAACTAAAGAACAGCTAGAAATTGCTATGTCTTACAAAAGAAGCAGCAAACGAATTTAAATCAGAATGTTTAAAAATGGGGGAAGAAGCCAAAATAAATAATCAAAAATTCAATTAAAAGAAGGCTTACGTTGAAAAGAAAATCAGCTAAAAAGTACAGAATTGGTGATCTCATTTCTCATTTCTCCCATCATCACAATTATCTACTGCAAGCATCATAACCACTACAATGTCAGGAAAATCACTCAACAGAACATCACAATTACATCAACTGGCTTAATGAAATCTTGATCGATTCCGGAGTCGGAATATCTCAAGATGACTGAAAATATTATTCCTGTCTACTTTATTAACCATTATTAACATTATTGGATTGTTGATAAAATTTATATTATTATATCTATATATTTTGTATGTTAGTAACGGAGATAAATAGTGTAGTCTTCGATGAATTGCTTGTATTCATATGCTAATGTATTTTAAAACTGTTATTGTTTAAAAGCGTCTCGTTTTACTAAAACACCAATAATTTATATATATAACTCAGGTGAATATCAAAATAATTAAAAGAAATGTGAATAAAAGTAGCATTTAACGTAACTTGTTCAATCATGATTGATGAAGCGAGGATGAAGTGAAACATCTACCTTGGTCCTCTAAATCCCTTGACCTCAATATCATAGAACCGTTATGATCTATTTTAGAGCAATTAATCCGGAATCTATATCCTCCACCTGTATATCTCCTGGAACTTTCACACTATCTCCATGAAGAATGGCTCAATATTAATCTAAATACTATTTAGCACTTTCATGATTGAATTCGCAGGCGAATACAAGCCATATTATATATCAAAGGTGGTCCTAGGCCATATTAATGAAGGATTTCTTAAAACTCTAGAGTGTTACCATAGATGTTATTTTGATAACCACCTATAATATATATATGTATATTACAGGTGGTAGATCGATATGATCGTTTGTCTTATAGATTAAATTATAAAAACATAGAGAATGATAAAGCGAATTAAATTTAAAAAAAAATTACTTATTTTTTCGGCAGGGGAAAAGGAAATAATTTAATTAATATATTGTAAATTATTACAAAAATAAAATGTATTATCGTTTGTTAAGTATTCCTGAGATAGCTAAGAATGGATGCACATTTGTAGATAAAAATTAAAAAATATTATATAAAATATATAAATAAAATATTATGTAAAAAAAATAAAATATTATGTAAAAAAAAATAAAATATTATATAAAAAAGAATAGAAACGTTGAAATTCAAGTGAGAGTTTTGTTTATTATTGTTCAAAAATGAAAATGTTCATAATTTTTTTTTTAACATTAGATACATTGCCATTCAGAAAATACTTCAGGGATAATATTAGTCTATGCAAAAATTACAGTGTATTGTTTACATGACAGATATACTATAATAACAGACATCTTGTAGATAGATTACAGGTCATTTTCATAGATAGATAATAAATGATAGAATGTAAAAAAGCGTTTCGTTTTCTCAGTTCTTAAAATATTTTCTTTCTTTTAAAAAAATCGAAAAAAATTTTTTTTTCCAATTTTTTATTTATTTGCATTTGGTGTAGTTAAAACAAAATTTTTTTATATTATTTTAAGTCACAAAGCATGCATTAAGAGTTTTAAACGTAATTTGGGTTTTCTATAATTTCAACCTTTTTTAATATTATTTCTGTTAGTTAAATAGTTTTTTAAAATAATTTTATTCCCTTTTCAGAATTTTTTTGAATACATTTTCAAAAGAGTTTGTATTTTTGTTAGAAATAAAATTGCATGCATTTTAAATTAGCAATTCGTCTCCCTAATATCTTATTTTAAATCTTATATGCGAATACATTAAAGATAATATTGAAGAAAAATCTTTTTTCATGTATTTCTAAAAACTGAAATAGTCTATCAAAATATTTTACAGTTTACATATTATTTTCAAGCTTATATCTTGCCTGATTTTTATCTAAATGAAATCCATTTGATATGAAAGCTAATGTTTCATCAAATCTCAATGCACTTATCATACAAACTCCTCTTTCACCAAGTTTAAATTGAAAATAAAAAAAAAAAAAAGAATATAATATATGGATGTGCAAAGATTTGTTATTCTTTTCTCTCACTCTAAAAGCCCTGATAATCACAATACGACTTGTTAAATATTTATTCAAGAAACGCCTATATTCTGTGGTAGTGAATATTTAATAGAAATTGCTGGGAATGAATCTTTTCTTCAAGCGTCTGTCTTTACTTCAAGAATGCACATTCTGTTCTTTTCTTTCTTTCTTTTTTCGTAACTCAGTATTCCAATATTTTGTTCATAACTTCGTTATAATGTTTCAAAATTTATTCCAAAGAGTGAAGTTGAAACTTTAAAAGAAATGTAATGTTCGAATAGAAGATTTTATTCTACGCTGATTAAACTATTTGCTTTTGGATCATAAATAAATTAAAATATAGAATATTCGAATAGATGTGTGGCCAAAAACGGCTTGCAACTTTTGTGTTATGAAAAAGAAAAAAATATATTAGTGCTTTAAATATTGACGCGCTTTTTGCTTCTTATTTTGAAAACAGTTTATTTATTCATGTTTTTGAAAGGCTTCTTTTTCATACTTTGCTTCCTTTCTATCGCGCTTTTTTTTCCTCCTTCTTAAAGTTAAAATAAAAATTAAAAATGTTCAAAAATAAGCAACAGTTGAAATAAAATACTTTCATTAAGCATAGCGAAAATGGAATTTGAAAATGACTACATGATATGATATAAATTTATTTAGAATTTATTAATTTACTTCTTGTTGAATTATAAATGAATACAATTAGGAAATGATTACACGCAATGAAATAATGAAATATTAAAGAAATGGAAAATGTCAAATAGAAATATATTAATTCATATTCATCTCAGGCAAGATATTACGAAATCACCTTTGTAATGGATACTGTAAGAGCTATAACGCATCTCGTGAATGCGAACAAAAATCATGCTGATCCTCATGTAGCCTATTAAACTGCATCGTCTTGCAAGAAAAGGACCACTTTCAAATTCAGGAGAACACTTAAATTTTTATTTACATGAGTTATATATATGTACAGAAGTCTGGGTTACTACAATTTATTATTTCTAAAAAAATGAAAATTAAAGATTTTAATTCGATTCACATGTGCAGTTCACTCCAAGGACGGAGAATATTAGAGTTTTTGAGTCTACGACGAATCTAAATATGTGGTCTGCGGTAGACCTTATTTATTAGACGGCGTGATACATGAAACCACGAGGGGCTCACTTTGAAAAACAGACGGAAACTCTGGCTTGTTCAGTCACTCCAGAGAAAAAGAAAAAAAAAGAACACTATTTGTCGACTCGTATCAGAACTCTCTCCGTTCTTCTCCAAAAACCTCCCTTTAAGAAAATCTGTCAAGAGGGGGTCAGCTTCCCTCACTTCTCATTGGAGTAGACATTTTCTCAACTCATGGTCTATCACCAATCACGATGCAGCAACTTATGGTGTAGTCCGTATTCCATCTGTAAGTTTCGACCAGTAAAAGTCACACAGACAATCGCTAGTTTCATGAGGTCTCATTATTCATGACACAATATCTGTTATCTCATTTAGTTGTTCTCATTAGTACAACACACTAATTGCATGTAATATAACTACCCAAAACACTGTTTAGCTGCTGTCAAATTAGTGTGATAGGTTGTTATTATGCACTTTTCAAAGAATATGCATTCCTTTTTTTCTGGGAAAAATTTCCACAACTTTTCCCTTGGGAAAATGCTACAGCTAAATACATAGACAGAATTAAATTTGAATGGAAGATGACCAGGAATTGGAGTTTTTCTTTATCTACATACCATTCAAATCCTCAGTTCTGATGCTGTATAACTCCTTCTTAGTGCACCATGTTTATGTCTTAAAGCACAAAACAATTTGTGTCTTAAAGTCATTTTCTCAGAAGCAATACATTAATTTGAATACAATATATATATATTTCTTTTTAAACATCAACGAATCTTCTCGTGCACCTCAAAAGTACAAAATGAAGTTAATGCTAGTTGTTAATTGTTATTAAAATATGTTTTCTTTTATTATATGTGTATTTTTTTTTTTAATTATAAACATTTTTAAATCAATAAAATAAAATTTTTTACAATAATGATGAGAAAACTTATGAATATACAAGAGTGTATATTCTGGCTTTGTCAGAAATGAATGAAAAATTTGTGAACAGGTGGTCACATTAATGTGACTGGACTGTGCATATCAGTTACCCTTGTAAAAACCTCTAAGAAAAAGGTTAACTGCTATTTTTCTCGGGGCTAAGTGTCTTTGTACTATTAGTAACTCCTATTTTGCTAAAGAAAAGTTAAGATCTCCTAAATAGCTAAAAGCTAAAGCTATCTCCTAAAGCTGTTATGATAAAATCTCCTATATAGTGGTGAACGAAGATTCACCAAGTAATAACAAAAAGAAAATGTTTTCAAATCAAATCCATTGATCACTTAATAATCAATAATTCTAATTAAAATCTAGGAAAGAAGCACAAGTCCAGCAGTCCCCGTTTTTAAAAGACTTTATTAGAGGCATTCAAATTCCGTGCCAATCTATTTTCTGTGGACAATGCTGCACCCCGGGTCATTGAGGGCTGGTGACAGAATGTGAGGGGAGAGAAGAATGAAGTGAGAGAGAGAGAACGTTTGGAACGCAGAAGGCATCGCCGACGGGGCGTAAGGATTGCGAACTAATATATAGCTCATTACACATGTAAACACGTGCCTCTTTGGAAAGCGAGACAGCAATCAGAGCTCCCTCTCTGTAGAGTTTTCTGTAGGGTCTTCCCCCCCCACCCCACCCTCTCTACCCCCATCCTCTCTACCCCCATCCTCTCTCCCCGCCAGAACTATTTTGTTCGAGATGAGGATGCTTGGCTTATTCTCCGGACGGACATTTGTCAAGTTGTGCGTTGCTTGGGTCCAAACCTGGAAAGTTATTAAAAGGAATTCCGATTGAGTCTTCTGATGAGTCATTCTGATAATATAAATTGGGTCCTATTATAAATACTACTCTTTTGCTTATTATATATATAACAATCTTTTATTTACTGTCCACAGTAAAGAGCTAAACAAGAAATATCTATAGATGTACTATAAGACTTTGAATAAAACGTTAAGGTTTGAGAACCAAAATATTTATTGTAACAAGAAACACGTGTGTGTGTGTTTTTTTCACAATAGGAATTTTATGTTTAAAATGGCATGTCATGAATAGCATAGCATCTTTCATGCATAGATGGGAATTCTGGTTTTTATGAAGGACTTTTCCCACATTTGATTGTCGTATCATTCAAAACCCAACCAATCCCCACCAAATGGTTCAACTACAAGATCTTAGCATCTTAGCAAGATCTTAGCATTGTCACAATTATTCTCCAGTCCTCTTCTTCCTTTTAAGCATGGCGATATATATATATATATATATATATACCACTTCTTCCACCAAGTCTTCACTCTGTGCACATTCGATTAATATCGTTCTTTTAACATTACTACCATACTAGAAGGTAGCGTATGAGGGCCAATTGGCTAACTCTCTGGCATTTGGTACCAGAGGCTTCAGGATCGAATCCTTTCGGAGACATGGATGTTTGCGATTGGTTTGAAATTCCGTCAAACTGTAGGTCCCGGTCTATTTAGCCCAAAGTGGGCACAAGATGACCGTAGAACGACAGCTCAAACTGTACTAGAAGGTTTCAAAATACTTAAAGAGTAAAATGCACATGCAATGATAAAATCTCGCTTTTATTATTTGCAAGTTTTTTAAATAATATAAAATTAAAGATCATTTGCCTTTAATTTTACAATAATAATAAAAAAATAGCTTCTTTAAATATAATCGTTTTGATTTAAGTAAATCTTTATCTCTCTCTGTATATATGTTTGTGTGTGTGTATGAAAATTTTTTGTGCAATTAATATTTGCTATCACACGAACACAAACAATTGTTTGACGTTATTTATTTAAAAAAAAAAAAAATCGTCAACTTTGAAATCGAAAATTATCACCAGTTATTATCCGTGCTAGAAAATTCAGCTTAAAAATACTTTTAAAAAATTGCCCGAAAATATAATGTAACTATTATTAATTCAGTTTAATTCTTTTGCTTGGCATTTAAAAAAATTACAAATAAATTTCCTAAGCAATTTCACTAATGTTTGCTATAAAATTCAACATCCGAAGAAATCTTTGTACAATTTAAAAATATATAAAATGACTTTTTTTAATTTGACATTCCGATCATTATTTTACTTTTAATAAAGGTAAAAAAAAAACGCTCCTAAATTACCTATAAAAGTTATAGTAAGTTTAATATTAATTAGTCATCTTAAAAATAAGAATCATGTTTAAAATAAATCGCTATTAAAATAAGAAGCTTCAAAAATATTATTGAGGTTGTTTCTACAACAAATTTTAGCAATCGTAGAAAGTAATAAAATACAGCACGTATTGGGATAGCCGGTTCGAAGTCATCATGCTCGTCACGTGACGGGCACACTTGAGTTACCCATTTGGTTATTCTGCCATTGATTTGTATGGGAATCGTTGCTTTATAAACTTGTTTGTTTATTTTGTTTACAAATATTACCCTGAATATGGCTGTATCGAGAAATTTGTAAAAGGTGAAAGGCATTTGTAAAAAGTACATATGAATTTATTTAATTGTTATATAGAGTGAATATAGAATGTTTACAAGCCGTTTTATTGAATATATATACAATCCATGCCCAATTTGCATTGCAGCTGGCTCATAATGTGGCATTTTAGATCGACATTTTTTATTTTGTGAAATAGCTATAATATTCATTCCTTGATCAGAAAATCAACTAAATTTCGGATTAGTTTTAGGAATATATTTCAAAGTTTTGTACTTTAACATATGAAATGGTGACTTAGTGATTTTTTGGCAATTATCTATACTATTAGTGAGCATGGAAAGAGAAAGGTCCTATCATATAATTTTAAAAATAAGTATTTCACTCTTTAAATCTATAAGTAAACGTTTAATGTTCCAAAATATAATTTTTTTAATTCTATACTAAAAATTTTTTTTTTATTTTGCATTTTTCAGGGTAATAATGTGTACTATGCTTAATATTATAACATTAATTTGTTATAATATTTAGCAAATTAAACATTATGCTATTGTGTATAATGTGTATTATATATATAATAGCATATAGTATTATTATGTATATTTATCAAAGTATTGTTGATTTACTAATATTGAATTATGTATAATTTATCAAAATATATAGTACTTTTTTCTTAGTTTTTGTGAGGTAGAACTTACCGGTGTGTCACTACATATATTTAACAATAAATATACGTATATTAATACAAAACAAGTAATATAAAAAAAAATTAAGTCAATTCCTACATTTTTCACTCTATTGCAGAAAGTCCTTTATAAATAATTTTCATTCCCTTTTTTTAAGTTTATCTGGCTCCATCTATTGGTAGATATATGCAACTTAAATCTAAAAAAAACTAAAATTAATTAATTTAATTTAATTACTGAATTAATATTTGAAAAAACTACATTAACATCCAGTGTCATCCACTACAAGTTCAAAAGAAATGTACTTGAACTTGAGTGGATGAATAAAAATATTTATGAACGATTGAAAATTAAAGTGGGATAAAGATATATGTAGGGAGAGTGTGAGCTAATAGAAGGAATTGAAAAAATAAGAAAATGGGGGAATGTAAAAGGGGAAAGTATTGAAGTATTCAAGTTGAGATGCAATGCCAACTTTAGAATATAGAGTAATAATGTTCTAGAGCGAAAAGAAGAAAGATGCCCTCCTCAAGATTACGTTTCTTTTGAATGAGGAACCGCTCTATTTTATTACCACTTTATGATATCAAGATAGCAAATGTAGTTATTTCGCTTTGGCATTTTTTTATGCCTTGAAACTACAATAAGAGACGAAAATGTACATTTTCCCTTTGCATTAAATGCTTATTAAGACAAAGGAACATTGTATTAAAAATATCCGTAATTAATTGCGATCAACTTTATATTAATATGTATTTGGATGTGAAATAAAAAAAAAAAAATGAATCATCATTTCTAACTTAATGAAATAATTATTAATTTTATTATATACTTTCGGTGAAAAAGTTCATCCTGAATCTCCTTAAAAATGAGTCAAATCAAAAGAACCTTCTCATCCCAGAGCAATTTGGATTTATCGAAAAACTTTCTACAACTCATCAGCTCTACAATCTCACAGAAACTGTTCCTGAGGGATTTTCTTGAAAATATGAAACTGCTGTAATTTTTTTGATGTGGCCAAGGCTTTTGATAGAGTCTGTGTTAATGCATTGATTTACAAACTCATTTCTTACAATTTCTCTCCTTATTTGATTCGAGTAATTCGTGACTATCTTTCAGACAGACACTTTGTTGTCGCAGTAGGGGAATACTGATTCCTCAATTCGTGATATTTATGCTGGTGTGCCCCAGGGCTCTATTCTAGCTCTATTTCCTCTATAATATCTTTATCAACGATATTCCACGAAAGAACAATATCAAAATTAGTCTGTATGCAGACGACACTGCAATCTTAACGCAAGGCCGAAAAACTAGCACTATCCAGGAAAATTTGCAAAATTATATCATTGATTTAGAAAAAATGGCTCATTAACTGGAAGATAAAATTAAATGTAGACAAGACTGAAGCAGTTCTTTTCACTTGCAAAAATCCTATAACCCTCCTAATATTAAAATATATATTAATTATATCACCTGGTCTAAAGAAACTAAGTACTTAGGAATTATTCTTGATAGTAAACTTAACTACATATCATATATCTACAACCTTAGAAATAAATTCAATACTCAATTTAGAATTCTCTATCCTTTAATCAATAAAATTCAGCTTTACCTCTTAGTTCCGAAATACTAATATATCTGTCTTATCTTCGTCCATTATGTAAGTTATGCAAGCCCAGTTTGGGGTTCTGTTGCACGTACTAATTTTGAAATTATTCAAAGGCTAGAGAACAAAACTCTTAGAATGTTAAACGAATTCACCCTGGTAGTTTCGTAATGACGATATTCGACGCGCTCTCTCGATTCCAAGTTTAAGACAATTTGTTGACAAAATTTCTACTAAATTCTAAAATGATATGCAAAACATCAATAACCCTGTTTTAAATATCCTACAAAATTACGATTATGATATTTCTTCCCTCAGACATAGCAAAAGACCTCGCACTGTTCTAAATATTTTAAATATTTTAAATTAATTATTTATCCTGACGATTTTCTCTTGCTCTGACTGATTTATTACCTACAACTGCCTATATCAGGGGTCGGCAACCTTTTGAGTCGGAAGAGCCAAAATTACAATTTACAAAGTTCTTCTTTTGGATATTGGGAAGACATATACCTGACAAAAAGAGCTACTTGGGCCGTGTCTTTTATGTCGCAAGACTCATCTATAGCAAGTGATAATTCAGAAGAAAGTTGAATATCTTCCACCTGCAAATATGTTACATTTGAAGACATTTTAGCTATTCTATCTTATACAGTTTTAGCGGATAGTGGCAAAGTGGATAGTGGATCAAGATTTCCGGTTTGTTTTTGAAATCACGAAACAGTTCTTCAGATGCACGTATGAAGCAATCTTTGACATACTCACCATCTGTGAATGGTTTGCCCTTTTTTGCAATTTCTAGTGATACCGCGAAGCTTGCCAGATTAAAATTACTTGTAGATTGCGTCCAGTTACTTAACATGGAACTTGATTGCTGTTTTTGTTTTTGGAGCTCGTCGACAGATTTTTTTCGTTCTTCTCCAGCTGGATATTTACTAGCTAACTGAGTATGTTCTTTAGTGAAGTGTCTTCTCTAAATTTGATTTCTTATTGTGTGCGAGTTTTTTCGTGGCAAATGAGACAAGTCGGAAGGCCATCTGAGTTGCATATGAAAGCGGACGACTCCGTCAATCCCGATTGAATTCTCGATGTTATGTCAACGTATACCTAAGTAAATACATACGAGAAGCTGGGCATAATGAAATATAATTTACCAAAAACATTTTACAACAATATTTCCCAATTAAAAATACTTACCTAAATAAAATAAATAATTTTCTAGTAATTTAATTATTAAAATAGATAATTTAGACACGAAACACTGTCTCACTTTCTCACGTACTGATTGACTATAAGTACATAGTTTCGTCGCATATGTGGTCGTCTCTCGTGTGCGGTGATCGCCGACTGGCACGAACGGACTTGTCAGAACGTGTTTATCACGGCGCAGTCTGCATATTTCATTTTTTTTTTTTTTTTTTAATTTTGGCAAATATTAGATACGTAGTTTACGAATAAAGGTGTTATGCCCAGTTATGCCGAAATCAATGAAAATTGCCTAACATATAAACAATCTAAAACTGCAAATACATACCTACTTTGATCCTCAGAGTTCGAAAATAGGTTTATTAAATAGCAATTTCTAGGTACTTACACTTATAATTATTATTTTAACGCTAATTTTTAAATAATAAAATCTATAAAATAGATAAATAATGAAATAGTTAATTTATTAAATATATATTTTAATAAAAACACTTTCGCGGTAATATCCAACTTTGTTTCTTTTTTGACAATTCTTATTGACTTCAAAAAGTAGTTAGGTATCTTATTTGGAAAAAAATATGTATAATATGTATTTTAAAAATATAATACTTATTGTGTTACCTACCTTTACTTCGGTTTTTTTTTTTATTATTATATATATTGTACATACATAACTTTGAAAAGATAATTCGCTTCCAACTCTTTTCCTTGAAACAACAAACTATACGTCACAGCCAAAGCACTGATGAAGACGCCAAATTGTCTTGCCTCGACAACGAATTAAAACCTACATAGAAACATACCGACGACGGCGTCATTCGAGAGCTTCCGATGGACTGACGACAGTGACGACGCGTGTCACGGGATTTTCGCGTGAAAAGCGAGTACAAGTGGCTGAGAATCGGTGCCTACTCCTCGTTAATCGATTCAGAACGATTTTTAAATGTTTTTTTGATAAAATAAATAATATTTGCGTATGGAACTAAAGAGCCGCAGCTTCACATCCAAAGAGCCGCATGTGGCTCGCGAGCCGCAGGTTGCCGACCCCCTGGCCTAGATGAAAAAGTTCGCTTTTCTCCTAAGCTATTTTTCTCCTAATTTGACCTCTGCTCATTCTGTTTTATTTTTTGGATTGCATGCAACTGATTTCATCAACATCTACACTTTTGAAATTTTTGTTATTTTTCATTTTACTATTTTATTAAATAAATAATTCTTTTTTAAAAAAAGGGCATTTAATTATCTATTTTTCATATTAACTCAAAGGACATGAGACCACCGCTATGTTTCAACATTTTACAGTGAAGGAGCTAGTGGCCGATTCGCGGCCAAGGATCTCCGTATTAATCTACAATAAGAGATAAGAGATGAAAAGTTATGGTTTTATGTGTAATTTAAAAATCTAAAACTTAATATTTTTGGCAGTTTTTCAAAAATACAATGCCAGCAGAATTGTGAATTCACAGTAATTCTTTTTTTAATGATGTTTTATTAATAAAATTTTATTTAAAAAATTATTAAGAAAGGCAATGTGGATTATTTCTGTTGCAATGTAAGAATCCACAATCCACTAGAACTATAACGGACAGCACACGGGGAAAAAATGTTTAAATAAACTGGATCTACCATGAATTCGCACTAGAATAATATCGGAGGGCGTGCGAAGAGAAAAGGAAAAATATTTAAATAAATTTTACTCGAGAGGGGGGCAACCGTAGAGTGTTCCATCGGTTTTAAAAAATGAGAAATTAATCAGAAATTACAGAAAATAAATGATATGTTTATGTTAATATTTCCATTCAATTCTAACATTTCGATAATCCCATTCACCTTATGTATACCATTTTTCGGAAGCTAAAAATTCTACTTTTGTGAAAGTTTCAAAGGAGAAAAATTTAATTAACGCTATTACGTCTTCAACGGCTAATACACACACTAATATGATTATGGCCATAATCCGTAGTAACAAGCACATCTGTGTTAGAAATCCACATAATATTGATGCTTTTGTATTTTTTTAGTAAAGGAATTTAAATTTCTTTTCAGCATAAAATTTGGCTTTCCTTCTGCCTATTTATTTGAGTTAAAAATAAATATCTACGTAAATTAAAATATCCCTTTTTATAGTTTTATTTTTTACAAAGATTCGTAAATTTAACTATCAAAAAATTTGAGTCGTTGATAAAAAATAACAGCAACTGTTTTGTAATGCATGTATAAATGAACACGCATATATAGATTTTTCATTACGTGCATATTTTCTACTCACATTTTGAAATGTTATCTTAAATGCTTAACATTTATCTTCTCATGCATGACCCTTCTGTTGTACTATTATGAAAAGCAACGAAGAGACGAATTAGACGAATAATAACGATTAGACGAATTCGTAGTTACATTCTAGTTAGACGAGTTCATAAATTTTGGCCCATTCTCAAAAGAAGGAACAAAAGTAAAGATCGTCTATTTAGTTTTCCTCGACACGAGAGTCATGTTCTTACTAATCGGAAAATAACTCTTATATTTAGAATATTCAACTATGCGTGGATTGAAGAAAACTCATTTGTTTTTCTGTCATTTGTCCCCATTTAATTGCAATCAAATTCCTGAAACACGATGCTTAATTTGTGTTCATCAGTTTGAAGTGAACAGCTGGTAACTGGCGTACCGTTTACGAAGTACCAATGGGGATAGACCTACTTAACCTCCTCATCTTAATTCATATGTAAAATATACAATTTTAATTGGTTGCTTAATGTTTGTATATGATAAAAAAATAAAGTTACTAAAAATTTAAAAAGTTTACAAAATATTAAAAATAATATAAAAAATTAAAGTTAAAAGAATGTAAATTAAAAATTCGGTACAATTAGGGACCAGTTGTTACTGCGATAAAAATATTAAATAAGATTAAAAATGTGAATTGCTGAACGTGTGGGGTAGAAGTGAAACAGCATTTATTTCAAAACAGAGAAATGTTATTTGAACAAAAATAGTATCCCATCATTTCCGACCCTCATGTGATATCAGAAAAATTAGACGAATAATAACGATTAAACGAATTCATTGTTACATTCCAGTTAGACAAGTTCACAAATTTTGTCCTGTTCTCTAAAGGAGACACAAAAGCAAAGATCGTTCATTTAGTTTTCCTCGACACAATTAGGCAGAGATCTTTTATGTTCTTACTAATCGAAAGACAACTCTTACATTTAGAATATTCAACTAAGCCTTGAACGAAGGAAACTCATTTGTTTTTCTGTCATTTGTCCCCATTTAATTGCAATCAAATTCCCTGAAACACGATGCCTAATTCGTGTTCATCAGTTTGGAGTGAGGCAGCATTTATTTCAAAACAGCAAAGTGTTGTTGTTGGAACAAAAATAGTATCCCCATCACTCCAGAGCCTCTCGTGTGATGTGACTCCCTTCCTCCTGAGGTCATCTGCCAATAAAGAAGGAAAGAATGTTTCTTAACTCCCCCTTTTAAAAGCACTTTCGAGTGTTTCCACTTTGTTCGCATTTTAACTCGCCCCCATCCCTTTTCCTGAACCTCTTTAAAGTTACACTTTTAATGGCTTTAAAGTATCTCTTACGTGTTCCATAGACTTGACTTGCCTCTGCCTCTTCTAAACATCTCAACTCTTCTCGACAGTCACAACACTGTTATCCACTCTCGGACCCGGGGCCTTGATTATATTTTCCTCAATTTTCACACCCACTGTGCTTTTCGTCAAGGAGTAAAAAGATTTCTCTTCTTAAAGTTTTAAAGTTTTTTTGTTTTTCTTTTTCTTCTATCTCACTCTCTTTACCCTCCACTTTTCAGCATACGAGTGCGTGAATTAGATTAAAGTGGCAATGATTGATTGAATCAAATACCTTTGAAGAGAAGAATAAGATGTTCCCCTCCCTTTTTTTTTTTTTTTTTTTTCTTTTTGGGAGGTTAAGTTCGCCCTTTTTTTTTTTCCAGACTTTTCTTTCTTCCTTTCTTATTTTTACCCTCGGGATCTTAACAGAATTCAAAAAACGAGAGACTTAACCTTCGATTTTCTTTTAGCCACTTATCTATTAACCGACTACTTTGAAAGTCAAAATGCTTGGGATTTTATTTCGGCTTTTGTATGGAGTCTATTGTATGGAATATACAAAGCACTGTGTGTTTTTAAAGTAAAACTATGTTGGAAAAAGTCTTTAAAAGATTTTCAAGTTGTAAATTTTAAAATTCGTCGAACACAACAGTTGCCACAAACAAATAAAATAAATGATAATAAATGACAGCTTGACGAGTAACATTGTAAGAAAAGAGAATACTCAGTTTCAACGCGATTTATTTAAATTGAATTATTTTGTGAATATGTTGCTAGTTTTGACATATATTATTTCTATTAGTCAATTATATAACTCCAAGGTGATTTACAATGGTCTGACACAGTTCCATGTGTTTTGGTAAACGATTCGCTTTTACAGCTGTAAGCCATTTGAGACACCTAGGTAGATAAATATTTGTTATTTTATGGCACAAGGAAAAATTAAATTCTCAAATAGTAGCAAATACTTTCGAATATGTAACTGTATATATTTTATTTAATAAAAACGATTTGTTTTGTTATATTATATTTAACGAAGGAAACGATTTAAATTATATTTGAAATAAAATAAACATGATTTATTTGAATTGAATCTAATATATAAAATTCTCGTGTCACAGTGTTTGTTGCCAAACTCCTCCGAAACGGCTCGACCGATTCTTATGAAAATTTTTGTGCATATTTGGTAGGTCTGCGAATAGGTCGTAATCTATTTTTAAACCCCTAAGTGATAAGGGTGGCCCACCCCTAAATATTTTTAAAATTTCTTTGGCAAACCAATGTAGTGGCAACAATGTAGTGTTAATGTTTAGTTAAGCAAAATTGGCAACTTTATTATTGTTCTAAGAAAAATAAAGATGGTTGAAATTCCCGTGTCACGATGTTTGTTCGCGATGAACTCCGAAACTAACCATCCGATTTTAACTTTTTTTTTTAAAATGTGTGTTTTGTTCCAACTTGAGAGATAGGATAGTTTTTATTCAGATTTTTTTCGTATTTAATTGCAAAATCGCTTAAAATCTACCATTGAGGAAAGCGCCAATCTTGCAACCATGAATTTTCGCCAATTTCTTTAGGGTTGCAATACTGCAATTAGAGGAATTCGTAGCTTCATTTTTCGAACAATATAATGTCTATTTTATTGCTATTTCGATAATTAATTGCAGAATTCTTATTTGCACTAATTTCATCGTTGGAGGAAAAAGTTTGTTTCCACCACAGACGAAAGATATACCACAATAAAAGGATGGCGCCGTGTCTCGATGCCTGTACTACATAACCGTAAAATTCTCATGTTATGAATATTATTGTTTTATGTACTACTTTAAATTTTGTGAAAATTATATTGTATGAAATTTATATTATTTCTATGAGAAATAAATCAAATGTATGTAAGTATTACCTGATTTGATTATCAATATTTTTTTATTTTCTAAGTTGGAATTTGAATTGGAATAAAATATATTGAATGAAAAGTTGTGAATCAAAACATTGAACTTTTCTATGCTTAAAGTTTGTCAACATGTGTTGTATTTGATTAAGAATTCTAAAATGAAATGTGATCTACAAGATAATATAATATAGACAATATAATTTTAAAGAAAGATGATGAATTTTCTAGGATTTTTTTGAAAAGTGTAAAATGAAGTAAACTCTGCAATTATTTGATGTAATGATAACATTAAAATTTTATAAAAGGTATTATAATAGTTGCAAGTTGAAAATCAAGGACATTTTATTTTAAAAACTTTTGTTATTTGAAAAACAAAGAATTTGAGTTATAAATTTGAGTGATTTGAATATTGTCGAAGAAAAATTGATAAATGGTACTTTTAAGTTGGAAGTTATTTATAGAAAGCAAAACAAATAAATAAGTGTTTATATTAATAAAGGAGAATTTAAAGCTCAATAACATTTTTATGTATGTACATTTGTTTTTATTTATATTTAAAAGTTGGTTTTAATTATTTCTATTTGAATTTTTATGCATTTTGTATTCATTCAAAACATCACAATAAAAAATTTTCTGTTCTAAATGCTTTGAAACTTCAGGTAAAAGTTTTCTTTAAATGTGTGAAAGGAATAGAACATGGAAATTAACCCAAATTCATAAATTATTTTTTTATTTTAGTTTTTAAACTAAGAATTTTTGTAAAAAAAGGTTTGTGTCGACAAACTTTAAGCATACAAAAATGTATAAATGATTGAGATATAAATTTGAAAACAGTATATTACCTACATAAGTATATTCCTAGCATAAAAAATACTTGCAAAGGAAAAACTATTCATGTTTTATTTATTTTTGAATTATAAAATTTTGCAACAATATCACATTTTTGCGATGTTTATCCATATTTTAAAGAATAAATTGTATAAAGAATAGTTAAAGTTGATATTTTTATGTGAAATTCAAAGGTTTTGAATATATTTATTCAAAACACTTGCAAAAAAGGCTAAATATTTTAAATTCAGGCCATTTCATATTAAAAAGCCTTTGCAAATAGCAGGAAGTTGTAAAAAAAAAGTTTGTCGAGCAAATTTTAACTTTTTCAAAACAAAGCTCAGAAAATATTTACAGCTTTAAGGAAAAACAAAAACTATATTTTTTTAATAAATAAGACTATGAACTTGATAATTCAATGGCATTTTAATATATTTACAACATTTTTAAAAGTAATATATCTAATTAAAAGTTGTTTTTAGCTTTTTCTCAGGATGAATTTTTATGCTTTTTGTTTTCATGTGAAACACCATAACACAAGTAATTTTGATCCAAATGCTACAAAACTATGTATTTATGTTTTTCATAAATATTTACAGGGAATAGACGTCTGAAATTATTATAGCTACATAAATATTTTTTTATTTCAATTGTTAAACTTGGAATTACATGCAAATTTTGGAAGAATTTTGTGTCGACAGCATTTAAACTAGCACTAAATAATAAAGATATAAATTTACCAGAGGTCTATTCACTGTAAAATGTTAGTACAAACAAATACAAACTTAGAAATTTAAAAAATATTGATTTTGATTTCAGGTTTTGTAACAGTATCAATTTTTGGCCATTTTTACCCTTATTTTAGCTTATAAAAATTAAAAAAAAAAAAAAAATGACATTTTTTTATGTGAAATCATTAGTTTTTAGATACATTCAATCCAAAAAATGTGTACAAAGATAAAAAATTCCTTCGAAGGTGTTCGTGTACCTTAAACGATTGTTTGCATTTGTATTTTATTGTGAATTTTTTTTTAAGTCTTTTCTTATTATATCCCCGATTTTATTTGTATTGTATTTTTTCAATTATCATTTTCAGTAAACGACCACCAAAAAAATCTAACCTCAGAATCCGTGTTTCTCCCATGGGCAACTGTATGTTGCATGCTCACGTGTTCGAAAACCATCGAATTTATTTATTTCGACGAAAGACAGACTAACAAGAAATAGTGTTCATCGCTTAGTTCTTAGTTAAATGAAAGTAATGATTATTAAAAATTATATTACGTAAAATAATTATAAAACAGTCTTAAAAATCAAAATTATCTACCTCATTCATTAAATTAATAAAAATTAAACATTTTCTATTCATTGAAGCTTAATTTGAACTTTTCATCATTCTTTACCAATCACTTCCTTAACAATACCAATTATAGTATCTAATAATTGAACGAAATACAAGAAAGCCACAGCAACGCGTGGCCGGGTCTTCTAGTTATTTTGTAAATATGCTGCTAGTTTTTAACATATCTACTATTTGTCAATTACGTAACACTAGGTTGGTTTACAATACGTATGCTTAGATGGTTATCATGGCCGGATTTTCCTATAGGTTAACTAGGCTTCAGTCTCGGGCCTCAAGAACAAGAGGAGCCTACATTCAAATTGTTAGCAAAATTAGAATTACCCTATTCAAACAACAGTAAACACTAAAACATTGAATCGAAAATAAAGAGAAATTCTACACATATGACTAATAAACAAACATAAAAATATATTGGTTAAGAACAACGCGTTCGGCTCATTGGGTCTGTTCGTTTGTATATACTAGATTGCACCAAAATATAGTTCTTACTTTCACTGATTGCTATGGCAAATATTGACGTGCCTTATGCTACTAATCTGTGGTTGGTTCTTGCATAAATAAAGTGCAGATTGGTGTAGATTGGAACAGACAGACAAACAGACCTATTGATATCCCGACGTTCGGTTATATTCGTATTACTTCTATAATATGAAATACGTGTTAATGTTATTAGAAAAGATTCTTATTTTCGGTTTGAGTACACGATCATTTGATTCTCGCCTTTTGAATTCAGTAGGTTCAATACATAGAATAAATGTCCAAATAAATGTTCTCGAATTTTTTTTTTTTTTTTATTATTTATCATCTGTGCCTCAATTTTTATAAAGATTAGTACCCATCACAACATGTTTCATTTAACATATTGATATATATCACAGTAATGATGTATTTTATTCTCATGTAATTTACAAACTTAAAAATGGGAAGTGAAAGGACTTCATAAGTGGAATAGCCTAGGGCCTCGTTTCATCTAAATCCGGCCCTGATGGTTTATACTAATATGGTTAGGTGGGTATACAGGCCGATGTGTTTTTGGTAAACGATTCGCTTTGCAGCTGTTTCCTTTCAAATGCTGAACACTGTGAAAGGAAGCCATTTGAGATACGTAGGTAGATAAATATTTGATATTTTTATGATACTAGGAAAAATTAAATTTTGGTCAAACAACACCATATGCTTTGGAATATGTATTATATTTAACGATAAAAATGATTTATTTTATTATATATATTACATTTAATAATAAAGACGATTTATTTTATTATATTATATTTATAACGATCAAAACGATTTAAATTATATTTTTAATAAAACAAACATGATTTATTTGAATTGGATTATTTTGTGAAAATGTTATTAGTTTTTAACATATTTCTATTAGTAGTCAATTATATAACACAAAAGTTATTTACAATGTTCTGACACAATTCGACGTGTTTTGGTAAACGATTCGCTTTTGCAGCTGTAAGCCATTTGCGATACGTAGTTAGATAAATATTTGTTATTTTATGGTACTAGGAGAAATTAAATTCTCAAACAGCACCAAATACTTTGGAATATGTAACTATATATATTTTATTTAATAATAAAAACGATTAATTTGAATTGAATTATTTTGTGAATAAATTGTTAGTTTTTAGTTTAAAGAAACTGATCCATTAGTTAGAAACTGGCTCCACATAACCAACTCACCAAGGAATGGTCGACTTTTAACTACCTTGCAACGTCAAATGTCCTTGCAAGATAGTTGAATATCGATCATTAAGATTAACCTACTACTAGTTGACCTATAACTCTATAATGCAATTCTATCTGCAAATGTCGCTTCGAAATTCCTTTTTACACTTTAGTTATGACGAAATTGTTTCACATAGCTCCGTTCATTTTTAATACGCTTTTTATTAGTTTCACCTGTATATTTGTTTGTATGTTTGTATGTATGTAACTGACTTTTTCCCCTGGAGATCTGTTTCTCCTCATATACACTATTTAAGCTGCAAAGAAACATTTACAGGCATCTTTCAGAAAGAAAACAGTTGATTCTTTTAATACGCTTTTATATTAGTTTCACCTGTATGTTTGTTTGTAACTGACTCTTTGGGCTCGATTTTGCCATACTTTAAGCGATCAGATTTAATTTAAACGTTGTAGACTTATCAAGTACCGACGACACTAAAACAGTTTGATAAGTTTATTATGATAAGATAATAAGATTAGGATCGCCAGGATTAGAGATTTTATTTTAACTTATGAAGAGCAATTTAACCCATGTAGAATGAAAGTATTCAGTAAAGACATTCAAGCGTACGTGGGACAGTGGCCCAACGGACTATTTGTATTTAGCCTTCGTTTTACTCACAATTACATTATTGTAAGAACTACAGTTCCACTCCTCCGTACCGGGACCTCATTTAAATATTATAGTTTAAAAACACTAAAAAACATGCTTTTAATCAAACTAAAAGTAAAAAATAAATGAATAGTTTAAAAAAACTAAAAAAAACACGCTTTTAGAGTTAATCAAACTAAAAAGTAAAAAATAAATGAATAGTTTAAAAAAAAACTAAAAAACACGCTTTTAGAGTTAATCAAACTAAAAAGTAAAAAATAAATGAATAGTTTAAAAAAACTAAAAACAAGCTTTTAGAGTTAATCAAACTAAAAAGTAAAAAATAATAGTTTAAAAAAAAACTAAAAAACACTCTTTTAGAGTTAATCAAACTAAAAAGTAAAAATAAATTAATAGTTTAAAAACAATAAAAAACATACTTTTTGAGTTAATCAAACTAAAAAATAAAAAATAAATTAATAGTTTAAAAAAAAAACTAAAAAACACGCTTTTAGAGTTAATCAAACTAAGAAGTAAAAAATAAATTAATAGTTTAAAAACAATAAAAAACATACTTTCAGAGTTAATCAAACTGAAAAATAAAAAATAAATTAATAGTTTAAAAAAACTAAAAAGCACGCTTTGTGAGTAAATCAAATTAAAAAGTAAAAAATAAATTAATAGTTTAAAAAAAAACTAAAAAACACGCTTTTAGAGTTAATCAAACTAAGAAGTAAGAAATAAATTAATAGTTTAAAAAAACTAAAAAGCACGCTTTTAGAGTTAATCAAACTAAAAAAAGTAAAAAATAATTGTTAACATAAGAATAAAATGACTGACGAGAAAATGAACGGCACTGTTCTAAAAGCGTGGGTTGCTTTGTATGACATTTTAAAACTAACTCTGCATTTCGGAATAAAACTAGTGAAAATTATAACGATTGATATCGAGCACCTCACGCTTTCAGAACAGTGACATTCATTTTCTCGTCAGTCATTTTATTCGTATGTTAACAATTATTTTTTACTTTTAGTTTGATTAACTCTAAAAAGCGTTATTTTTTTTTTAGTTTTTTAAACTATTAATTTATTTTTACTTTTATTTTAATAGCGCTTCCACCTAAATAACTGGTTTTACACTGTATCGTATTTACGTAAAGCGATGACAGATCCACTCTTTTGCATATTTGCTACTCGATGTAGTTTGCTTTTATTTATAAAGTATAGTTTCCACGTTTCAAGAGTTTTGAACCACTGATTTATGGGAAATTATCAATTTGTAGCTTTACTTTTAGAATCCAGTGTATGTAATACATTTGAGAAGTATTGTTTAATTTCCTTAGCCTATCTTTATTGTATCTCTAATGTGAGATTTAAAATAATTAAATATGATATAACAATCTCCCATCTCTAAATTTAAGAAAAGCTTTGAAATTTGTTAAATAAATGTACCTTACGAAAAAATTTTATCGTATGAATAAATATATACTATATACTGAACTTATATATTCTTAGCAATATACTTTTCGAATTGGGGCTAATTTTTGTATAGCGCTTTGTGTGTTACAACAAAGAAATTTAGAATCAGAATCTATCAAACGATGCTGAAGCAATAACTTTCATTTCTACACCGATTACTGATACTGACACCGATTACTGACCGATTACTGCTATAAATCTGTGGGCTGATAAACGCATCCACTGAACTCGAAGAAGTGGGGGAAAAGGTGGGAATCCCCTGATCCTGGGAATCCTCTTGTGGGGTGAAGATGGGTTCTCTTTTCTGGTGTCGAGAAATTTTTACCTCATGTGAAGAAATGGTGAAACTTCTTCCATGATGAGTTTTGTCAAGTGGAAGTCAAAACAATATTTTTGCTAATTTGAAGTAACGTTATTCTTTAACATCAATGTAAAATATTAATAGTTTTAATCAATAAAATATTATTCAATATTATTTGTCTTATTAATAAAGTATTATTTTGAGAAGAAATATTATAAATATAATCAAACCACTCTTTCTCTAATTAAAGGGAAGTTCCTATTTACGAAATAAATTTGCTATATCTCTTTCCGCTATTAACGAAGACTAGAATATATATATTATAACCTAGTTTCACCTACGCAACGTTTCCTTCTATGCACTGCAAGAACTCCCCTTGCAACGTTCTGAAGAAATCGTCAGTAGGCATCGAGACTCTCACCGGAGAGGACGTACAGTGCAACCGGCGCTGCTACTGAGAGAAGCGCCATTGAGAAATATTTATTTTACATTCTCTCATCCCGAGATAAATAATATAGTTAGCATAATTCTGTGTATTTATTGGCCTACAAACTCTCATGCTGAGAGGAAGTATATTTCACAATCCAACATGTATCTGAGTAATTTTATTTACAGCCTAGAAGTGGAATACTTTCCCAAATAATTAATTAGATGTTTTAAGTGTGTTACCTGCTGTGTGTTAAATATTGTCTATCTTTAATTGTGGTGTTTATGTGCTTGCAAATAAAGCTGTGTGTTCTTAAACTTGTGCGTCAACCCGACCACACTCAGATGCAGCTGCACAAACAAACGACGCTCATTACAATGCTTATTTCATGCATTAGTACAAAATATTTTCAAGGTAGTGTTGTAAAGTTATTAAAGTTTATTTATAGAAAAATTTATTAAAGCATTAATCCAATTCCGTAGTGTTAAAACAAATTAAATACACCTTAATATTGCATAAGGAATGAATGTTAAAGAAAAAAATAAATAATAGTATACAAGTAAAAAAAATTTTAACTGCTATCTATTAAGGGTTTTAATTTTTTCTATGTGAATGAGTTGCATGTAATTTTTCAATAGCATTTGTTTTGCAATGACTTTCCGTAGTTAAGATTTCTTTTAACAGCCAAGGGATAAATTTCTCCAAGTTCCCACGTACAAATTTACTTACTTCTATCTATCTAATAGTGATGAATTCTATATCCAAACAATTTTCAACCATCTCCATTTTTTAATTTATGTATTTTTTTCCATGTTTTAAAAGTGGGCAACTATAACCCAGCTTTTTTTTTTTATCTACAATAACTTTTCTTAACTATTTTTAATTCAAGTACAGTGACTCATTAGATGCGATGTTAAGATATCTACTTAAAAAATTAAATTAAATTATATTATATTTTAAAAGGAATTCTAGTATATGCTCCTCAAAAAAAATATGTATTTGATCAAGCAAAGATTATGGTGATTAAGTAAATTAATCGTTGGGTTTTCAAAAATAAAGTAAGTTATTTTCGCACATAGATGGATTTTGTGTTTCACTGATGTATGCCAGGAATATTCCGCTGATGAGCAAGGAATTATGGTGGACCTGTCAGAAATAATTTCTCAAAGTTGCTTGGAAGAAAATTCTGAATTTTCTCACCAGGTTCTTTAAATGTTTTATTTTATTTTATTTTCAATGGCAAGGCAAGTACAAGAAGAATAAAAATAGTAATAATAACAAAAACAACAAGGGAAAAAATACAAAAGAATAAACGTCCAAAAAAAAAATGCAAAGATGACCGAAGTCATTGCCTTAAGAGTTCTCTCGCACTCCAGTAAAGCGCTGTCTCCGAGTCGCCGTCAAGTACCGCACATCGTTTGAGGTGGTCTCTGTTCATTGGGTCTGTTGAACCACATAGGGGGCAGCCAGGATTCGAAAAGATTTTAATGCGATGGAGATGTTCTGCTAGACAGTCGTGGCCAGTCAGAAGTTGGAACTGGGCGACAGCATGCCGTCGCGGATTGCTGGGTATTGCTAAGAAGATCTTCAGCTCTCCAACGCTATGACTTAATCCCATCTTGAATTTGTAACTTGTGGTTCTTTACCCACCTCCTCGTTGGTGCCCACTGGGAAACGTTCTTGTAACGGCAAAGAGGTCTGCAGCTTCTTGCGGTTCTTTAAATGTTACAGCGAGAATATTATATATGCCGTCATCAATATCCTCGCGTCGTTGTTTCTGATAGCAATGACTGTAAGACCTGCTGAATGCGCTGACTGTAAGATCTGAAACAACTTTAAAACCGTAAATAGGTATTAATTAAAATTTAATTTAGATATGGTATGAGACTTCAGGGATTTTTCGTGTGAAATACAAATGCAGAATAGCTATCTATTTTAGATTATTAATTTATATAAAGGAGCCTGATGGCCGAGTGACTAGCGCTCAGCCGCTCTGTGCCACAGCCTTTGGATTCGAGTTCCGGCGTTGTCATGGTTGACTGTAGTGGTTTGAAATCCACTTTGAATAGTAAGTCCCGGTCTGATATGACTGTAGAGAGTTGGGATGACAATCCCTACTCCGTAAAAACAATACATCTCCTGTCTCAAAATCTGCCAGTAAGCAGATGGCCTTGGCCCACCATGGCGCTGTTCAACCATTGAAGAAGAAATGCAAATAATATTTGTGCAAACGACAGGTGCCATAATATGAAATATTCCCTCTGTTGCTTCATAATAACAGCAGTTAAGGAATTTCATTTGCCCCATTATAACAGCGTCGAAAAAAACAATAATAATAAATAAATAAATAATAAATATAGACCGAAACATAAAAAAACTAGATAAAATTATTTATCAAAAAAACTAGCTAAAATTAATTATCAACAAACTAGATTAAATTAATTATCAAAAAAAGTTTAATTTAAAAAATTCTATTATAAAAAAAATCAATTAATCTAGTTTTTCTATAAAAAAACTAGATAAAACCAGAAAACAACAAATTAAAAAATATTACTCCTAATTGTTATTTTGAGTGTTCAGATAATTTTCATCAATGTGAATATAATTCTCTAAGTCCATAAACTTTCAATCAGGAAGTACTTTTGACAGACTGAATTCTTTGCGATCCTTCTTATTATTTTCTGTAAGAAATGATTTGATGGTGTTTGAAACTCGTTTTATAGATTTTAATTTTTCAAAATTTGGAATAATGTAGATTTGGGAATTTGAATGGCTTGAGTTAATGGGGCTTCTCTTATGGGACTTCTTCTCCATAGCTCCTCCTGTTCTTACTTTTCTCTGTAATTTTTGAATTTATGTCCACAGCTTTTTTTTTCTAAGAATCAACATTAACATAATATTCACTTTTAGAATTACTTGATATTGATATTATTAATATTGATTCTCCTTGATATTTCCAAATTCTTGATATAGTCGTTATGTTGCACCAAATTGTTTTGCAACTAAAAAAATTGCACCTTTCTGCAACTTTTCATTTTGCTTTTGATGCATCAAAAAATTGAATAATCACAACGCAATCTTTACTTGAAAATTTTCTTTTCATCGTCTTACTTTTACAATGGGTTGATATTCAACCGGAAAAATAATTAATTTCAATCAGCTGATGAAATTAGAAAAATAGTTATAATTCGTAAAAATTAGATTAATTTAAAGATGTGTCAAAACAAATAACAAATACCATAAAACAATGATTTTGATAAAAGGCTTCGGCATTTTCTAACATAACTTGCAATTGCATTCGCCAATAATTAAATATTCACTTTGCTATTATTATTATGGAACAGAGCGTGTTAATGCTAAAAATATTGCCAGATTGCATGAGAAAAGTTTAGTGGAATAATAAATGAGAAATAACACATAACCTGCAAAAAGAAAAAAATAATAAATTAGAAATACTTTCAATTAAAATATAGCTTAAAAAATGAAAAAATAATTAAAAAACATTTAAATAAAAAAATTTAAATAAATTAGAAGCTAAAAAAAAAATTAAAAAAATAAAAAAAGACAAAAGATAATTAAATATCGATATTTATTATGAGTAACGATTACAGCTGCAAACGATAATTCTGGAGAATTCAATTTTCAAAATTTAATATTCAGAACTTAAAGCAGGAAATCGCTCTTCTTAAAATAAAAGAAACTATCATTTAACTTCAATTAAAAATGCTTAATAACTGTTAAATTTTTTGTGAATATTACAACAGAAATTTTCATGTAAGTAAAAAATTTATAGTTTAATTTCAGTTTATGCTTTTATTAAAATGAATAATATATTTTCTTTTAACTGTATTATAGTATAAATCTAATGAAATTTGCAAATTCGAATAATATTTATTAATGTTAGTAAATTACAAAAGACTTTTATTTTTGAGTGATAGAAATTTTTCTCTCAATTGTTACTAAGTTATATAAAAAAGTAGTATAAAGTTTTTGTCGTTGTTTTAACTATATAAATATTTTAATTTGAGATTGAAAATATTCCATATTTTAAATTTGTTTTAGATACTTCGCTAGTTAATTATTTTAACTACTAATTCATAAAAACAGAATTTCTATAGAAATTTCTGTATCTATGTATCTTATAAATGTATAGAAAATTAATTTGTGATCTTTAAAAAAATTTTATTAAAGTATTTTTTAAAAATTACTGTCAAATCATTCTAAAAAATGACTATCATTAACATTTAAATTCTCTGAATAATTGTTGGATTTGATTTATATATGCGACAATGTTAAGAAATTAAATTTAAAAGCCTTAATAATTAGAATATTTTAACTTTTCATTCACCTAATTAATAAAACTTTATTTATTAAGGTTTCGTATCTTTATTTAATAATTTTCAACATCGTACATCCACATAGGCTTTTGTTATAGCTAATTATAAAAGATATATTTTTGCTAAAAAAAAACCTTTTTATTTTTATTTTCTGTATTATAGCAAAACTAAACAACAAAATCTATTTAAGGTACATTATTTTCAAGAAAATTTCTCCTGTGTTTTTTTTTTTTTGGCCGGAATTGCTTTTAAAAACATCACAGTTGAATATTGGTTTGTTTGAATTATGATCAAAACAATATTATTTAAATGTTTGGAAATTAATTAAGTATATTTTGAAAAAATTATTCTTTTTTTTTTTTTCAAAACTAAAATTTGGGATCCTTTAGAGCAGGGGTCTCCAAACTACGGCCCGCTGGCCAAACCCGCCAGTGTCATCAATCCGGCCCGCGACAGCTAATAGCATATTGTTGCTATTATAAGTTGGCTGAAAAAACACAGAAAGATAATAACTTGATTTTATTGACTTGCTAGGTATAGCTTAATGGCAATCATAATACGCAGAAAATTTAGCTTAAGCATAACATCTAACAAATAATTGAAATGAATCCCACTAATATTATAAACTAGTGAACATCCCGCGGTTACCCTCGCTAGTTATGTTGGGGTAAAGAGTATCTCATATATATGCATATCGATGTTTTGAATGTATATATCCTGAATCAAACATATGATTTTTATCCTGAAACTCCCACAGGAACGGAAAAGCTAAATTAACGCGAATAAAACAGTGGGGTATCCACTTGTAAAAAAATACTAATGAGATTTATGTAATTTTCACTGACAATAGTGGATCAATTTTACTTGTACCAATTATTAAAAGAGAGTTAAGATGCTCATTGGTTAACTTAGATCTATAAACATTCTTTGTGTACTTCATTTTGGAGAATGAAACGAATTTAGCAAGCGTATGCTTGCTCAAAGCGTGTACTCGGCGATTAGTCTAGAAATTATAGATAATGGCAGAAAAATTAAAACGGGTTTGGCCCTCGGTATTTACTGGAGTAAAAGTATGGCCCGAAGGCTGAAAAGTTTGAAGACTCCTGCTTTAGAGGATAGCACATTCGGTTTCAAAACTGAAAGATCTCGGTTCGAACATTTGGCAAACGTTATCACACCGATAATTTTCAACCTTTAACTTTGATGAGTAGGTAAATACTTATAGGGCGCACTATTCTTGTGGGTCAAAGAGAATGTGCAAGCCCCAGGTGTAATGTTATGGAGGTGTTTGTTCCAAATTGAATTAGTGCAAAGCTGTAGCAAATAGCGCAATGGGCATGTGCAAGTTCTAAAAGATTCGTTACCGCAATTCTTTTTCTTATCCCATTTGATAGACAGCCACATCTAGATTAAGTCCACGAATCTGTGTAGTCTCATGGAAGGAGGGAAAGGGATGGAAGCTTCTGTTGTGATGGAGCCACCCGTAGGCAGAAAGCTTTGTGTCGCTGAAAAGGGAGGACTGTCCTTCTGGGAGGACTTTTAGGAGGAAATACATCGCATTTTCTTACCGTATGGGATAAAACCTTTAAAAGTACCATCAGGTAGTCCGATTAATAAGACAAGATGCTGAATATCACAAATGCTATCGAGTCTCTACGTTTTTGAATCAGTGTCTACAATAAAACCGCCAGAGAATTGAATCTCAGCCTAATGCTCACCAGCGGGCGAAGTTGTCACTGAGGCACGAGTCGGGCATATTAATTGTATATTGTCTGTAGTGGAAGGGCGAAGAGCGCCTTCCTCAAGCCCAATGGAAAATATCTGTCTATTTATTGTACTATCCTCCCATGTATAAAAACAGCAGTTTTCTGTTAGGTTTCGCTTGTCAAACTTCGAACCCTGCACTCCTAGGTCGGAGTGCATTTTTTCTTAAGTTTAATATACAGGGTGGTTATATTAAACTTTTTAAAAAATGTCCCACTTTCAAAATGCTGTATGTAAAGAGCCACACGTCACAATGACTTCAAATTTGAACTGAAGATACTTGAAGAAGAGGGAAACGATACGGTTCGAAACGAAAAAAGTTCCACCGGATTTTTCCCACCCAATTTGGTATGATCTTGCCGTGATGGATGGGCTTTCCGTTAACAGTATCACAACTGTTGAATGACTTGGAAGTCATTTTTCCGTCAAAAAACCAAAGCAATCAAGCGCATTGAACACTACAGTTGGTTTAATGTGCAATTCAGGCCAATTAGGTGCAATTAGTGTGTTAATTTCGATTCAAAATATCACTGCCAGCCGAATTCACTTTCTTTATGCCACTTACAGCGCCATCTATTAATATACTTTGGAACTTTTTTTGATGCCGTTCCGTTTCCCCCTTCTGCAAGTATCTTCATTTCAAATTTGAAGTCAATGTGGCGAGTTTTTTTTTTTTTTTTTTTTTTTTTTAAACAGCAATTTGAAAGTGGAACTTTAATTATAATCACTCTGTACTTCAACGTACAGTATTAAACTGAATGAAATTTCAAAGTTTCAAAACTATTTTAAAATACATAAGGAGACATGTACTGTCCAAAATACATGCTGTTAGATATTTTATATCATTTTGGCATCTTTCATATATTGTTCATTATTTTTGCTAATACTAATTTTAAACACGGCATCAATTAATGCCACTTTTAAACATTCTGCCATGAATTATTTTGTCTTTAAAAATGTGAATTTACTTTGGCGCTGATTATATGCATTCTAAAATCTATTTGTCAAAATCAACTTCTGTTGCATTTTTCTTTCTCTCTCACTCCCGCGCACATTTTTTCCTTTCAATCAATTGCTTTGAAAGACTTTCATTAAGCAACGACACACAACTTCGGATATAACTCTCAAACAATGATTCTGATACGCCCTCAGCTATTCCGGACACTTTTCTGTTAAATAAATTCCAACAGGAATTTTTTCTCTCTCCTCCTCTGCTCGGCTCTGCTACTTGACTGGGGCCGTGATGCATTAAGCCCCTCGCGGCTCCTCTGAAAGCATTTCTATTTCCCCCCTTTTTCATATGATTCCATCAATAGACGGCCATAAACGGCGCCTGACAGGGAGACGCCATCCTCCGCAGATTGAAAAGCCATCCATTCCCTTTGTTTTTGCCGGGGAGAGGCTCATATTTTAGGGGGCGATCGAGTCCCGGGCTCCTTTCCCTCGGGTAATTATTGGAGGCTCTAAATTGACCGCCGAAATGCGATGGCAAGACCTCCAGCAATCACCGAGCACTGCTTTAGAAGACGCTCCAAATTGGGTCCGGTCGAGGGTTCGGGGGCCGTATAGCCCGTGCGCCATTTCAGGCCTCTTGAAACTTTTCTTTTTTAAAAATCTTAAATGATTTCATTAAAACAAGTATGCTTGATTTTGTGTTTTGAAATTAAGAACTTCATTAACACTATTAAAAAAATTCTATTGCATATTGAAATGTAATAAATTCTATTCTATTGTATTCGAAATTCTAAAATTATATTGCACATTGTAATGTAATAAATTCTATTCTATTCTATTCTAAAATTCTATTCTATTCCTTTGGAACGGAAAGTTGGTAACGAGTGCAGTTAATATGTAGGAAAGTTCGAATCCCCTTTCTTTGTTTTTAGAGATTTGGTTTGGTTTGTCCCTCTACGGTCATTTTTTGCACACTAATTGGCTAATTGGATCAGGATCTACAGTTTAACGTTGATTCCATACCACTAACAAACGTGCATGCCCCCCCCCTCCCCAGGATTTAAACCTGAAGCATGTGGTACCAAGGGCCATAGCGCTGCAATGCATTAGGAAATAAAAACTTTAGTGATTACAATATATTGTAATGTAATTAATTCTATTCTATTGTATTCTAAATACTAAAATTCTATTGTACATATTAATGTAATAAATTATATTCTATTGTATTTTAAATTCTAAAATTCTATTCCATTGTATTTTAAATTCTAAAATTCTATTCTATTATATTCTAAAAATTCTATTGTATATTGTAATAAATTGTATTTAAAAAATAATGTACTTGAATACGTTTCTAGTTAAGTTATTCTAAATTATGTATATTAAAGTTAAACACATACAGGATGCTAAATATTTAAATAAACAAATCTAAATCTCATTAGTTTCTGTATTTATATTTAGTATAGGTATTTATATTTTTTAATTTTCTTGGGTTCCCCCGCTACATTGATTGGACACGTTCGTGTGAAATATATGGATAGTATGAACTGATGATACTGCTATACTGATGAAAAGTAGAATTTGCGTTCTGGGGGAGTTTTAGGAGTAACCATCCTTTATTTGCAGGTAGAATGGAGAGAAACCGGACAGCTCCCACCAGGCAGCTTGGCTGTCGATGAGAGCTTTAAAAATCTTGTCCTAATCACCACTAAATGTTTTTATTTCTAAAAACAATGTACAACTATGGCCTTTGGTACCACAGGCTTCAGGTTCGAATCCCTGGAGTGGCCTGTATGTTTGTGAGTGGTTCTGAATTCACATTAAAGTGTAGATCCCTGTCTAGCTAAAGTGTGCATAAAATGACAGTAGAGCGACAAACCAAACCAAATCTAACAGCAATGAAATATATTCATGCATATTTATTCTTATATATGTAGCAAGTCCGGAGGCCGTTGCAAGGTGTTGTCAAAGGACAAGTGGAAGCAATTTTTATTGTTATTCCACACACACATGCATACACACACACACATGCATACACACACACACATACATACATACATATATATATATATAATATATATGCCATTATGCCTATATAGTATGTATATATACATGTCATTATACTTGCCATGGCATGCCATTTACGATTTTGTTATGACATAATCATTTTCTGTTTTTTCAGTAATATAATGATAATTGAAATATAATTCATTAATAAATAAATATGAGTACAAAATACTCCATCCCTTCCCCATAGTTAATAGAGCATATTGAATTAAAATTAAAAAAAAAAAATATTCTGCATGATTTTTTTTATTTTAAAATTTGATCAGATTTAATCATTTTTCCTGATATTTTTCATGTCTTTTTGAACTTTATGTTTAAATTCGTAAGTAAAATAAATGTGATTATTATTTAAAACATATGAGCTGTTTTAAATGAACTTGATGATGCATGCTTTGCAAATATGAGATGCACTTTGAAATCTTTGATGTTGGATATCGTTTAAATATAATCCTCATTTGAAATTATTTCTAAAGAAATTATATGGGCTTGTAGAAGTTTCCGAAATTAATGGACTTGCTTCGAAATCTTACATACGATGTCAAATTACAAATTTCTGTGTGAATCTATGTTCTAAAAAGTCCTTTTTTTTTAATTATTATTCAAAAAGGTGGGTAGAGGATGCAAACCCTCAGATATCGCCAGTAAGAGTGTTTCCCCCTGCCCTTGATAAACTCCTGGTTAAGGTTCAATTTGCAAAAAATGTGACGTCTCAATTGCAAATGACTTCAGACACCAAGTATTTCGGAAATACAGTGGTGATTAAAGTCCCACTTACAAAATGCTTTAAAAATGAACTGCTCGTCACAATGAGTTCAAATTTGAATTGAAGATACTTGAAGAAGGAGGAAACGGAAACAAAAAAAAAAAAAAAGCTCCACCGATTTTGCCCATCCAATTTGGTATGACCTTACCGAGGTGGATGGGCTTTCTACTAACAATATCACAACGGTTGAATGACTTGAAAGTCATTTTTTCCGTCAAAGAAACTGAAGCAATCAGGCACCTTGAACACTACAGTTGGTTTAATGTGCAACTCAGGTCAAATAGGTTGTCATTTCGATTCAAAATATCACTGGCAGCCAAATTCACTTTCTTTATGCCACTTACAGCGCCACTTTGGAAAATCTTTTTTGATGCCGTACCGTTTCTCCCTTCTTCAAGTATCTTCATTTCATCACCCTGTATATATACCTTTATTTGTATTGATTAGTATGGCTGATTTTGAATTCATTACTTTCTTCTTAAGATTGAAAAATATGTTCCATTTCCTGCTCTTCTTCCAGGAGGAATAGAGGGTCTAAAAACATCCACCGGAAAAGAGTGCGCCCGCCCCCTTCGTTTCGCTGGAGCTCCTGTTTTATGGCTGCGGACCCCTCGGTTTTCGAGCTTAGCATCGACGGTCGAAGGATTTGTGGGACTCCATTACTGACCAAAGGGAGTTGAGAGAAGGCGATTTTGTGACTGCCGCTTTGTGGCCTTCTGAACAACAACCCCGGCGGCTGCACCCCCCTCCTCGCAAGTCTTGGGTAACGGAATTTTTATTTTAAGCCATTGAACGTTACGGGACTGATGGATGGTAGTTGAATTTGATGTCATTTCCTGCGTCTTGGGTTCGCTGAGAAAATCGATCGCTTTAGTCTTACAGCCCATCGGCCTTAAATGGGGCTAATTGTATTATCCATTTGGAACACATTATTGATTACGCGCAAATTATAGCAATTGCTCCATCTCTTTTCGTCGCTCAAGTGGTCTTGGCTAATGAGGGTTGTTTTTATTCTCTCCAATAAGTTCAGCTGTTTGGTAATTTAAGCAGTATTCCAGATAATAACTGCAGCTTATGGCATTCCTATTTGAAACGTATGTAAATTACCAATGAAAGAGTCTTCAACTTTATGTTAATGTTGTTGTTTTTTAATTAATTTTTCATCACTCAAGTGGTCTTGACTAATAAGGGTTGTTTTATTCTTTCCAATATATTCCAAGATTACAACTGCAGCTTATGGCGTTCCTATTTAAAACATATGTAAATTACCAGTAAAGAGTTTTTTTTTTTTTTTTTTAATCGTTCTTTTCATCGCTTAAGTGGTCTTGACAAATAAAGGTTGTTTTATTCTCACCAATATGTTCAATTGCTTTTAATTTAATCAATCTTGGATGCAGCTTATGGTATTCCAATTTGAAACGTATGTAAATTATCAAGTAAAGAGTTTTATTTTTGTGTTCTATTTAAATCAAGTGGTCATCAAATGGTCTTGAGGGGTCTCAATGGTCTTGGTTAATAAGGGTTGTTTTATTCTCTCCAATATGTTACACTCTTTGTAATTTTAGTAGCAACCTTGAATAAAACTACAACTTATGACAGTCCTGTTTTTAACATATGTAACTTACCAAATAAAGAGTTTTCAATTTTGTGGTTTTTTTTTTTTTTTAATCGCTTAAGTCAGGGATGGGCAAACTACGGCCCGCGGGCCAACTCTGGCCCACCGGAAGGTTCTATCCGGCCCGCGGATAGAATTTTAATTGGCCGGTCAAGAAATTAAATGAAATATATATTTATATATTATACATCCATCTCCTTTTCTACTTTGATTAAATATTATTTTTTTTATCTCATTTCCCGAGGTTAAATTCAATACCCTCAGTAAATGAAGAGAAGCTTAAGAATTATGAAGATGGCTTGAAAAACTGTATTTTGAGTTCGAACGCAGATTTCAACATTTCAGTGGCATTCAAACAGAATTGGATGTTTTTACTATGCCTTTCAATGTAAATTGTGAAGCAGTGAGGTCAGATTTGCAAGTTGAATTAATGGAGTTGCAATCTAACAATCATCTCAAGCAGTTGTTTCTAAATACGGCAAAGTTAGAGTTTTACAAATCATTATCAAAAATAAGTTTCCCAAATTTAATATTTCACAACCAGAAAATCAGTGCTTTGTTTTGCTTCACCTTATATACGTGAACATGTGTTTTCCAACTATGAACCTTAGACAGAATTACTTCAGAATTAGACTGACAGATGAGCATTTAGCCTCGTTCCTTAGAATCAGTACATCTCACTTCGAACCTCATTATAAGGAACTTTTAAAAATGAAATCGCAATTTCATTCATCTCATTAACATATTTAAATTGTAATACTTGTATATTGTTTTTAAAATTTTAGAAAAATTTATTTTTGCCTGACAAACTTTTTCTTTTTCTTTCGATTTTTGGCCCGCGACAGAAAAAATTTGCCCATCTCTAGCTTAAGTGGTCTTGGTTAATAAGAGTTGTTTTATTCTCGCCCATATGTTCAACTGTTTGGTAATTTAAGAAGTATTCTTGATTTCAACTGCAGCTTACAGTATTTCAATTTGAAAGTTATGCAAATTACCAAGTAATGAGTTTTCTATTTTGAGCGATAAAAGATCGATTTAAAAAAAAAAATCGCTCTTTTTATCGCTCAAGTGGTCTTGACTCATAAAAGTTGTTTTATTCTCTCCAATATGTTCAACTGTTTGAATTTAAGTAGTACTCTTGATTACAATTGCAGCTTATAGCATTCTATTTGAAACATATGTAAATTATCAAGCACAGTTTTCAATTTTGTGGTTTTTTTTTTTTAATAGATCTTTTCATCGCTCAAGTAGTCTTGGATAATGAGGGTTGTTTTATTCTCTCCAATATGTTCAACTGTTTGATAAGTTAAGCAGTATTCTTGATCACAACCGAAGCTTATGGATTCCTATTTTATACGTATGTAAATAATCAAGTAAAGAGTTTTCATTTTTGTGTCAAAATAAATCAATCTTTTCAATGCTCAAGTATTGGCTAATAATAACGGTTATTTTATTGTCTCCAATATGTTTAGCTATTTGGTAATTTAAGCAGTATTCTTGATTACAACTGCAGCTTATGGCATTCCTATTTGAATTGTATATGAATTATCAAGTAAAGAGTTTTCAACTTTGTGTTTTTTGTAAAAAATCTCTCTTTTCATCATTTTAGTGGTGACAAGGGTTGTTTTTATTATCTCCTATTCAGCTGTTTACCATTTAAGTAGTATTCTTTATTACAACTGCAGCTTATGGCATTCCAATTTGAAACGTATGTAAATTACCGAGTAAGGAGTTTTCAATTTTGTGCTTTTTTAAAAAAATCCTTAATTTTTCAGTATTTCCAGAATGATAAAAGGAATAATTATCATTAAAAAAAAAAGGAATTGTTCCTATTGATGTATATGAACAAATAATATCCTTTTCTATTTTCTTGTCAAGTGTTGTTTGCAATATACCACGTGGAATATGAATGCCTTGATGTTAAAAAGAAAACATAAATACCATATTTTTAGTCATTAAAGATTATTTTAATATATATGAATATTTGCTACTCATAAAATGTATGGATATTGTTTTGGGGAGCAGGGTTTTCGTGTCCTTGATCACTTCAATTTTGAACATTTTCACTGAAACGAGTAATTTTTAAAAATTTGTTTCACGAGTTTTTATTATTATTTCCTTCACAATCTTTTTTTTTTTTTTTTTTTGCATATCATTTATTTACAAAATAATTGAGTACTTATTAAATAATTTAATAAAAAATAATTCAAAAGAAAAATTAATGTAAAAATATCGAATTAATGGTGAAAGCAAAGACTATTTCATAGTAAAATCATATTTTCCTAGAAAACAAAATTGTTTGGACTTCTATATTTTTTTATTTTTGTTTATTCTAAGTTGCTGTTATGTGTTTTGTTCTTATATTAAATTCTAAATTTTATTGTTAACATGTATATCGTCCCATCCGATTATAATTATTATTATTTTTTTCCTACCCTGTTTGTGGGTTGCACACTTAGGTTAAATTGATGAATAAGAACTCATTCGTGTACAATACACGATTTAGTAAAAGAACTTCCCATATAAAAGTTTTTAATTTTTCAGAAATTTTGATCATAGATTATTTAAAAAATTTTCTTAAATTTTACTGATTTATATTTGGACCATTCGTAGTGAAAAGTGCTACCGACTTGAGCTCTTTTCTATACATGAGATCAACTTCTGAGCAATATGCCTTTGTGTTTCTCTTTCAGGAATAGCTATTACCAGTTGCTTTAGAGCTTGTGTTTTTTTAACATAAATATATTTCGTTTGCCATCAATGTATGCCACATATGGCTCATCGACAGATTTGAGAGAAGGATGTCTTCCAAAAAAATTATATGATATATACGTATGACTATTATACGTATTGATGATACGTATACGTATGACTATTATACGTATTGATACGTATACGTATGACTATTATACGTATTGATACGTATACGTATGACTATTATACGTATTGATACGTATACGTATGACTATTATACGTATTGATTTATCGTATCTTGAATTAAACGCATTGATTTATCGTGTTATACGTATTGATTTATAATATGTTGAATTATACGTATTGATCTATCGTATCTTGTAATATATGTATTTATTTATCGTATCTTGAATTATACGTAATATATTTATCGTATTATACGTATATGTATAATACGTATTGATTTATATGTATATGTATAATACGTATTGATTTATACGTATATGTATAATACGTATTGATTTATCGTATTATATGTATTGATTTATACATATGTATAATACGTATTGATTTATCGTATCTTGAATTATACGCATTGAATTATCGTATGGAAAAAAAACTTCAACATTCTTACTGCCGATGCTAGAAACTTTCACATATTGTCAAAATCCTATCAAGTATCCTCATTTTTGAATGCAGTGTGTTCAACACACGCCGCCAGAGGATTAAAACGTGTGCCGGTTTTCATGCTTGCCGTATTGATTTAAGGTATCTTGTATAATTCGTATTGATTATCGTACCATTAGGTGACGAATGGTGAATAGAGCCATCTCGAGATATTAACTAAAAAATGTGTTGTTTTGACAATTTTAAAAGTCACCTTTAAAGATATTGATAATAGTATGCAAAATGTTTTATATTTAAATAATAAATAAAATTTTTATTTATTGATAAAAGTTTGCAAAATTTTTTATATTTAAATAATTAATGCTATTTTTATGTATTGATAATAATGTGCAAAACGTTTTATATTTAAATAACTATTACTATATTTATTAATCGATACTATATTTATTAATCGATGGTATTTAAATAATTAATACTCTTTTTATTTATTGATAATAGTATGCAAAAGTTTTTATATTTAAATAATTAATACTACTTTTATTTAATTTGAAAAACATAAGTATCCAAATATTTTATTTATCAGTTCTAAATTTTTTACACTATTTAAATCGTATAAAATCTCTAGCATCTAAATAAAATCGCTAGTTCTTAAAATGCGGATTACGATATCCATATCATCAGGATAACTGATTATTGATTTTCATTTCTATTGACATTTGACACCATCTAAAAATGATCGCAATATAAATTTTTAAGAAACCTTAAATTTTATTTCATGAATAAAACTACTGGTAAATGCAATTTTCACATTTGTTTTTCATTGTTAAAATGGCTGTGATAATAACAATAACAAAAAATAAAGGTACATTTTTTTTTTTTTTCAATTAGGTATTTTATTATATTCTCATGGCAAAAAGTTTGAACAAAATATCTCAACTTTTGTTGTTTCTGAAAATCTTCAAAGATATTAAAATGCTTTTGGAGCAACGTGGCACAATCAAATAAGATTGAATGTAAATACACATATATATTTTAAATCGGAATTTTTGCACTTTCTCCTACTCTTCAGATATTGGTATTACAAATTCTTTTCACCTCAGCAACAATACAAATAATGAAATATTTTGAACTAAGGGGAGGAGGAGAGATCAGAGCAACAAATATGTTTGAAATTTTCTCCTTATTAAATTCCGCTTCTCATTCTATGAAAAAAAAAAAAAAAAAGTAACGAAAATACGCTTGTAAGGTCTTAACAATTGGAACTCGTTTGATATTAGATTCCTACCTCACATTCGAAAAGCACAAAAAAGGAAACAAAAAAGTAAGAAAAATTCATTTTAAAATGTTTTCACTTTCACACGCACCGTACAAAAGGCTTTTCTGTCGTAAATATTGCGTATCCCCATTTTAATCTTCCCTGATACTTAGTCTTGCCAGCAAATGGCGTCCATTCTACGTCGCGCATAATGGCCGGTTGCTAGGCAACCAGTAGGAGTGGCCTTCAAGCAATCTCCTGCATAATGAACTATCGTCTTCTCATTCAAAATGGCGGGCGCGCAGGATTGAGAGAAAAGATTGGGTTATTTGCCAAATCCGACACTCTTTATACAATACCGATTCTTTTCTTTCTTTCTTTTTTTCTTTTTTTTTTTTTCAAGTTTTCTAGTAGCGTCACCGTTGTGCTTTTAGCGGATGCATTATTAGACTGGCGCAGATTCCCAGAAGATGTTTTCGATAATAAATTTAATAAAGAACTAATATAGAATACAAAATAATGAAAGCGAACTTACATTGGATATAAGTATTCTAAATCTCGATCATTATATTTAATTTATTCACGCAGAGTGAGAAGAAAAGAAATATCGCAGACTGGTTCTTTTACATTCGAAATTTCTCTGGTGAACATTTATTTATCTTGCCATTTTATGCAATGAACAGTTGAACATTTTGAACGAATCTGGTATATTGAAAATTGTATTTATTCCTTTGTTTGTTTATTTGATTTGTTTATTTATTCCTTTAAAAAAATTATTAATATTTTAAATTACTTAATGCTTTAAGTATGTGAAGCCCTTCCTGAATTTTTAAATTACATTTCCAAATTGCTAATAATTATAAATATTTTAAGAAAGTTTTAAGATAAACTTATATTTAGATTTAAAAGAAATGGAAAGATTAAGATAGAAGAATTTAAAAGCAAATTCAAATATTTTTTACCAGTATAAAAGATATATAAAATGTGAATTCATATTTAAAAATTATTTTTGGTTATATACTATACTAATGAATTTTTATATATTAATGGGATTTAAAAATTTTTTTAAATTTCTTATTGCTATAAGTATGTCAAAAAGTAAACTGAAAGCTTTTCTTAATTTTTAAATGATATTTCCAAATAACAAATAAATACAAATATTTTAAGGAAGTTTAAAAAAAACTTATATTTAGATTTTTTTTTTTTTTTTTTTAAATGGTAAGAATAAGATAGAAGAATTTTAAAAAAAAAAATTCAAATATTTTTCACCAATATAAACGTTTATAATATATGAATCAATATTTAAAAAATTCTACTCTGTTATATATTATTGAATTTTTAATTCAAAGCAATGTCAGATAATTAAGAAAATTATTTAATGAATATGTAATACATGTATGTGTGAATTTATATTTTCTTATTGTTTCAAATCTCCTTTATTAAATTTAACCGGGATTCACTAAATTGAATCAATTTCAAATTGTATTCCATAACAAAAATTATGTAATGAAAATATTTCATTTTTCACATATAATTTCTAAGAGACGATTGGGGGAAAAAAATATATTCTTCTGATGATAATCCAGATAAAAATATCACTTAATCACTCATATTTTCATATTTTATTTAATATTTAATTTCAATTAGGCCTCTTTAAAATTGTAAAAGAAGAGTTATTTATTAGTTAAATTGCAATTCTGTGTTTATTACAGGACAATACAATTATAGTAAGATCTTTGGTTTATATTTTTATATCTTATTTATATAAATAATTTTATACTTTTATATATTTTATTTTATATCCTTATTTTATATTTTTGTATCTTTTATTTTATATCCTTATTTTATATATATATTTTTTATCATTGATTTCTTTAAAGTAATATATAAAATATATATTAATTTTTAAAAAATAATAATCTAATTTCATTTATTTTATTTTTCAAATTTCTTATATATACTTTCTGCGCAGATGATTTGCGATTACTCATTCTTTTTATGAAGAAATTAGAAATGACTGAATTATATGGCGTACACGTTTTTATTAAATTCATCAAATCAAGCCATATATTAAAATACTGCTGGAATGTTATCGTGTTAACTGAAAATTCCATCATTTAATTTGTGTATAAGTCATCAAAGTGAAATAAATATAAATATTTTTCGAATGTAGCCTAATAAATAGAAATATTTTTTAATTCAGCCTAATAAATAATATTTATATATATATATTTTCGAATGTAGTCTAATAAATAAACATATTTTATGAATGTAGCTTACTTTTTTAATGAAATTTAGCAAAATATTTTCAAAATAACATTTAGCTTATGGAAAATGTGATGAAAATATTTCGAATTTAAATATTAATTAAAAAACACCGTGAAAAACCATAAAATTAAAAGATCACAAAGAATAATTTAATTAAAGAATACAAAATATGAGGATATGGTGCAGATTTATATGATAAATAAGTGAATAAAATATCCATCGTTGATTTTATGAATTGTAAAAAATATATTCATTATAATATAAGTGGTACGAAGTTTCATTACAGAATTTGTTTTAACTAACTCTTTGAAATTATAATGTTATCATTTATTTTTTTAATTTAAAATGTTTGTTTCTTCGTCATTGGCGCAACAGCTAAATGGTGGCCTAAGGCCATCTGCCTAGTCGCAGATTTCGAAAAAGGAGATGTTTTTCTTTTTACGGGATAGGATTGTCAGCCATACGTCGAGTTCTCATGGTCATATTAGACCGGGACCTATATTTTAAAGTGAATTCCGAAATACTACAAGCATCCATGGTATCACCGGGACTCGAACCGAAATCTGTGGCACCGAGCGCTAGATACTCGGCCATCACGCCCTCAATGTTTGTTTAGTTAGTGTAATTAATTCATAATGCGATTTATAATGACATAATAAAGAAAAGACCTTCTAAAAAATTTCCCTCTGATGCTTACAATTTTAACACAAATGAAATTTTGTTTTATAAGAATTAAACGTACTTTTTTAAATTTCTTGATATATGATTTCTATGATTGTTGCTAGACTAATATTATTTTTATATATTTAATATTTTATTGATTAAAGATTGTTCAATTAAACTTACATTTAATGTAATTAAATTGTATTTAATTTTTATCTTTTCAAAATACTGCCAGTTAATTTAATTAGTCTTTAATAATTATGATTCTAATTTTAATATTTAGGTAAAAAGAATGTGCCATCTAAATCAAATTTAAAGGTGATTAAGAAAATTAAAGCGAGCAAGAAAAAAAGTTTTTAAATTGTTATTTGGAGCTATCTTACGATAAAATTTAAATGTTTGACGTTGTACTCAGTAGAAAGCTGAATTTTATAGTTTGAGCAGTTTTGTATTTTTACTGTCCATCATTGTAAAAATTGCTGTAGGCAAGAAAATCATCGCTTTATGTGAGGCTTACGTTATATCTGATGTTTATCGAAATTTCCCTCTAGTTTCGCTTTGCTGTCACAAATATTGTACGTCACAATAAAGTTTTTTTTTTTTTTTTCACACAATGAAAAAACAGAAAATACAGGGGAAAAATTACAGAAAAAATACAGAATTTTTAAAAGTACATGATCGGTAATAAACGATATTATAAAAAAATTATTATTCTTTACATGCTCGCATATACATTAATAACTAATTTTCTACAACTTTTTATTAAAATTGAGTTATTTAAATTTCAAATAAAACGAAAACGTTATATAAGCTTGAAAAAAGACATATTCAAAGTTTTATACAAACATAGTTACTTTATTAATTAATTAATTAATTAATTAATTAGATATTTTTCTTATTGCAATCCAGAAGCATTAATCAGATGAAAGATTAGCCAGAAGATTCAATGATTTCGCAATCCAGAAGAATTGCCATATCAATGAATTTGCATTCATTTTTTTTTTCAGAAACAAGAAAATTAACCCTAATAAACGTATTTTTCTAAAAATTTTTATCAAAATGAAAGAAAATAATTGATAAATATATAAATTCTTCAAGATGTATATTTCTATAAGTCTTTTACAGACTGTATTTCCATTTTGTTTTAAATTAAACTGTTTAAAAAAGAACTATCTGGTATTTTTTTCAACATATAAAAATGTGACAATTCATGCTTTTTTTTTCTTAATTGCGGCAATCATTTGTTTAGCAAATTATTGGTTTACCCTAATTCAAAACCAATTTTTTTTTTTCCTTTTTTTCTATTAACAGGTTTTTCACTGACTTATAATGTATCATATAAGCTTACTAATTTTAAAAAATTCACACTTAATCTAATTGCGTAATGTTTTTTTTTTTTTTTTTTGTTTAATTTCATTTTTTTTTGTTTTATTTTTGCTCTTTAATTTTATTCTAATTTTATACTGTTTTTTAATTACATTTTGGTTTGAATTCTAATAAATTATTGTGAAAATTACATTAATTATTCAAGCAAGTAGTTATTATTTGAAGTAATTGTCTCACTCATTATCTGAAAATCAGAAATTAATATTTTTTATATCTTTTTCTTGTAACATATTTTTAGTAAAAATAAAATTATATGACGCTAAATTTATTCACATTACTTGCCATTTAATGAATAGTAATTCTCATCTGTTCATTTAAAAGAACTTATTAAGCATAAAAATAAAATCTCACTTCTGCAGAAAAATCAATTCGTAAGTTTACTCAATAAGGTCATATTAAATCACTATATAAAATTAATAAATGATGATGAACAAAAACGAATTTAATTTAATACTATTACTTTAGAAATTTAAAACAAACAGTTATTACATGCATACATAATAGGTTTTCAAAGTAGTTTAGAAAATAAACTTTTTATGTCTTATGAATTTGTGACTCACCGAAAATATTTTTATTTTAAACCACAATTGAGTAGAAAACACTTTATTTTGTACAATACAACTACGTGCATTGGTCATTAGCATCGATGACATCCAATTTAACATGAAAATGTATTTATTAAAAACGTATTAGGTAACTCAATCCCATTTCAGTGTTATTATATACATATTTAAACAAAGTCATGATTTTAAATACATAAAATATGACAAAGGATTTTTTAATACATATTTGAATAAAGTTGAGATCCATTTCAGTACATCAAGGTATATTGATTTAAAATAATAAGATGAGTAATTAATGTGAAATTATTTGAATTGAAAACATTTTATACAAATTATATAACATATTACAATGCTAATTTTTCAATAACTAAAAAGTTGTAACAAATTTAATCAAAATAATAAAATAAAGCCAGCAATAAAAATGTGAAATATGTAAATAAATAACTCATGCTAACAATTAACATTTAAATAACAAATTATTCATTTAAATAAATAAATTTATGATACAATAAAATAGATATAAAAATTATATACAAAGTTTCTTGAAAAATATAAATAATTTTACAGGGCAAATAATAATTTTACATCAAATAATTTAAAAGTATAAATAATTTTACGGGTTTAAATTTATATATATAAATGTTTTGATGCATGAATAAAATGCTTTTAAATTAATATGTTATTAAAATAGTTTTAATTTTTATATGTTTTAAAAACTATTATTTTTTAGAATTAATTAATTTCCGTGCATCGCAAAATTTTTTTGAATTCTCATAATTTAAAATTATTAGATTATTTACTATCTTAAAATATTGTGTAAATTATTTTACTTGAAATAATTAATTGTTTTTATTTAATGATACAAATTACGAATGTATATATATATATATAATGTGAACTGTGTTATAAGCAAAAAGGTTTTATTATTATCAACAAATAGTTTTAAATATTGTTAATAGAGATGATTTAATTTTTAAAAGAAACAGGTGAAAAAATAATATTTTACATAAATAATTAAACACTTTTCCTTTTTAAAAAAGAAAATGTAAAACATAAAATTATTGAAAAACTTTCAGATCTTCATATAATAAGAGTTTTTATAAGCACTATAGTTCAATGAATCATATTTTAAAAATTAAATGATAAAATTTTATTATTTTTAAAATTAAAAATTTTTTTCAAGCTTTTCAAGTAATATTCAGGATCATTTTACTTAAACAATTTATACATAAATATAGTAACCATTATTTTATGCAATGTATACATCATACAATAGCTATTTTTATAGCTTGGATAAAAAAGATGTTGTAATTGTGACATTTTATATATTTTGCAATATTATATAAAAAATGAATTAAAAATTAGATTATTAATTACATGTAAGAAAGGCAATAATTTTCATGGCAAATAAAACAATATAAAGAATTGTAATTTAAAAAATTAATTGAAATAGAAAATCATAAAATTTTTGAATTATAGAATTATAAAATTATTGAAATATAGAAATAAAATTATTATATATTTTTATTTTGCTACAATGAAAAAAATTATACAATTATTTTAAAATAAAATATTATAAAAATTACTATAAAATTTATAAAATTATTGAATTGTACAATGATCAATTCATTGATAAATAAAATAAGACATGAAATAAAAGCAATAGACGAATAGAAAATATGTTTATCGTAACAAGGAAAAATATAATTTTAATAGCTAATTAGACAAAAAATTAACATATAAATTCAATTATCGTTTATAATTTAGGATTTCAAAATAAATACATTTCAAATGATTTTATATATTTTTGTACTTGATGATGCACTGTTTATTTTTCAAAACATTTTTCTCGTATTAACATGAAATTAAACAATATTAAATTCAAAATAAATAAATATAAACAACACATTTATGCATATTTTTTTGAATGGATCACTTAATTTTGTTTGGATTTGACAATTAGGAAAGTTCGTATGATTTTAAAACAATTACAGTAATTCGACCCTATACATCACAAACAACATGACAACTTTTCTTTTCACCCTGAGAACCTCCCTTATTTTTTTTCTATTAATTTTTCAAAAACAGACCAGCTGTCTTCACGGCTCTCTTGTGGAATAATTTAGAGAAGATGAAAATAAAAATCAGAATTATTATGCACACATAGTTTTAAAAATCATGTTAACAGTTGCTCTTCTCTGCCAGTCGCTGTACATGTGAAGCTTCAGTCAGTAAAAGTTGTCTCGTTTTTTTCTATGTACAGAGATTTCATCGCCACGATGTTGTAGTGATGAATGAGTGATGACGTTAGTGAAGAGGGAGCAAAGAGATGCATGCACCGAGATTGTACTGGATTCCCATTCGTAATGTCGAAATACTTTTCGAAATGATTTAAGAAAACTAAAATAATTTCACTTGTAAATTATATTCCTCATTTACATTTATAATACTCGGACATGTTTTGTACATTTAAATCGTTTTGTAATTTATCTTTATATTTTGTAATTGTAAATCTTAATTATTTAGCTATATTGCTTGTTTTATGTCCTCAGTCCTTTAGCTAGATTGTTTGTTTTAAGTGTAGCTATATTGCTTGTTTTAAGTCATTAGTTAATTAACTAGATTGCTTGTTTTAAGTCATTGGTCATTTAGCTAGATAGTTTGTTTTAAATCATTAGTCATTTAGCTATATTGTTTGTTTGATTTAAATTTAGCTATATGATTTGTTTTAAGTAGTTAGTCATTTTGAATGTTTGTTTTTGAGTTTAGCTATATTGCTTGCTTTAAGTCATTAGTCATGTAGCTGTATTGCTCGTTTTAAATCCTTAGTGCTTTAGCTAGATTGTTTTTTTTTTAGCTATATTGTTTGCTTTAGTAGTTTTTTTTTATTATTATTAGCGGCATTATTTTACAATAATTGGTTTTGTTTGTACTTCTATCTTTCTATTATTAAAAAAACCTTATATGTTAAATTCTTCGATTTTTCCCAATGAGCAGTAAAAATCTGAATTGTATGCATTTAAATTAAATACTAGCAAAAATAGATTGACAAAGAGAAAAATATTTAAGTAAAAAAAAAGTATATCTTAAATTTAATGTTCAAATCTGTTTAAATTTTTAAATCAAAAAATTGGTTTTTGACTTTTGTTTTTAAATTACATTACGAAAATAACTTTTTGGTTTTAATATCAGTGTTAGTAAAAGGTAACGGTATTACTTATATTTTATGTGCCTTACTGTCACTAAAATGAAAAAATTTAATTTCAAAATTGTATAAATGAAACAGGGGTTTTACTCATTTAATAAAACAAGTTTTATCATTATTATTCTCGTTTTATCATTATTATTATTAGGTCTCGTTTGAAACTCTGTTATAATTCATAGTTAAATCTCTTCATTTGAGTCGTTAATTCCTTTTATTTTAGCATTTGAAGTTAGTGAAAGTATTTCAGCGTTCATAATAATAATTCGTCTTCTTTTTCATTGCGAATTTATTTTCTGGTATTTAAAATCAATTCTTTATTTGAATAAAGATATCAGATAGTAATGGAACATTGTTTTTAATATTTTCAAAAGCTTTGTTAAAAATATATTTGATCATGAAATTTTTAAATATTTTCGTCGAGATTTTTTTTGTGAGCAATGCAATTTTCAGATGTATGTATGACTGTCTTTTACAAAACAATTAATTTGAAATTTGAATTAACTAAACAATACATGAATAAAGCAAGTAGTATTTTATTCTGTTTGTTTGGTTTTAAACTCTTAAGCTATAACTCATAGCTAAATCTGTTTTTTAATTGTAATTGTAATCTTGTAATTTTTGAAGTATCTTTCTTTTAATGTTTGTAGTCAGTAGAAGTATTTGCACTGACTTCAAATAATAAATGACAGGAACTAATACTTTATAGTTTATTTTAATATTTGAAATTAGTGAAAGCTTGCGTAATAATACTTTGTCTTCTTTTTCATTGCGAATTTATTTTCTGGTATTTAGAAACAAATCTTTATTTGAATAAAAATATCCTCTACCAATGTTTTTTTAATAGCAATGGAACATTGTTTTAATATTTACAAAAGCTTTGTTGAAAAAATATTTATTTATGGAACTTTTAAATATTTTTTTTCCTATTTTACTAAACTTTTATTTTTTTTATTTTTTTATTTTTCAGTTATACAATATTTAGACATATGACTGTCTTTTACGAAACATTTAACTTGACATTTTTATTAACGAAACAATATAGCAAGCAAATTGTATTTTATTTATTGTATTCTGTTGGTATTGTTTGACACTCTTAGGTTAAAACTCATAGCTAAATCTGTTCGTCCCATTTTGAAGTACCCTTCTTTTAGTATTTGTAATCAGTGGAAATATTTGTACTGACTTCAAATAATAAATGGGAGGAACTAATATTTTAGTATATGAAGTTAGTGAAGATATTGTATAATTCGTCTTCTTTTTCATTGCACATTTATTTTCTGGTATTTAAAAACAAATCTTTATTTGAATAAAGATATCAGCTACCAATGGAACAATGGTTTTAATATTTATGAAAGCTTTGTTAAAAAATATTTGTTTATAAAATTTTAAAGTATTTTCGTTAAGATTATTTACTTTTAGTAATGCAATATTCAGATGTACGGCTTTGTTTTGGCGAAACATTTAACTTGAAATTTGAATTAACTAAACATTACATGAATAAAGCAAGTTGTATTTTATTCTGTTGGTTTGGTTTTAAACTATTTAAGTTATAACTCATAGCTAAATCTGTTCGCTTCATTGTGTAGTAACTGTCTTTTAGTATTTGTAATCTGTAGAATTACTTGCATGACTTCAAATAATAAATGGGATTAACTAATATTAATGAAGGAAGTTTTTCCTTCCATTCTCTGTAAAAAATTCTATAAAAACAAAAAGAATGGAAAAATTACGAATGGAAATCCGAACGCAATTGCACTCCTGTTCTTCACCTGAAGACCGACATGGATGCGGTGTGTTCGAGTGCTTTCCGCCGCAGCGAGGCGATGCTGGTGCCGCGCCACACGTCGTTCGTCTCCGGCGGTCCCCCACGGCGCAGGCGAGCGGCGGCGACGAGGAGCCCGAGGATCCGCCCGGCGGAGTGCCCGGCAGCCCGGCCGGACTCCCGTACGGCGGAGGCTGGTACATGGAGGAGCAGGCGCTCGTCGTGATGGCGGGGAGGGAGTTAGGGACCAGCTGAGACGACACCTGCACGGCCATATACTTGAAATGAATGAATGGGGAATTAGGATCTTCGGAGTGTTAGTTAGCGGAAGCCTTTGAGTGCCGCAGAAAAGAGTGAACGGAAATAATTAAGGATTAGCGTGAATTTAATTAAATTAAAGTGGAATCATATAGGGGGATTTTTAGCAGTTTGTTTTTCATATCGAATCCTTACATGTGATTATGACAAAAAAAAAAAAAAAATGGTATAATAAAACATGTTTTGTAAAATGTTTTTATTAAAAAAATATTTATAATATGAATGCAGTTTCTAATAATAAAAATTAATCTTGTCATCTTTTTCTAATTGGATTGAAACAATTTAATTAGTGATCATATATTGTAATGGGATAAAAAAATATGACTTTTATACGAAAAAATGTAAAAACATAATCCTAAATCGTTAAATTATTTTATTCAAAAAGTAATTAAAACTTTACTTTATAACATGTTTCTTAATTCATTCGATTTAAAGAAATTTAATAAATATATATGTCAACAAATGCAATGAATATTTGAAAAAAATTATGAATACAATTTTTTTCCATTATTTTTCATTAATTTTTTTCTTTGACAGTGTTTCAATTGCAATAAAAGAAAAACTAATTTTCATTTTCTTATTTGTTTTTCGAAATCGCTGTTATTGCTTCTCAAAACCGTTGCTTATACCAATTCGTAAATTTGGTATTCATAAATTTGGTATAACATTTATTGATAACAGATTGTTTTAGTCCTTGATTTGTTATAACATGTCTGTATGTGTATTGCATGGGAAGATGTCAATAAATGCATTTAATAAAAGTATGATAATAAAATAAAGAGAAATTAATATTAATAAATAAGAGAAACATCTCCTTTAATATTTTTCTTGGAAATACTGATTGTGAATGCATTTTTTAAAATAAATAAAACTGATAAACATTATGATTGTCATAATAAAATTTTATCATCAATCGGAATTATTTCATTATCATTATCGTTGTATTAGCGTAAAACAGAATCTAATAAATTATATTATTAGATCATGGATTTAAAATGGATTTCTCATGAATTTAAAAGGCCATTTATAACTTTATTATGGACATTTTAAATCGAGACAAGTATTAAGATAATACAATTTATTAGATTCCATTTTTTTTTTACTAATATAATGATATTGAAATGATTCCGAATGATCATTATACTAGGGGAAAATGGAATCTAATAAATTGTATTATTAGATAATGGATTTAAGATAGATTTCTGGTGGATTTGAAAATATCATTTCCATGTTTACTATGGTCCTTTTAAATCCATGTGGCAAGTATTAGGATAGTGATAAAATTTATTAGATTCCGTTTTCCACTAATATAATGATAATGAAATTATTCCGATTGATCATTATATTAGCAAAAAACGGAATCTAATAAATTGTATTATTAGACCATGGATTTAAAATGGATTTCTCATGGATTTAAAATGTCATTTTATGCTTATTATGTGCATTTTAAATCCATGAGACAAGTATTGAGATAATACAATTTATTAGATTCAGTTTTCCTCTAATATAATGATTCCAATTGATCATTATACTAGGGAAAAATGGAATCTAATAAATTATATTATTAGATCATGGATTTAAATGGCATTTTATGTTTATTATGTGCATTTTAAATCCATGAAATTTAGATAATACAATTTATTGGATTCCGTTTTCCACTAATATAAGGATAATGAATTGACAATTTAAAACTTGAAAATGGACTAATAAAGTTTTATTAGATCATGGATTTAATATGTAAAATTTTAAAACCTCGAGACAAATTTTAAGTTAATAAAATTTATTAGATTACGTTTTTATTAGTATAATCATAATGAGAGGCTTCCGATTGATCATTATATTAGCGAAAAATGGAAACTAATAAATTGTATTATTATATCATGGATTTAAATGAATTTCTTATGGATTTAAAATATGATTTCAATGTTTACTATGGACATTTTAAAACCATGAGACAAGTATTAAGATAATACAATTTATTAGATTCCGTTTTTCACTAATATAATGATACTGAAATGATTCAATTGATGATAAAATTGTATTATGGGAATCATAATGTTTTCGCAGATTTATTTATTTAAAAATATGTTCAATATTCATAATCAGCATTTCCAAGAAAAATATTAAAGGAAAATATGTGAAAAGATTTTACACAGAAAATATTCATTCACAACATTCAAGTTGGTAAAATAGATTTAAAGAAAAATATTTCTAAAATATATGGATAAAAATCTTGCTAGACTTAACAGCATAAACTATAAATACAAAAATATTTATACGTAATATAATTTCAAACATATATATAAAAAACAATTTCCTTAGTTTCTTTGGCACTCAAGGCTTCCTTTTCACTTCTTAAATTACATCACAAACATGAACAAAAATACATGAAATGAATGAAATACAAAATTAATAAATTTGAGAGTTAATTTTTAAATGATTAAACAATCGTTATTATTACAAGATCTAGACAAACTGCTTTACAAATCTAATATAAATTTATGTTTTTATATTACCTTTTAACACAATATCCTTTCCTTTATTCATTTTTAATTAGTACATGTGAATAGTATTTTAATTTGTAATTGATAACTACATATATTATACACTTAACGAAACACTGCATTAATTGTACGAAATTCTAAGTGCATTGATAAATTTAGATAAATTACTTAATTGTTTTTTTTTTTGTGATTTTAATTTTTCCTTTGGAAATTGATTTAAGGCTAAATTTTTAATTAACACATTTTTCGCACCACAATATTAATATATAAACTATGTGTTATTTTCGCACCTTCATATAGTATTTTTGCAAATTTAATTATATTATGTTAGTACTTTTAATTGCTATTGTAAGCCCTGAAAAGTTTCCAGTAGTTTTCTACTTTAAAATATCAATGTATTAAAATCTGTGTTATATTTATAGCATGATATTTTACATGAGTGAAATCTACTATAAATAAACAAATAAGCTTAAATAAAAAAACAAAAAAAAAACCGAATATATAGTAAATAAGGTTTGCTAAAATAATGAAAAAGTAAAGTTCCCAGCGAAAAGATTGTTTAATGTACTAGGATACTTGCTTAAATTAATTTACATTAGCATCATTGGCACAACAGTCCCATGGTGGGCCAAGGCCATCTGCTTATTGGCAGATTTCGACACAGGAGATGATTCCTTTTTAAGTAAGGCTGTCATTTCTAATCCCAACGCTCTACAGTCACATTAGACTTGGTTAATTTACAAGAAAAATTTATTTTTAACAATGGTGATTTTAATTAGCAATAACGATGTTAAACTAAAAATTCCAAATCCACATCAACCTTCCACAAAATTAATTGATATTTTTCAAAGAAATAAAATTTTAAATGTGTAAAAAAAAAAAAAAAAAAAATGCATGTAGCGCTTTTTTGTGCTTTTCTTCTTTGTTGGCGCAATAATCCCATGGTGGGCAAAAGCCGTCTGCCCACTGGCAGATTTCGAGACAGTTTTCTTTTTATTGGGTAGAGTTGTTAGCCTTATGTTCAATGCCCTTTAGTTATATTAGACCGGGATCTACTGTTTAAGGTGGATTCCGAACCACTACAAACATACATGGCACCTCAGGGACTCAAACCCTAAACCTGTGCCACGAAACGCGGAGCGCTGGTCACTTTTTTGTGCTTATATACCTTAATAGTTCTAACAAGTTTTTAAATCAATTAAAAAATTTTTACTATTTTATTTCTGATACAATTAAATTAAAACCTACGAAAAAAATTCCCTTCTAAATCTGACAAATAAATGAAATGTGACAATAATTGAATGGATATTTTCTACTAGATATAATTTCTTAGCTTTTCGATAATGTAAAGTTTGTGATTAAACAGATATAAGGATGTGAACAAGTAAATTCATTCTTACTTAATAAGAAATTTATAACAAATAATAATAGAAAATTGTATTGATTGTTATTTTAAGTTTCAAATGTTTATTTATTATTTTTGTAACTTTTAAATGTGTTTTAATAATCGGCAATTATTAGCCATTTCATACTCTTATTTAATACAAAATTTGTAACAGATAATAATTTTTAAATTTCAATTAGCTTAATTAATTACTTTAATTTCAGTTTTTAAATTTCAATTTCATTTAATTACTTTTGTTAATTGTGTAAGGGTGTGTAAGTAAATCCCAGTCTTACTTAATACAAACTTTGTAACAGATAATAATAGAAAATTGTATTGATTGTTATTTTAAATTTCAATTACTTATTTTGTTAATTTTTAAAACTTTTAATGTATTTTAACTATCGGCAGTTATTAGCCATTTCATATTCCCTGTTTTTTTTAATTGTGTGTGTGTTTTTTTTTTTTTTTTTTAATTTTTAAATTAATTTGTTTGAATATTTCTATTCTATAATCATCATAGATAATTGATATAAAATTACCGGTATCTTTATAACAGAGTGTGACATTATATATATTTAAACTTTATTCTGATGTCTTAAAATTCGAATGAATTTTAAAAGTCCTTTTTGATCCCGGGTCAAAATGTTCTTTTCATTAACAATGAACGCTCTCCGATATGTAAAGCCTAGAGGAAACTCGCGGGACCCAATGTCCAAAAATTGCAACAATGAGAATCGTTTAACATGGAAAGCAATGAAAGAGAGAAAGATAGAAGAAAGAGTGGCTGGAGCAGCCGAAACGGGTAATGTACCTTCTATAGCATAAGTTCCTCTTCGGGTTGGCCGTTTAGAAACTGCCGTCCTGCCATCGATCGGTCCACATACCCGCTGTGGTGCCGTTCCCGCTGCCGAAATGGTTGTAGTTGGATAGGTAATTTGGAGTCTGCAACGATACACACACCAGACATCATATGCAGCCTCGTGGCACAAGCATATATACACACAAACATACAATTTAAAGACATGCCCTCGCTTTCTATAGAAAGAACATATATTTCATTGGCCGGTTATTTCTGTTTGGTTGTGTATTCGGTAATGTCATTTAAAATTATCATAATTGAATCTCAATGATTTTAAGACCTACTAAGGCATACTAAATGACCGGCACAGTGAAAAAGCAAGTGGCTTTCAATTCAATGCAGTGTTTCGTAAAGCATCAATTCTAAAAAAAAATTTAGCATAAAGTTAATTAAGTCTATGTTATTATATTACTAATATCAATAGAAACATTTTTAACAACAAAATGTTTGTTTTCTTAGTGGGTTTATAATTTTAATTCAAAGTAATGCAATTAAAATTATTTCAAAATTTCAAATCAAAATTCTCAAAATTCAATTTTCAATTTCAAGAAATGTTAGTTGCCTTGAATTGTAAATATGTAAATGTTTACCATAAGAAATGTTTTTAGAGTAATAAAATTTAATTTTCTTCATAACAAAATAAAATTAGAGCAGTTGATTTTATAATTGAATTTAATTAAAATATAAAGTTGTTGTCGAATGTGTAAGAAGTTAACTTGAATTACGAAATTAAGGAATTTTTTTGAAGAGTTCTTTATATTTATGTATACTGGTGTAATATTATCCATATAATATCTAGTATAGTATGGCTAATTTGATATTTACATGTTGTTATATTATCTCATAAATTATAATCTTCTTATCAGTATAATCTTTTAAGTCATTGTATAATCTTATAAATAAATTAATTATTAATATTTCCTTTAAATAAGAGGTTTTTTATTCAAAAGAAATGGTTACAGTTACAATTTTAGATTATGAAGATAAATTATTCGATACTATATAATTATATTTTGAAGATCTATAATTAATTTTGTTAAAGATATAATTTGAAATTGCTCTTCTAAAGAACAGTTTCTAATAATACAGTAGTTTCAAAAGAATGTGTAAATAATTTTTTAAATCCTTTCATGTAGTGTATTATTACTATAACAAATACTGAAAATTAGTTCTAAATTACATCTTTATGATATTTTTATTGTATTAAATTCGTATGAAAAATAATAATATTTTTAACAGAAAATGTAATATATTTATCATTTCAACTTAATTGAATCTATTTGTTAATTATAGGTTGAATTTTTAAATCAGTTATTCTTACATTTGAAAAGAATATGCTTTTTCATTGATCATTGACAAAACATATTTGGCATCAGAATCTATCTATAAGAACAATTAGTATAATATAAGACAATATTAACAATTATAACTCTTTTTATGGAGGAATTCATAAATTGCACATTTTATTGAATAATTATGTTTCTCAAAACAACAACAACAACAAAAAAAAAAAAAAGAAACAAAATTTAACTATACACACTTAATATGTTTTATGTATGCCATTACAACTGATTGTTGGAGTGCAATAAAACAACAAATATCAGAAATACATAAAAGTGAATTCAATTTGTTATTTATAGATCTATAATGGCAAATGGGATCAAATAATATTTAACTATGTATTAATTCTGAAGGAAAAAAAAGGAAAATAAGTTAATTTTGGTGTTAAACATTTTGTAAGGACTTAATATAAAAAATATTTTTTGATCCTTTTGAGAATAATATTAAAACTGATTTTGTGTTAAATTTCTTAAATTTCATAAAATTTAATTATTTTCTTCCTAATTTGAAATTAATTAAACTTCTAATCTTTTTTTCTACAATATGAATGCCTAACAATTAATTAACAACAGACATTTTTTATTGACAAACGTTAAATGTGATTTTTAATTTTTGTTTAGTAATATATCTAAAGAATTTTAATAAATTTCAAAGCATATGAATTAGCTTAATAATCTCTTTCTTAACAACTATCATAGTCATCATCGAACACAATCAGCGAGTAATTATTCATAACAGCCTTCTATAACATACAGCGGAACTAACCGAACAGATTAACTTTCACCCCATTTTTAAAGTGGAGTGAAAATAAAAGGATGAGGTGTGGAAAGAATGGGGGTATAATTATACATTCATAGGATTACAACAAGGACACAATAAAAGGAATCATGACTCCTTTCGTACAAAGGATGCTATTACCTGATTCATGCCTCCCATGGCTGCCGCCGCCGCCGCTGCGCTGTGCTGTGACAGGGACTGTGCGAGCGCTGGCTGCCTGGAGAGGGAGGGTCCCAGGGAAGTCCCGGCGACCCCATCTGGGACATGGGCCACCGCGTGTCGGCCGCGGGCCCGAAGGAACAGAAGCCCTCGCCCATGGACCCGAAGGGGGCAGGGAATGAGAAGGTAGGAGGGCGCCCGGGTTGCGGAACACGTTCGTGGTTTTCTTGCGCTTCTTCCACTTCGCCCTCCGATTCTGGAACCACACCTGAGGAATACATTCAAAAGGAAGCAATAGCAATTACCTTCGGCAAATCATACATTTAAAAGGAAGCAATAGTAATTACCCTCAGCACATCATACATTTAAAAGGAAGCAATATTAATTACTATCAGCAAATCATACCTAAGGAATACATTTAAAAGGAAGCAATAATAATTACCTTTCAGCAAATCATACTTAAGGAATACATTTAAAAGAAAGCAATAGTAATTACAGCACATCATACATTTAAAAGGAAGCAATAGTAATTACTATCAGCAAATCATACCTAAGGAATACATTTAAAAGGAAGCAATAATAATTACCTTTAGCAAATCATACATAAGGAATACATTTAAAAGGAAGCAATAATAATTACCTTCGGCAAATCATGCCGAAGGAATACAATTAAAAGGATGCAATAATAAATACCTTCAGCAAATCATACCTGTGTCCAAAAAGTAAGACCAATTTTCAATTTAAATATCTGGGGCCTGTGGAATTTCAATTTTTTTTCTTTCTTTTTATGTTGCTGGCCCTATCCTTGACATCTGTGTGAAATTTGACGTCAAAATATTCATTAGTGTGTGAGTTATGCTTGTCTAAATCTGAAACTGATTTCGGCGATTTTTGAAATGTCTGAATTAATTGAGTAAAGAACTTGCATTAAATTTTGTTTGCGGAAACGTATAGAATGTTGCAGAAGGCATTCGGTGAGCCTTCCTGTATTGGAAAGAAATGTTTAGAAGTGGCATAAATAGTTCAAGAAGGCAGATGACGCGTTGAAGACGAAGAGCCCTCTGGTCGACCATCCACCTCAACCGAAGAAGCTCACATCCAAAAATTAAAGATTTGGGGCTTGCAAACCGTCGATTTACAATTAGAAACCTTGCTGATGATGTTGGAATTTCAAAAGGATCGGTCCATTACATTTTTGGGCCTCAAACGCGTCAAATCTCGATTAGTACCGAAAACAATGAGTGCGCCAGCTCACACTGCATTGATTCTTCATGAATGTTTCGCCAAAAATAACTTCTGGCTATTCCCTGAACTCAAAAGACCACTCCGGGGACACCGTTTTGAGTCGATTGAAGAGATTCAACGTGAATCGCCGCGCGCTTTGAAGGCCATCCCTGCCAATGATTTTTAGCATGCATTGAAGATTAGAAAAAGAGTTGACAAAGAGTGTCCGGAGGATTACTTTGAAGGCGATGAAATAAATTTGGAAGAATAAATAAAAGAGTTTTTGAAAAAAAAAAAAAAAAATTGGTCTTACTTTTTTGGGCACAGAATTACATTTAAGAGGAAACAATAATAATAACCTTCGGCAAATCATACCTAAACAATACATTTAAAAGGCAGCAATAGTAATTACCTTCAGCAAGTCATTAATGTATACTTATAGGCAAAAAAGAGTACAGCATGAAAGGGCAAGGATCAGAAAGTTTTGACATTATTTTCTTAATTCTCTTATTTTTATTGGTATTCATATATACTGGAATTTATTTTAATTAAAAAAATACTCATAATTAAAATAAATTCCAGTTGTGTTTACAGTTAACTCATATTTTGTTCGTTAAAACAACTGTGAACAACAACTGGAATGAGGAGGGGTGTAGATGAAATAAAGGAGGGGTGAAAAAAAATGCGTGACAAACATGAGAAATTAAATCATTTCTTTAAATCAGCAAAATTAAACTATATGATATAAAAGAAAGCAATATACACTCAAGAGGCAAAATATTATGACCACCTGTCAATAACGAGTTGGCCCACCTTTGGCGCGCAACACAGCTTCAACCCGCCTTAGCATGGATTAATACCACCACTTAATGCCAGTTAAATACCACTTCCACCTGATCACGTGCCTTCCACGTCATCCAGGCCAGTTCATTGCAAAATGTAGGCGTGGTCATAATGTTTTGGCTCTTGAGTGTGTATATTTAAAAGGAAGAAATGGTAATTACTTTCAGCAAGTCCTTAATGTATACTTACAGGCAAACACGAAATAAAACACGAAAAGGCGAGGATCAGAGAGTTTTAATACTATTTTCATACTTCTTTTATTTGTACTGTTATTCTTAATGTTATTAGATCACAAAACCTTTATAAGCATTCTTTAAATATCATTAAAATGATAATATGAATTAACTGTAACAACAACTGGAATGAGGAAGGGTGCTCCTGAAATGAATTGTGCGACAAATTTGAGAAGTTACATCATTTCTCAAAAACACCAAAGTTAAACAATACGATAATTTTTATGAACTATACAGTCCGAAATTCGCTAGGGAAATTTCATTAAATTCTAATTGGCTCTATTAATTCTTATATTTATTTGTTGATTATAGTTGACGCATAAGTTTGTTACATGAAAGGTCAGTATATTTTTCATATGCATACTTACGTATTGGTTTTTTTTTAAATTTGATAGCATTCCAGAATTATATCCTTACTTTTATTGAAATTAACCCCCAAAAAAACCCACTGTATTCTTTTAATATTATTATTCCGTTAGAATTATATGTTAAAAAGCAACTTCTTTCATTTTAGAGATACTTTTTAGATTTAGATTTATCGGCCGTTTTTTACGGATGGTCTACGTAATTTACGGTCATTTACGCAGGTCATTTTTACGGTCTGCGGTCTTTTTTTTTTGAACACTTCAAATTAATTAGACCGGAATCTACAGTTTAACGTGGATTCCGAACTACTCACAAATATCCATGACACCGTCAGGATTCGAAACTGAGGCCTCTGTCCCAAAAGCCAGAGCGCTAGCCAATTGGCCATCAGGCCGCTTCAGAAATGACAAGGTTGAACGGCGGTTGGGACAATATGTGTAATGGACTTCGCATCGGTACTCAGGGTGTCTGATGGGGAACTTTTTGGATTTTTCAGTACAAAGTCCAGAGCGCAGCCAATTGGCTATCAATTTGGTTTATATACACATACCAAAACAAACCAAAGCGTTGCACGATGTTATTAACAAATCTTATGGAGATCATTTTACTTCTGCGAACTATGTATTTATAGACTCTCAGGTAAAATTTTTTATGCTGCATTGACAAGATGTTGTTTAAATTCAAGTAATTACAAAATTAATAAAACGTTTAAAACCCATTTTGTAAATAAAAATTTTCATAAAACACATTGCATGTGTTGTATGTCAGGATTCGAATCTGAAGCACCAAGGGCCAGAGCGCTAGCCAATTGGCCATCTGGCAGCGAGATACGTTTTAATTCTTTAAAAACAATTTCTTAAATTTTCGCCAAATATTATTAATAAAAAGAAATAAACATAACGTAATAGACTTATTCTCTTTTAATTAATATTTTGTTATTAGCTTTTTTGATATTTTGCTGAAACCTTACCGAGGTAAAAAAAATAAATAAATAAAAAATACGTCATATTTTATCTAATTTTAATAAGAAATTTAGATTTTTATTCCCAAACAAACAGTTATTTTTCTTATTTATGCTATGAAACTTAAGAATATTGCCCATTTGAGTGTGACATATTAAATTGTAATATGAGAAAATAATAATAATTTTTTTCTACTGACACAGACTCAAAATTAGATTCCGATTCTACTTTATTGCCTTACTTTTTAGAGAAATAGGCCTATTTTCTTCTATTTGAAGATTATATTCATTTATTTATTTTTGAAATGTGAAAAAAAAGGAAAATTAATGTAACATAAATAAACATTTAATTAAATTATGATGTGATCATTGTTGCTGTTTTTGATAGCTATCCTGTTTAGCATTAAGCAAAAAAAAAAAAAAAAAAAAAAAAAAAGGACCATTTTATTTGAATTATTTTTGAAGAAGCAATACAACGTATTATATATTTATATAATGTTTATAAAATTCTTTTGGGGTTTCAGAAATATAAGATCTATTTTTTTATCTCATCAAATTAATTTTGAAGCTGAATTCATAAAAATTTAGTATATTGTCGTAAAGGGAATTGCTTTTTCACTTTTTATGTATCATTATTATTTATGTTTCTTTAATGTTCATAAACCAATCTTTACAAATTTTATTGCACTATTAAAGACGACACTTTTATGTAAAAAAAAAAATAATAATAAAGCTAGAAATAAAAACTATAAATGCTGTGAAATAAAATTACGATAGAGAAAAAAAGTAGAAGATCATTTCCATGCATTTGTTAAGAAAAGCGAATTTATAATTTTTGTTGCTCAAAATTCAAGTACTTGATATCCCTTAGAGGCTTCATTGTGATAAGTAAAATTCATTAAGAATTAATCGTTTACAAATTTTCATTTGATATTTGTATCACATTTTTAATCAAATTTCTTGATACACGCTGTCCGTAAAAAATTCAACATGCATAGGAATAAATATCATGGCATAAATTCAGTGCAGTTATATTTTTCCTTTCTTGAATCTAGATTATTTTTATTTTACGACTTGTGATCAATTCTTGTTGTTTTTTCCCCCTTATAACGAAACAGAAAATATGTTTTTCTATAAAAAAATATTGTCGTGAAGGGAATTGTTATTTCACATTTTCGTAGAAATAGGGATATTTAATTACATTTGAAGATATAATCCCTTTTTTTTTTAAATAGGTGAAAGGAGGAAGAATTAATGTATTATAAATGTACATCTAGTTAAATTATGGACTGGTGATTGTTGTTGTTTTTGATAGCTGTCTTGCTTAGTATTGAACAAAAAAAAAAAAAAAAAAAAAAAAAAGCCTTTTATTTGAATTATTTTTGCTTGCATAATTTAGATTAAAAAATATTATATTCTTAATTTTAAAAAAAAGAAGAAAAGTACAATAATGAGGATTTATTATAAATTTATTTCCAGAAAAAATATTTGATAATGATAATTTTCTTTATAGAAATTATCACTTGGCTAAAAAACTGGGATCTAAATCTTAACTATCATTTCTTATTTCTTAAATATGGTATTTATTGTACAAATGTAAAATTAATTGTAGAAATATTTATCATTTAATATATTTTATTATTTAAAAGACATAATTTATAATAAATGTTATGGTCGAAAATAAGTGTTATTATTTTTATATGAAGAATCTTAACAAATCATGACGTGAAATTTTTAAAATACATAATACCATTTCTGAAGAACTGCTAAAACAATCATTATATTTTCAAAATATGTGTAAAAATGCACTGTAAAATTATTGATATCTGTAAATTCATATCTTTAAATTTGATAAATTATTGATATCTTTAAATTTACTTGACAAATCATTGATATCTTTAAATTTACTTATTTAATTGTTAATTAATTTGATAGATTTCATCCATTAATATAATTTTAATCAATAAAATTATTTGAAATGCTCTTTTTTTTTTTACAAGGTAAAATTTTATGTAAAATCAATTATGATGTTATTAGCGTTATAGATGTTAGCCACCAATATTATTTTGTTGGGATATACAGTAAGGTTTTTTTTTTTTTGTTAAGACGATATTTTGTTCTTTAATATAAAAAGGAATTTGTGCATTTATGTGAATAATTACTCGAAAATTAAATTGTAATTAAGCCTTAAAATAGAAAGAAATATTAATTATATTTAAAAATCCACTTTCTACAGTTCTTCATCTTTTTGATGTCCTAAGATTTATGAAAAATGATATACTCAAATTGTGATATCATTTCCCCTAAGTGATCAAAGCATGTTTTTAAACTAAAAAAGCGTTCATAGGTTGCATAAATAAGCGTGTTTTGTAAAATTATAAAAATATATATTTAAAAGAATTTTTAGTTTAAGTTAGTGCAACTGAACATTTATTTCTCGTATAGTAAGTAATTACACGATTCTTAACATCATATAACCAATAAAATTCTATTCAATTATCTGATATTAAATTATGAAGGTTTAACATCAGATAAGTGAATAGAATTCATACTGATTAACGATGTTAAGAATCTATTCTATAGGTCTCATAAAATTTATGAAAAGGGAAATAATTCAACAATTTATTTTTTTAAATCCCTCTTTTATAAATATTGTTCGTCAGTTAAATAGAACAATAAATTTAATGCCAATAAGGAATAGATTCTTAATATCAATAACCAATAGAATTCTATTTAGTTTATCTGATATTAAATTCTCATGATTTAATATCTGGTAAATGAAAAGAATACTTTAATAATTTTTAATTACTTTTAAATCCCTCTTTTATAAATATTGTTCGCCAGTTAAATAGAACAACAAATATAATACAAATAGGAATAGATTCTTAACATCAATAACCGATGTTAATTCTATTCACTTATCTTATATAAATAATGACGATTTAATATCAGATTCCTATCGGTTATTGATATTAAGAATCTATTCCTATTGACGACTATTGAATATCTTCTACTAAAAATGATTCTTTTTAATATCTAAGCATCCTATGATAATAATTAAAATCAGTAACAACTATTTTCTTTTATTATATTGTCACTTTTTTAAATTCAATTCAACTTTTAAGAATATTATGAAAAATATCCTTTTTAATAATTAAATCTGGTTTTGGTTTTAAGCTAGAATGCGCTTATAATTATTAGCATTGCATTTTAAATTCTACTGAAACTAAGATAAGGTTTCAAAAACGGCGGATAAATTTCTTCACTTTGTCGAGAATGAAACACATTTAGATACATTTTCCTCTTTTCTCCCAGCGTATCTTTCTATTTCTACTCCATTAACGAAAAATTTTATATTCCGAAATCGAAAATTCCCTCACTGCTGCAAGAAGACGTATGAATAATAAAATAAGTTACCTGATTCTTTCTGTTCTGTATACACATGCAGGTGGGAGAGAAAGATTTTTTTTTTTTTTTTTTACTACCTTCCAAAGCGCATTTTGCTTACCTTTCTCCCCCTCTTTCAGCGGTAATGCTTCAATCGCGATATAGACAGAGAAATGAATATAAAAGGTAATAAAGAGCTGCAAGTGCTGCGAAGGAGCAAAAATAAAGGAGAGGGAGAAAGAAAAGAGTGAGAGAGAGAGAAAGATAAAAAAGGGGGGGGAATGAATATGAATGAATGGAAAAAAAAAAAAGATTATTAACGGGCAGATTATGGTCATTTGGTTGTTGTTATTCATCGGGGGATCGCTTTGCTTTTATGCCTTTACATAGAAGGGAGGGATATCGAATGTGTGTAGTGTGTATCGACTCCCTCCAACAAACGGTAGCAGCAAAAAGATCGCGAAAGGGGGTGTATGCTTTTGGAGGAGTGTAGGGGGGTAGGGAGGGAGGTAAGAGGAAATCCCCCTCGAGACGCCCGCCGCAGTTTTATAAAATTTACCCACGATGTCGGTTGACGGTGGCTGGCGATTTTCTCGTCTGCCAAGTATACCCGAGGATCGTTAGTAGCGAACAATCTGGCGATGCGCGCGCACACGACACCGAAGTCGCATTTGATATTAATGTGGTTTTGCTGTCCCCATTAAAAAGTAATCCGTCCCCGGCAGCGCGACAAGCAAAACCGGGGCTCTACCACCCCCCCCCTACACTATGTGCCCCTCAGTACCTTCTTTCTGTTCCCCCCTCTTTCTACCCACTACTTTATGCGTAGCATCCTCATCTGCCTTTCTCCCCCACCCCATTTCACCCCCCCTTTTTTTACTCGGTGTCTCTCTCTCTCTCTCGCTCCTCTACTCAGAGAATGTGCGTTTTCCGCGGCTGTGATAATGCATTCCGCGTCGCCTTGGGACGAAGCACGAAGCAGCATACGCGGGTGTACGCAGGCATAGCGAACACACTGCCATCGCTTTTAACTTTCACAGGGAGTTTGTTTGGCTAAAAGCGCGAAGTAAGTAAAGGAAATTCGGATAAGGAGAGGAGAATGGGAGAACGATAATATTTCTTATCGTCGTCGAGCTCTTCCCCTTAATTAAACGTCGCTTCAAAAAGCCGTCAACTGCCAAACGTTGCATAAATGCATCTGAACCCTCCTTTTTACCCCATCCCATCCCTACCCCTCTTCTCTTCCTTCCTAGTTCTTTCCATATTAGGAAGAAGAAGAAGAAAGAATATTATGAGGATGAAGACGGAAAGGGAGGGAGATAAAAATTCCATCATCGCTTTCCTCCTGACCACTTATTTCGGTCGCTCAGAGCTTCTTCTGGAAGAATTCGATTATCCATCATCGCCCCCACCCCCATGCAAGAAAGCCGACCATCCCTAAGAGAGATGAGGGCGTCGTCTTCCTAATTGAATATGACAAGCACCGTTTCGCGGTAAAACACTTTTAATTTCCTTGCCATCGATCTGGGCTAAAAGCATCAGGATTCTCGCTGATTACATCTTTTTACCTTTTCAAATAAATCACACTTTTCGATAGTCTTGGCCTCGAGGATAATCACTCCGGTCTTCGTCTTTTTTAATATTTGGCTTTTCTTGCAGCCTAAAGCGTCCTGACCTGATCATTGATTATTCAAATGGGAAAGCTATAATGCGCCTGTCTTCCCATATTAAACAAAGCAATAAAGAATGTCATGTATTTCATGTATTTTATTCATTTCTTTTTGAACACCGACGGTGCCAGGTGATTAAAATCCCGAGTTCATGTTAACTTTCTGAAATTGCTTTAAATAGACCGACGTTTAAGTGACAGCCAGAAGACGACATGATTAGCTTCTTCATTTCTAGATCGGAAAAAACTTTTCGGATGCGGATATTAAATAATGACTATGCTTTAGAGTATTGATGAAGTTAGTCAAAAATCATTTTACACATATATTGGGATCCATGACTAAGATAAAAAAAAATAAGTTTTTTTGTTTTGTTCAATAAATAATAAATTAGAATATAGATCACGGATAATAAGATAGATCGCGATCCATTAAAAAATATGCTGTAGTTGATTTCATGGTTTTATTTTTGTGCTAAATATGAGCTTTTTATGTATGAACTTGTATGAGCTTTTTAACAAAGGCATAGCTCTAATTTTTGGCAACGAATCCATTTAATTGAAGTTATTTTATGATAAAATAATGACTATGTTTTAGAGTGTTGATAAAGTTAGTCAAAAATCGTACATGAATATTGGGATCAATGAGCTAAGGTAAAAAAATACTATATATTTTTAAATAAATAATAAGTTAGAAGATAGATCGCGATCCATTAAAATATGGTGCAATTGATTCTATGATTAGTAGTTTAGCACCATATGTGCTTTTAACAAGGCATAACACTAATTTTTTGGTAAAAAATACATTTAATTGAACTTATTTTAAAATTAAATAATGAACTATGCTTTAGAATATTGATGAAATCAAATCGTACATATATATTGGGATCAATGACTAAGATATAAAAAAATCTGTTTTTGTTTAATAAAATAATAAGAAGATAGATCGCGAAGAATAATAAGATAGATCATAGTCCATTAAAAATATGTTGTAATTGAATTCATCATTTGCAGTTTAGCCCATGTATGAGCTTTTAACAAAGGCATAACATTAATTTTTTGGCAACAAAATCCTTTTAATTGATCCTTTTAATTAACTTAAATATTTACGAATACCAGCTCAATCACAGAAAATAAGGCATTATTTTGTATTTATACGCTAGTCACTTGGCCATCAGATAATCTAAAAAATACACCAAATATCGTAAAATTCTAATACGTTTATAAATAATAAAATTTAAAAAAATGGAAAAAATATATTTAATTTATTAGAATAAAATATTTTTACGTATGTAAAATTACATATTTAAAAAATAAAATAATAAATACAAATTGATTCCTTGGATTACTTTCAGTTGCTTTCTACATCAAAATTTAATAACAAAATTAAACAAAACTCACTGCTAACTAATTTTAAATGTCGAAGATTTAAAAGATACAATAATGTGCGTAATGAAAGTTTAGAATATGATTATAAAAAAATGACTCGTGTATAAATCGTTTTACATATGAAATTTCATTTGAAATTAATATAACCCCTTTTATTTATACATGGAAATGTTTTAAAGTTACCTTTTGTCTTTGAATCGACTAACAAACGTTAACAAAAATTATAAAATTAGGAGGATATATAGTTTATACCACAGATTGCATTTTAAATTTGGAAAATATATATATATACTTAATTAAAACAATCTATCTCATTTTTATTTCTTCACTAATACAATATTTGTCATAATTGCTGAGTCTGTATCACTTTATATAACACTTTTAAATCAATTTCAATGTTATTAACAGTTTTAAAATAGAAAATACTTTTATAATACATGACATGCTTTTAAATGAATTTTACAGAGACAGAAAAATGCCCTAAGTAACCCTTTTTTTCTTTTTATAAAATATCTATCATTTAATGTCAAAACATAATTGGAAATCATCAAAAATTTTATAATTTAAAATATCAAATAATGTTATTTACGATTAAAATAAAATAATAAGTAAAAAATATTTGGTTTTTTTTCTATCTTAAATAAAAAAGAAGACAATTAGTTAGTAATAATTATCAATTTTCTTTTTTTATTATTTAATTACATTTTATTTTCAATTGTCATATACTTATAATACAATTATATTTATTTAATATCAATAAAAGTATATTATTAATTATTAGGAGTTTAATTATTAGTATTAAGGTTTATTTATTTAATTTGGCGACTTTTCGTGGTTATCAAACTCTTCATGGTGACATTATTTTTGCACTGCTGTCCAATTCATAAATAGGCTGAAGTAAAATAAATAAAAATAAAATAAACCATATTAACGCTAAATTGTAACAGTTTAAATTTTGTTTAATAAATACCAGAAAAATCTCCATTGCCATTTAGTAATAATGATGCTCCGAAGAAATCAACAATATCGCAACTAAAAGTATATTGCCTATTTCTAAAAAAGTATTAAAAAAGTATAACTAAAAGTATTTTGCCTATTGTTTACAATTCAAGGAATTTTCACTAGATGTTCAATTTCGATAGCCATAGGGGTGATTCTCTTTGAATTTCTTAGTGGTTTTTCTTCTTCTGCACCAAGGCTTTACAATACAACAAGACTTAGCATCAAATTCTCTAGACTATAGAAGTATTTTAACTGGCTGTACTAAAAAGGAAGGCATTTCCCATTCTCATTATAGCCTTTATGTTATAACGTGTTCGAATTGAAAAGACTATAATTTCAGATAACACTTGCTTTCAATATGTGTCTATAAATAAAGCACTAGGCAAATCACTTAAAAGTGATGGGATTGATTTAGCCAGGGTCAATAATATGTGGCAATCTCTAGAGTGGGGAGGGAAGAAAATTTATACACGTGCTTGCAAACGACGGAAAAACAAGTAATGTTGGTTATTATCAGGTAATAAATAATAAATAAATATAACTTACGATAATTATGCATTTTTTTCTAAATTAAATGATGCTAATTAAAAGTGAAATAAACAAAAAGCATTGCATCTTGATTTGGTTTGTCGCTGTAAGGTCATCTTGCGCAGACTTTAGCTAATTAGGGCTGCGACCTACAGTTTAATGTGGATTCGAACCACTCACAAATATACATGCCACCGCCAAGATTCGAATCTGAAGCTTGTGGAATCAAAGGTCAGAGAGCTGGCCAATTGGCCATCAGGCCACATTGCATCTTGAATCCAAACAATTTCGAATATATATATATATATGCATTCTCTATTTCATATCTTAACACTGGGATATATATGTGTAGATAATAATAATATATATTACACTTAAAATAATAAAATAGGAATTTTCCCTATTTTTATGTTAGTTAGTTAATAAATATTCTATTTCTTAAAAGAATAGGTCAAATTATAAAAATACAAAATAGGCCTTTCGATCCTTTTATGAAATATCAAACTGAATTGTGAATCTATTTTTTTCATTTTTCTTAAAAAAGATAATTTTTTTTTCTTTTGAACAATAAACTGCATGCATTTTTTTTTTTTTATTCTGCATTCCTTTATCAAACAGAATTCTTCAGCTTTAAAAATACTGGACATTCCAAAAATTCCTCCGATTCCTTCCCTCTCTCGAAACCTTAAAATAAATAGTCGGTCAGAAATCGACCTGAATCGTATGTTCCCTTCCACTGCAAACACTACAGGAACACGAGGGAAAGCTTTTTCTCTTTAGGACAAAAGACTTTCTCCGGTTCTGTGCACAAATTCTGGTGCGACACCCCCCTTCCCCGCCCACGAAACAATCGATTGGTTTTTCTATCACTCCTTTTATTTCTTTTTTCTTATCCTTCGCCAGCAGCATTTGGCATTTCATCTCTTTTCTCCTCCCCTACACACGCACACGCCCTACCTCCGCCGAAATCTGATCTCCTTAAAGATACAGGATAGGTCTTCTGCCATTTGCTCCTCTACAACTTCTTTTCTTCTCTCCTCGTGTCCCTTTGTCTTGGCCGGGTTGCAGTGCTGGAATCCATGTGCGATTTCCAACTCGATCGATTTAGACTGAACTGTTATTGCACTTTATGTGGGGGGGAAAGGGCATTTTGCTGGAGCGCTATCTTATGGGCTTTGGTTGAGGATTTTCTGATCGTTCTTGGCAGAGGGTTGAGGAAGATACGTTCGGAAATGGTCTTTGCTTTCATGCATTTTATACCCCCCTTTTGTAAAAAATGATTTAGTTGAAAGAACAATCTGCTTTTAGGCTTTCAAAGAATAGAAATGGGCTACGTAAACAGATATAAAACTAGCGTGGATCTGTTACAATGCAGCAATGTTTGCATGTAAATCAGATTATAACAAAATACCTTATTCATTTCCACGGATTGGTTTAAATTTTGGTTCCAGAAAATAAACAGAGGTTATTGTTTCTCGTTATTTAAATTTGTTTATTAATCAAACATTTAATATTTACACAAAGTAAAGATTTTTTTTTTATCTACGTCAAACTATTTTCAATATTATCTACGTAACCACGTCAAACATCGTAAAAAAATATTTGAAAATATTATTTGAATAAAAATATTTTTTTGAAAAATATTTTATTCCAAAATGTAAGTTTTATCAGCAGTTTATAAATGAGAAAATTTTGTTTTTGAAATCATTTAAAAATTATATTTAATATAAATTATGCAAAATTAGATTACTTTACAAACAGATATAAAACTAGTGTGGATCTGTTAAGAAAATTTTGCATGTGAATCTGTTGCATACAGTGTTTGCATGTAAATCATATTTTTAAACAATTAGCTTATTAATTTCCTTGGATTGTTCGTTATACTTGGAAAAAAGTTTAGCTCAGAAGAATATCATATCTAGTTTTTAAATAGCAGGTTATGGTTTCTCGTGATTTAGCTTTGTTTATTAAGCAAACATTTAATATTTACACAAAATTAAAGATTATTTTTCAATATTATTTAAAGTAACTAAACGTCCAACTTTATAAAAAAAATATTTCAAAAATATCATTTCAATGAAAAATGTTTTTGGAACAATATTTTATTCCAAAAATCTGCAGTTTATAAATGAGGAAATTTTATTTTTGAAATCATTTGACAGTTTATAATTAATAGAAATTATATTTTTGCTGCAGCGCTATCTTATGGGCTGTCGTTGAGGATTTTCTGATCGTTCTTGGCAGAGGGTTGAAAGATACGTTCGAAATGGTCTTTGCTTTCATGCATTTTACCGGCCTTCTGCAAAATGATTCAGTTGAAAACAATAATGTTGCTATAGGCTTTACGAAGAATAGAAATGGACTACGTAATCAGATATAAAACTAGCGTGGATCTGTTACATACAGCAGTGTTGGCACATAAATCAGATTATAAGTAAGAGCTTATCAATTCCTTCAGATTTTTCATTCCAATTGGTTTAAGCTGTAGTTCCAGAAGAATACATATATCCGGTTTTTAAACAGGAGGTTGATGATGAATGAAGTGGTATATGGGGATGTGAAACAACAAGGACTATAATCCCCTAATCACTATATATATATGAACAGTTAGTTTTTCCTTATTTTTAATATGTCACTCTCCACAACTCTCTACGATTGTGTTAGACCGGGACCTACGGTTTAAAGTGGATTCCGAACCACTACAAACACCCATGGCACCGCCGGGACTCGAACCCGAAAACCTGTGGTACCGAGCGCCAGACACTCGGCCATTCAGGCCCCTAAACAGGAGGTTATTGCTTTCGCGTGATTTAGCTTTTGTTTATTAAACAAACCTATAAAATTTACACAAAAATAAAGATTATTTTTCCGGGATGGCCAACCAAATGATCTTGCGGGCCACTTTGGAAATGCATCATAACATCGCGGGAGCCGCATATAAAATTATGTTTCCCATATTACATTTAGACCCGCTATAGACATTTTTGGAGTGAAAATTGAAACATAATAAGTTATTATTTTTGTGTTTACTATTATTCTTACACGTAAACATAGATAATATAATAATAATCATATTAAACGCACATCGTAAAGAAATATATAAATTTAAAAATAAAATATATGTAAATATGAATGAAATTAAAAAAAATGAAATCTTTAAAAAATATTTATTTTACTAGTGCGATATTTGTTTCTCCACTCTTTCCCTTAGCTTTCACAAATCGATCTCAATTTGGGTATTTGCACATCGTAATAGGTGTTGCATCCGTTATGTTTGAGCATGTTTTTGTGTTTGATCAATTTTATTTTTCGAAAAAAATTATTCGTAGGTGTGAGTTCAACCAAAAGTGCTAAAACTTTTGTGCCAGATTTCTCAGATTGGATCATATGGATGCACAAATAATGTATTTTTTTAATACATTGGTTTTCACTACTTTGGACATTATAAAATAAATATATTTTGTAAAAGTGTGATAAATCTCACAGGCAGAAAAATGTTCAAGGCGGGTCGCGGTTCGCCACCTCTGATTTAAAGTAACTAAACGTCCAACTTAATATATATATATATATATATATATTTTAGAAATATTATTTTAACGAAATCTTTTTGGAAAGATATATTTATTCTAAAATGTATGTTTTTCTGCAGTTGTAAGGAGAAAATTTCGTTTTTGAAATCATTTGACAGTTTATAATTAATAGAAATTATAATTGCCTGGAGCGCTATCTTATGGGCTTTAGTTAAGGATTTTTCTGATCGTTCTTGACAGAGGGTTGAGAAAGATATGTTGAAACGGCTTTGCTTTTGTGCATGGCTTTGCTTTTGTAAAATGATTTAGTTGAATGAACAATGTTGCGTTAGGCTTTACAAAGAATAGAAATTGGCTACGTAAACAGATATAAAACTAGCGTGGTTCTTTACATACAGCAGTGTTTACATGTAAATCAGATTATAAACAGTAGCTTATCAATTTCTTCGGATTTTTCGTTATAATTGGTTTAAATTTTAGTTCAGAAAAGTACATATATCTTTTTAAATAGGGTGTTATTGTTTTTCGTGATTTAACTTTGTTTATTATACAAACATATATTTTTGACATAAAGTAGAGATTATTTTTCAATATTATTCAAAATAACTAAACGTCCAACTTCATAAAAAAAAAAAAAGGAAAAGTATAAGTATCATTTTAATGTGGGGCCTGATGGCAGTGTGACTAGCGCTCTGGCACTCAGTACTACAGATTTCAGATTCGAATTCTAGAAGTTTGTAGTGGTTCGGAATTCGCTTTAAACTGTAGGTTGCAGTTGTTGGGTATAAAGCTGACAACTCTATCCAGCAAAAAAAAAAAAAAAAAAAAAAAAAAAAAAAACATCTCTTGTTTTGAAATCTGGCAGAAGGCCTTGGCCCACCAAGAGGCTGTTGCGCTGCTTATTATTATTATTATTATTTCTATTTCTAATGTAAATTGTTTTAAAAAATATTTTTTATTACAAAAATCTAAGTTTTATCTGCAGTTTATAAAAGAGGAAATTTTGTTTTTGAAATCATTTGACAAATTATACTTAACACAAATTATATGAATTAGATGCAATTGTTTGTCAGATTAAATACATGATTAACAACAGCACAAAATATTACTTTTAACGATGATAAACAAAACGCATGCACAAATCATAGTAATTTATTTAAAAATTAGAAATATGTATGGTTTGGTTTGTTGCTCTACGGCAATATTTTTGCACATTCTAGGCAAATTAGACCACGACTTACAGTTTAACGTGGATTTCGAACCTCTCACAAACATCCCTGCCATCGCCAGAATTTGAACCTGAAGCCTGTGAACCAAAGGCCAGAGCGAGGCAAAAGGTAGCTATAAATATGTAGGTTAAACTTTCGTAGTATTGTAGTAGATATTTCATTATAAAATACATGAATTTTCTTTTATTTTTCATATTAATTTTTAAAAATTGTCAATACTTTTCTATGAACTTGTGAAACAAATTTCAATAAATAATAAATTCTTTTCATAATCTGAGAGAAAGTATTTAAAAAGAAACGAAAAGTTAATCAGAGAAAACATTTTCAATCCTGATAGGTGGATAGGCGATAAGAATTGTATTTACAAATGTTTGTCAATCTAACTATTTAAAATTTTAAAAATCTCTAAATAATCGAACATGCTATTATAATTTTTTTTTTAATTCAATTGAATGATTTTTGAAAACAAATTGTTAGATTTTGTGATTAAATATCCATTCTTCAGTCAAGGTCATGCAGGATGCATTGTATTTATTCCTTCAGTTGTTTTTAACTTTAGAGTTTATGTGTCAGGTTTCAAAATGATATCAAAAAAAATATTATTATAGCCCGAGATTGAAAAAAAAAAAATGCAGCCTTTGCAGTTTTTTGAAATGAATGAAGAAAACAATTGAGCTAAAATTTTATATTTCTAGTGTTCAGTTATTTATCGAAAAATTTTTATTTAAAATAAAGTGATTGAAAATACTTTACATGTTTAGTGAAAAGTACTCACATTTAAATAAAAACAAGTTAAAATAATATTAAACCTTTAAATTATTATTTCGAAAAACTTTATTGTGATTAATTTTTTGTTAATTGTTAGTTAACAAAATTTTAAAAACATGTATATAAATCCCCTAATTTACACAGGTTTTTTAACTCGATTTTCTATTTCAAACTGATAAGGATAAACATTTTTGTTGTTCACTTATTACTACTGCCAATTTTTAATTCCATTCGATAGGAAAAATTGGTGTTAAATCTAAAAAGTAAAAGCTCGCCTTTTAAACTGGTTCTGTGATTGGTTGGTTTACTGGTTTTGTAATTGTTATTGTGTGGGCTGTTATCTTATCTAATCAAGATACAAACTTAAATTACGAGAATTCTTAAACTTAATGGAAAAACTGATATTAAATCTAAAAAAGTGAAAATTAAGGTTCTTTTAAACCGATTCTGCTAATTGATATTGCGTGAGCTATTTTCAAGATTTACAACGCGAAAAGTTGACAATCTAGTCATCTTATCATCAAAATTTAAAACATTAAAATTGTTGCATTAATATTCTCAGATAGTTGAATTGCAGCATGAAGTAGAAGGTTTGATTTATTTGCCGCTCTGTTGTTATTTTTGCACGCTTTGGGCTAATTAGACCAAGGCCTACAGTTTAGCGTTGATTCTGAACCCAGAACAAACAGCCATACCGTCGCCAGAATTCGAACCTGAAGCCTGTGGTATCTGATGGCGAGAGTCCTAGCCATTTGGACTTCGGACTTAGCTGAGATAGAAACTGTACAGTTAGTGATAAATAAAAACTAGATTAAGTTAACATTAATTAGTGAATCAAATGATCACGGCAACTATCATGAAGAAGAAGAATTTGAACTAGTTGTCTTCACAATAAAAATCATCTACATAGAACATGAATTAAGGTGAAAATCGGATAACTATCTTCTATAAAATGTCTCCGAATGTTGAACAAGAACATTTCAGTGAGATATTTATCAGTTGTTAACTCAATATAACCAGATGCAATTAAAATAAAGCACAGATGTTAATTATGGATTTCATTACCGAGAATCTCTGATCTTAAATTGCTTCTAATCCAACAGCCATCAAAAAAGGATCGCATCAATTATTATGGAGGGATGAAAGTGATACAGAAATGAGGAAGAAAAGGTTAATAGTCTATGAAAATGATGACAGTAATTAAACTTTTTTTTTTTTTCATTTTTTTAACGATAAAAAAAAAAATGAAAGCTAAAAATCTAAAGTAATATTAAAAAAATTTTTTTTCAATTCCTACTTTTTTTCACTCTATTGCAGAAAGTCCTTTATAAATAATTTTCATTCATTTTTTAAAGTTTATCTGACGCCATCTATTGGTAGACACATGCAACTTAAATTTAAAAAAACTAAAATTAATTAATTAAATTTAATGAATGAATCGATATTTGAAGAAACTGTATTAACATCCATTGTCATCCCACTACAAGTTCAAAAAAAAAAATGTATTTGAACTTGAGTGGATGAATAAAAGTATTTTATGAACGATTGAAAATTTGAACAAGATATATATAGGGAGAGTGTGAGATAATAGTAGGAATTGAAAAATTAATCGTAACTGTTAAGGAAAAAACATATGGTTAAATAGTAAGGGTTACTGATTTATGATTTAATCGATTATTGTTTAATAATAATATAATAATAATAACCGATCACGATTTAATCGGTTACTGTTAAATCGTAAGGGTGCATTTCTGTAGTTGGGAATTTATCTTAAATATTTGTATAAAAGGTTAAATAATTTTTTCTTTGTTTGTTTCATTTTCTTGGCTCCTTCATTTTTACATTTTCTTGGCCTACATTTACTTGAAAAATAAATTTTAATTTTTTAATTAATTTAAATTTATTCGGTTAGGAGTTTTCATTTGGGGGCCTGTTGGTCCCAGCTTTTCCGAGTTCGTGTCCCGGCAGGTACCATTTATGTTTGTAGTGGTTCGAAATCTGCAGCAAATAGGAAGTCCCATTCTAATATGACTGTTGGACATCTCCTGTCTCGAAATCTGCCAAATATCTATTAAAGTTGTATGTAGAAACGTTAAAAAACATAGCATTTTAGTTGCGTAATTAGAATATATAAAATGGTTTCCCAAAAAATGATAGAGCTGTAGTAAATAGAGCTGTATAGTTTGAGAAATATTATAAGCTAAAGTATTGAGTAAAGTGTAGTAAATTGTGATTATTAAAGATTATGTGATTATTATATTGATTATTATAAAGATATTAATTATTAGTAGTAGATTGTGACTTAGATTTATACTTAGATTGTGAGTATTAAAAATTCAATTATCTAAAATTTATAAAACAATATTATTTTCATATATTGAAACTTTTATTTAGCGATCAATTAAAATATTAAAAAGATAAAGTAACACTTAACCAAATGAGCAGTGTTAACATAAAACGGCAAGGAAAGATAGAAGTTCATTAAGTGAGTGTTCAGTTATTTGCAAGGTGATTAAAAAAAAAATTTTTATTTTAAAAGGTGATACAAAAAATATCATTTAATACTGCTCAAAATTATTAATAAAAAATCAATCAAGTAATTAATTAATCATTAATTTAAAAATCAATTAACTAATTAATAAAAACAACGCTGCATTTGAATATAGATTTTCCTTCCTATAAACCTTCTTTTTTTTTATTATTGTAAACATTCTTATTGTTTTTTCTTATAGCTGCAATAATTAACTTTCAGACGAGATTAAAGTTTACTGATGCAGTTCAAACAATTGCCTAGTTGTAAAGAATTCCAGATCAACTTATAAATATAATTGCTGGCAATGAATTAACAATGATAGAGCTGTACGTTTGTAAAAATTATAAGCTAAAGTAATGAGTAAATTTCCAAATTAAAGTAATATATTTAATATCTTCATGTTTAGATTGAGAATATTAAAAATTCAATTATCTTTAAAAAACTCTATTATTTCATGCATTGAAAGTTTTATTTAGCAATCAGTTAAAATGTTAAAAGATAAAGTAATTACTTATAAACCAAAGATGAGCTTTTGTTAACATAAACAGGACAAGGGTTTACTAGACAAGAAAGAAGTTTATTAAGTGAGTGGGCAGTTTTTATCGACAAGTATTTTTAAAAAGGGAATTCAGGCAACATTTACTGCTACTTATATTTATACAAAAAAAAAAAAAAAATATATCATTTTCATACTACTCAAAATTATTAATGAAAACAACATTGAAATTTGAATATAGATTTTTTTTCCTATAAACAAATAAATATTCTTTTCTTTTTATTTATTATAAAACATTCTTATTGTCTCCTTTTTCAGCAGTAATAATTAACTTTCAGACGAGGTGAGAATTTAGTAAGGCAATCCAAACAATTGCCAGATTGTAATGAATTCCGGATCAGATTATAAATGTAATTGCTGGGAATGAATTAAAAATGATAGAGCCGTAAGTTTGGAAAATATTATAAGCTAAAGTAATGAGTAATTTTTCCAAATTAAGGCTGTATATTTAATATTTCATGTTTGATTCAGAGTATTAAAAATTCAATTATCTAAAATTTATAAAACAATATTTTTTTCATATATTGAAACTTTTATTTAGCGATCAATTAAAATGTTAAAAAGATAAAGTAACTCTTAACCAAATGAGCAGTGTTAACATAAAACTGGATAAGGATTTATTAGAAGTTTATTAAGTGAGTGTTCAGTTTTTATTTACTAGAATTTTTAAAAGGTGATTTCCGAACAACAGTGAAACAAAACACTGCTATTTATATTCATACAAAAATATCATTTCATACTGCTCAAAATTATTAATAAAAATCAATCAATTAATTAATTAATTAATTAATTTAAAATCAATTAATTAATTAATAAAAACATCGCTGCATTTGAATATAGATTTTCCCTTCCTATAAACCTTCTTTTCTTTTTTTTTTTTTGTTATAAAACATTCTTGTTGTTTTTTTTTTTTAGGTGCAATAATTAATTGTTGAGCTAATTAGTTGATGAGCTAGCAATGAATTAAAAATGATAGAGCTGTAAGTTTGGGAAAAATTATATACTGAAGTAATGAATATATGCTCAAATTAATACGATATATTTAATATTTTTATGTTTAGGTTGAAAGTATTAAAACATTCAATAATCTGAAATTCGTAAAACAATATTATTTCATCCATTGAAAGTTTTATTTAGTGATCAGTTAAAATGCTAAAAAAAGATAGAGTAATACTTTTAAATCAAGATGAATAGTGTTAGCATAAAATAGGACAAGGATATATTAAGTAAAAAAACAATAATTAAGTGAATGTGCAGTTTTTTATTTACAAGTATTTTTAAAAAGGGAAAGGATAATAGTGAAACACGATACTGCTATTTATATTCATGCAAAAATGTCATTTATTGTTGCTCAAAATTATTAAAAAAACAAAATTGAATATGAATATAGATTTTCCTTCCTATAAACAACTATATCTTATTTTCTTTTTTATAAAATATTCCCTATTATCGTCTCACTCTAGCTGTAATAATTAAATTTCAGAGGTTTGGTTTGTCACTCTACGGTCATCTTGTGCACACTTTGGGCTAATTAGACCGTAACTTACAGCTTAACGTGGATTCCGTAGCACTAACAAGCATCCAATTCTCCGCCAGGATTCGAACTTGAAACCTTTGGTACCCAAATGCCAGAGTACTAGCCAATTGGCCATCAGACTGCTAACTTTCACCTAAAATTAAAGTTTAATAATGCAATCCAAACAATTGCCCATTTAGTAGAGATCAATTAGATCTGGATCAACTTATAAATATCATTGCTGGTAATGAATTAAAATTCAGTACACAAGTTCTGAAAAGGAAAAATCATATGGAATGATTTTTATCTCCGATCCCGTTTTCATCAGTTAAAGGGGAGAGACGAGCGTAAATTCGCGACAAAAAAAAAAGGAGGGGGGCAGCACCGGATAAACAGTATATCCATACAGAGATAGCAAGGAAAAACCGAACCGTGACCAACACCCGTCACATGTCCTACATAAATATTAACACACTCGTGGACCCTTCGCCGCATTTTTTTTTCGTCCGCCAACCCCCGCGCTCCGGCAAAGAGGGATGATACTGGGGGATTTCCCCGCAAGGGGATCAGGATCGTTGGGGGAGAGGGATTGTGACACCTCATTAGACGCCTTGAAAGCGCTGACAAATGGATGTGATTAGACGAGACGCGGACCGTGGTTTACCTCCGCCGCTGACTTGCGATTACTTAATGCAGCGGCCTATACGCACCTTGCCCATCTGCATGAGCTGCATTACATACAAAGGGACCGTCCACAATCTTTGCACACGACCGCAATTAGGAAGCACGCAGGAAAAACAGTAGATACTAAAAAAGCTAATAAAAACTGGAAATAAATTGCTTTAAATTAAAAAAAAAAAAAAAGTCTCATATCATCAGCAACTCTATTGCATGAAGTAAAACCAGATTTCAATGAAAGCCAGATTGTAAAGCATGTATTTAGCTTTTCGAATGTTACACATAGTACACATTTATGTGTTAAAATAATATTTTGTTCACTATTTCCTAAAATACTACTAGTATTTCCTAAATAACTAGTAGCACTGATTTGGACTACTAGTTGAACTGATTTGGGCTATTTTAGGACTACTAATATTTTAGGAAAGTACTAGTATTTTTACTAGTACTTTCCTAAAAAATAAAAATACACTACATATTCACTAAAAATATTTTTTTAGTGGATATTTCTAGTATATTTTTAGTAGATATTTCCTAAAATACCTTCCAAACTAGTAAATCAATTCAATGAAAGGGCAGATTGTAAAGCATGTCTTTAGCTTTTCTAATCTGAATAGTACACATTTAATACCAACCGTACACATAGTACATATTTATGTATTAAGTTTTTTTTGTTCGGTATTTCCCAACATATTACAAACTAGTAAATTAATTCAATGAAAGGGCAGATTATAAAGTATGTGTTTAGCTTTTCTAACGTGAATAGTACACCTTTTAAACGAACAATACACATAGTACATTTATGTACTAAAATAATATTTTGTTGAATATTTCCTAAAATATTGCAAACTAGTACACTAGCAGTGAGTAATAGTAAATGAATTTAAATAGTTAATGAATGATGACATTCAATTTAAATTGGCATTATTTTGTTAATAAAAATTTTATTAAATTTTCAATATTAGAATTTAGAAAAATTACTAGAATACCCTTTTTTTTAACATAATAACTTTTTTCACCTCTAAGATAAAAATTAAGAATTGAATCTAAAATCCGCCCAAATTTTTTTCATATAAAAGGAAAATACATCAAATAAGTACATTAAATGAAAAATGAAATTAAAAATCGATTAATAAAGAACACTATTTCGTTGGCTGGCGTTTAATGGTTTAATAATGTTCTTTATTAATCGATTTTTAATTTCATATTTTTATTTAAGGGATTTGTTTTATGTATATATTTTTATATGAAATAATCGTGGACGAATTTCAGATTGAATTCTTAGTTTTTGTGATTATCTTAGAAGCTACCAACATAACGCATAAAATAAAACCAGATTCAATGAAAGAGCGGATTACAAAACATGCATTTTGCTTTTTCTAATGTGAATAGTACACATTTAATACGAACAGTACACATTTATGTATTAAAATAATATTTTGCTCTAGATTTCCTAAAATATTGCACTCTCACAGTAGGTAATTAATAGTAAATAAATTTAAATAGTTAATAAATTACAGGATATTTAATAGATAACAGATAAGGATAATATGATTATTAATAGGAAATTACTTTGGCACATTTTGTTAAGAAAAAAAGTTTATTAAATTTGCAATATAAGAATTCAGAAAAATTTGAGTACTCTTTTCAACATAAATTTTTTTTTTTTGTTCTGTTAAGATATTCATAACAATTAAGAATTGAATTAGTCCAAATTTGTTTCGTATAAAAATAAATACATAAAATAAGTACTTTAAATAAAAATCTGAAAGTAAAAAACGATTAATAAAGAACATTATTAATCCACTAAACTTCAGCCAACAAATTTGGTCTCACCAAAAATGTATTTCTCTTGAAACTAATAAATATTATATTTAAGTTAAGTTAATTATTAATTAAATAAGTTAAAATTAAGTTAAGTTTAAAATTAATTTTATATTTATTTTAGTTTTAAAAATAATATTTAAGGGTATAATTTCCCATTTGAAATCAGATTTAAATAAATCTTGAAATTCATTAGTATGTTAATTTTCACAAAAATGTATGCTTGGTTCGGTTTATTAAACGATCTTGCTGTTTTTTCTATATTGTGCAAAACACCAATTTTGTGAATATTTATGTCAGTTTTGATCTGTTCAACGCAGAACTGAAAAATTAAGTGATTGCTTGATTGATAGTTATGAACAAAAAGAATCTGTTAGTTAATATTAATTTTGGTTATTTTTGAAGACAAGAAAGAGGAAAAAAAGAATATATATATACAGCGTGATTATAATTAAAGCCCCATTTTCAAAATACTGTAAAAAAAAAAAAAAAAAAAAAAAAAAGAGAAAGAAAAAAACACTTGTCACAATAAGTTCAAATTTGAACTGAAGATACTTGAAGAAAGTGGAAACGGTACGGCATCTAAAAAGTTCCAAAGTGATTAGATGGTGCTTTATGACATAAAGAAAGTGAATTCGGTGAATTTCTCGTGATATTTTAAATCGAAATTACGACGTATTTGGTATGAGTTCACATTAAAAACCAACTGTAGTGTTCAATGTGCTTGATTGTTTCGGTTTTTTGACGGAAAAAAACTGATTTCCAAGTCATTTAACAGTTGTGACACTGTGAGTGGAAAGCCCATCCACCACAGCAAGGTCACACCAAATTGATGAGAAAATCGGTCGAACTTTTTCGGAACTTTTTTTTGATGCCATACCATTTCCCCCTTCTTCAAGTATCTTCAGTTCAAATTTGAACTTATTGTGACGAGTGTTTCTTTTTTTTTTATAGCATTTTGAAAATTGGACTTTAATTATAATCACCCCCCTCTATATATATAATTTCAACATTTGGTTCTAATTTTTACTTATAAGCTAAAAAAATATATATTTAGAAAAATTAGTAACTTTATAATATACATACAAATATACTATACTGTACTATATGCACAAATCATTAAAAATATAAACAACACAAATTTTTCAAAAATTTTTTTTCTTTAAAGTTACTTTTTTTTTTGACTCAAAAATTGGTGATAGTGGTTGCTTGAATAATAGTTATTTACAAAATAAACTAATAATATTAGTTTCGAGGTATTTTTTGAATACAGAACGGGAAAATAGATTCATGAATTTTTTATTACAATTTTTGTTTGCAATAAAAATTTTCAAGAAAGACAAATGACATAAAAAACAAATTTACACAGTGTTTAAACAGATAAAAAATGTTTTCAATAATTTAGAAAGAATATATATATATTTAATTTAATTAATTTGTATAATTTTTCCAATTATAATCTTAAAATGAGCATAAAATATTTTTTTACTGAATTATAATTAAACATGATCAATTGATTCATACTTTAATATAATTGCTTTTTCTTTGAAGTTATATAAGACTAGGTTTAAAAGCATTCTTAATTTATGATGTGTTAGTGTTATTATATATGACGTAGGTTTTATATTTTTAGTGATTTTATTAAAAAATATTTTATTATTAAAATAAAAATCAATTTATTATATTTACACCAAATTAACTGTTTTATTTCGTATATTTTAATAACTAATTTTTTAACAATTACTCAAACGGCAGTAGGATAAAAAAATATTTGAATGCTGTTTAAATGGTGATATGCAATATATATCTTTTTTTTTTCAAATAAGTTGGCGAAATTAGTTTTAATGTTTGTATTATTATAATAAAACAATTTCATAATATATGATTTCATATGAATGCTACACACATAAAACGTATTTATATATATATATTTTTAATCTTTATGATAACATGGTCTCTAATAAAGCAAATACACAAATACATTTATCCTAGTAATTTTGAATATTTTAAATGTATTCGATTATAAGAAAGGACAATATAGTCAAAAGTATTTTTTTCAAAGTATTATAAATTTAAATTTCTGTAAATGTTTACAGAATTACGGAAAGAAATTGAATAAAAGTTTAAATTAAATTCAACAAGATTATTTTGGTTTGTATACTGAATAACATTACTGGTTAAATGCAAACACATCAGTTTGCAATAACAAAATCTACAATATAATAAAAAGAAAAGAAATCCTTTTGACGAATTTTTGAATAAGTTTGAATTAATAATGCTCTGTATATATGTTAATATTACTGTTTAGATTTAAAAAAAATATATAAATAAGATGTTATTGGGAAATGTAGACTTTTCGATTTACGTTCTTAGTATAAAACTGCCCCCGTTAATCAATAATAAAAATGCTAACGATATTCAAAAAGGAATCTTAAATATAAGAATTGGAAGTTCTAAAAGGAATTCAAAAAATCTGGTAATTTGATTCTTTGTAGCAATTCCGAAAATGTTATCATTCAAATAAGCAATTCAAAACCAAAGTATTTCATAAAATTAAATTATTTCCTTTGAAATTGTTTTTGTTATTAAACTACAGAAAGAATAAAAACTGAGATATTTCATTTACTTATAGATACTATTTTGTAACATTGTAATTCGTTGAATATTATTAAATGTTCAAGTGCATTTGTCTATTCAAAAAAAAAAAAAAAAACATTTAAAATTTCAGGAACATTTTATTGTTGTTTCTGATAACATTATGAACAACAATTTCAAAGAATTGCTGTTGTTGTTTTTAACTAAGTCACTGCACACACTTTTACATCCATAAATTATATATGTGATATTATAAAAAGAATCTAATTATACCAGTTTTAAAAATATAATACTAGTTCTTTTTTATTTCTAATCTGTAAAGTCTATATGTAAAAGCCATACGGGAAAATTTTTTTGTGATTTTCAAAAAAAAAAAAAAAAATCATACTAAAATGTGAAAGAAAAAACATATTTAATAATAATTTTAGAATGCAAAATGTTAGTAAAATAAATAAAAGTTTTCTCATTATTTATATTGTAATAAAGGTTCAGTTTTGAGTTAAAATTTGTTAAAATTTTTTTATCTCAATTTCCTTATTAATTTTATTTTTAAATGATAAGGACTGTTGCAACATAAATAATTAGTTTTACTTACACTGGTTTTACTTAGTTTTAATTAGTTAATACAACACACAATTCATACAACTAATATAAATACTTATTTGTACAAAAAATTAAAAAATTAAAAATACAGGAAATAAATTGTAAAAATATATTCTAACAGCGTTATATATATATATATATATAATTAACAAGTAAGGATACTTTTAAATGGGAGTTCTAAGTTATGCTTAAGATTTATTCTAAACTTTCTATTGACATTAATTATACAAAGAAAATTCTTAAAAAAAACTAAAGAAAATATTGAAATTATCTAGAAATTTTTTTTTACTTGTATAGAATACAAACTAATGTTAAGAGTTTCAGTTTAAAATAGGTTTAATAAATAATTGTATAAATTATATGTAAACTAATATTAAAGTGTAAGATTAATATATATATTATATGTGTATATTATGTATGTATATGCAATTGTGTTTGTATATGTATATTGTGTATGCATATGTATATTGTGTATGCATATGTATATTGTATATGCAAGTGTGTGTATATGTAAATAATTATAAGTATATTTTATTTAGAATACTTTTACACTGCACTGTCTAGAAGGAAATTCTTAACGATGGCCTAACTTTTTAAAAAACTTATTTTATTAGACGTGAGAGAAATTAGATTGTACGTATATAATAATAGAATCTCAATTTTTTTCCCTTAGATGTTGAGTTATCTTAAAGAAGAATTTTTAATATATAATACTGCAAATTTATATCTGATTATTTTTGTCTATTATTGCTATTTTAAGTATTATCGTGCTGACTAATTTAATCGAATTATTGATTTATACTCTTTTTCCAAACACCCCCAAAAAAATCTTTATATGAAAATATTTGCAATACTTAAGGGCAATGAAATAAATTAAAAAAAATATTCAAAATAAATACAAAGACGAAAAAATTAATTAATATTCAATGTGTATTTTTCTATGATAAAATAATGTTAATGTCACACTGCCGCCTTTTTTTGTATGATGGTCCCTCTTAAATACAAAGCATCGCCTTTCTTCAACAAAACTTTCATCCAAAATTCATATAGATTACACGTATATAATAATAAAATCCAAAACGTTTTATTTGAAGATAAAAACTTTAATAAAGGAAAAATGTTGTCTTAAAGATAATTTTTATACACAGTCCAGTCACATTAATGTGACCACCACCTACTTTCGACGTCAACGTGAAATAACCAATCACAAAAGGCAGGTGTCAGCACATTGCAGTGGAGTGTATATAAAGAATTCCACTTAATACCACATTCCACACTCCACTTAAAGCCAGAATATTCAAGAGTGTATATTCTGGCTTTTGACATGTGGTCACATTAATGTCACTGGACTGTGTATATAAAACTGAAAAAATATGCCTGATTATTTTTGTCTATTATTGCTATTTTATTATCGTGCTGACTACTTTATCGAACTATTGATTTATACTCCTTTTTTTCCAACCTACTAAAAAAAAAAAAGTAATACAAAAAGTCAATTCCTACTTTTTTTTTCACTATATTGCAGAAAAGTCCATTACAAATAAAGTTGAAATTTTCCTCTTACATCACATGCCATCTATTATTAGATACATGAAACTCAAATATAAAAAAAACTAAAATTAATTAATTAAATTTAATGAATGAATTAATATTTGAAAAACTGTATTAACATCCAGTGTCACCCACTATAAATTCAAAAAAATGTATTTGAAATTAAGTGGATGAATAGAAAAGCATTTTATTAACTATTGAAAATTTGAACAAGACATATATAGGGAGAGTGTGAACTAATAGTAGGAATTGAAAACAAAATCTTTATATGAAAATATTTACAATTCTTAAGGGCAATAAAATAAATAAAAAGTATTGAAAATAAATACCAAGACGAAAAATTAATTAATATTCATTGTGTGTTTTGCTATGATAAAAGGGTTAATGTCACACTGCCGCCTTTTTGTATGATGGTCCCTCTTAAATACAATGCATCGAATTTCATGTATATAATACTGCAAATTTATATCTGATTATTTTGTGTATTATTGCTATTATCTTATCTTAATGACTAATTTTATAGAATTATTGATTTATACTCCCCTTTAAAAACTCAATATAAAAAAATATCTTTATATGAATACATTAACAGAACCTAAGGGCAATGAAATAAATAAAAATATATTGAAAATAAATACGAAGACGAAAAACTAACTAATATTCATTGTGTATTTTTCTTATGATAAAAGACTTTTAATGTCACACTGCCACCTTTTTGTACGATGGTTCCTCTTAAATACAAAGCATCGCCTTTCTTCAACAAAACTTTCATCCAAAATTCCTATAGATTATACGAATATAATAATAAAATACAAATCTTTTTACTTGAAGATAAAGATTTTTATGAAGGGAAAGTTATTAAAGAATAAATTAAGTGAGTTTTAATAAAGAGAATTTAAGAAAGATCTAAAAGTGAATTTTTAGAAGATAAAGATAAAAGATAAAGTTAAAGATTTGTATAAAGGATAAGTGTTATCTTAAGGAGAATTTTTATATAAAGAGAAAGGTAAAAGATAAATATAAAGATGATGAAGATTTTTATAAAGGGAAAGTGTTACCTTAAAGAGATTTTTTATATATTATACTGAAAATTGTCTGATTATTTTTGTCTGTTATTGCTATTTTATTATCGTGCTGACTAATGCTATTGAATTATTGATTTATACACCTTTTTTTTTTTTTTCCACCTACTAAAAAAAAAAAAAAAAAATCTTTATATGAAAATATTTACAATACTTAAGAGAAATAAAATGAATAAAAATATATTGAAAATAAATGCAAAGACGAAAAATTAACTGATATTCATTGTATATTTTTCTTATGATAAAAGACTTTTAATGTCATACTACCTCCTTTTTGTACGACGGTTCCTCTTAAATACAAAGCATCGCCTTTCCTCAACAAAACTTTCATCCAAAATTCCTATTCCCTCATCATCTCCACCCCCACCCCCCTCCGTCCTTCGAGAACGAATAAGAAGTCAGGAATTGATTAAGACGAGAAGAGAACTGTAACCAAGCGAAGCGCTTTCACAATCTCCTCGAAATTATTCCACCATTGGGAAAGCAAGGGAGAATAAAAGAACTTTTCTCTTACTAAAACTTCTCTTTTCCACAGTCGAGGGATTGGAAGAAAAAAATGAGTTTTCTAGAATCTTTCTTCTTTTTTTTTTTTTCCTTTTTTTTCTTTTTGCTGCTTCTTTCTCTTTTTACCCTTCTGTAAAAACAAAAGCAAAAAAAAAAAAAGCTTTCTCTGTTACATTTTTTTTTTTTTTTTTTTATCTTCTTCCTTTTACTCTTCCAGGTTTGCTGTTTTCTTACTTTAGTTTTCTCTGTTATTTTATTTATTATTATACTACACTACTTTTTTTTTTTTTTTCTCTCTCTCTCTGTCTCCCCTTCCCCCCTTATTGAGGAACGTTAATTTTTCTTCATTAAGCTCCTAAATCCCCAGTCGATAATGCAGCGCGCGTGCCGCAGAGTGAAAAAGACGAAATGATTTTCCGTCGGCATGGCGTGGAAATTGAAGATTCAAAAACCCCAAGTTACGGAAAGAAACGGAGATCTTTAATGAGTTTGGAGCACGACAAGTTTAAGAACAAGGTTCTATTTATTCACATAAAACACTTTTCTATCAATATGCACGAATTAATTAATTAGTCTTATTAGAAAATAGTATTTTTCCAACTAGTTTAATTGTTATTACGAAATAAAAATGATCGCCCAAGTATAAAACATCTCAGTGAAATCTGTAAAAGTAATTATTAATAATGATTATTAAAGGTATAGGATATAATTATTTAAATTACATAATTTTTTTTATAAAAATGTATTTATAAATACTTTTTTTAGTAAACTTCTTATCTACCGTACAAATTCTCAAGTTTATCTATTAACTTATGTTTTCCTTACATGATTTCGAAACATTCACAAAAACAAGTAATATATATAAAAAACAATTAAAGTTAATTCCTACTTTTTTTTTCACTCTATTGCAGAAAGTCCTTTATAAATAATTTTCATTCATTTTTTAAAGTTTATCTGGCGCCATCTATTGGTAGATATATGCAATTTAAATCTAAAAAAACTTAAATTAATTAATTAAATTTATTACTGAATTAATATTTGAAAAAACTGTATTAACATCTAGTGTCATCCCCTACAAGTTAAAAAAATGCATTTGAACTCGAGTGGATGAATAAAAAGTATTTTATGAACGATTGAAAATTTCAACAAGATATATATAGGGAGAGTGTGAGCTAATAGAAGGAATTGAATGAGAATGAAAAAAAGAAATTAAAAACTTGATAGTAAATATAAAAATTAAGGTTTATTACGGGATTTTGTAATTATTTTATGATTTTAAAAATGTAATTTCCTTTTTTTATATATTTAAATGATTACTGTTTTTTATAAAAATTCTACTATACAAGAAAATTATAAATATTATAGTAGGCAGTTTTTTGGATAACTAAAAATAGAGAAATTGAAGATTCAAAACCCAAAGTTGCGGAAAGAAAGCACGCCAACGGAGATCTTTAATGAGTTTGGAGTACAAGTTTAAGAACAAGGCTCTATTCATTCATATAAATATGCATGAATTAATTAATTAGTCTTATTAGAAATAGTATTTTTCGAACTAGTTTAATTGTTATTATGAAATAAAAATAATCACCCAAGTATAAAATGTCCCACTGAAATCTGTAAAAATAATTACTAATAATGAATATGATAGGTATAGGACATAATTAGTGTTTTTATAAATACTATTTTAAGTACACTGCATTACAAATCTGCATTAGTCTGCATTACAAATTTTCAATTTTATCAATTAACTTCTGTTTTCCTTGCATGGTTTCAAAACATTCACAAAAATGAAGATAAGAAAAAGAAAGACTTGATAGTAAATATAAAATTAAAGTTTATTGAGGGAATTGTAATTATTTAATTTTATTTCTACTAGGATATATAAAGTCCCTTGGAGACCTACTTGGAGTTGCTGTTTACCTATGACTGTATTGGAACTCAATCCATGCAAATTTAGCCCCCTACCACAGAATCAAGCATATAAGCAAATCAAAATTACAAAGGGAAAAGACCAGACATTCTTGAAAAACGGTCAACAGGCCTTAAAAACTAATAAACCCTAATAAAAGTCCTTGCGTTCAGGATATGTTTTCTCTGACCCTCCATTTAAGATTACACAAATCACTGTTCTGTTGTAATTTAGAGTTCAGTCCAGAACAAACAAACAAGTAGATGGGTCTCATTCATTTTCTTTTACATAAAACACATATATCAGTATTCACAATCCCTATTTTTGGCCATGGCAAATAGGGCCAGGCAGTTGTGTCCAGTTCTTAATCTAAAATTGACAGCAGCTTTTTTTTTTGCGAGTTTTTCCGCTAAATTTTTCCAATTCATTCCCGTTTGCCACTCAAACTTTTCCTTTGGTGTTAAATAACTATTCACTAACAAACGATGACTTAATTTTGTCCCGTACAGTTTTCCAAAAGCGTCAAGAGGGATAGCACACTGTCCATGAATTTCTGTTCCTTTTTTTTTTATCAGATCTGCTCTTTCGTTTCCATCAATTCCAACTTGTGATGGAATAAACTGGAAAGTGATGTATTTACCACTTTCATCAAGAAACTTGATATCTTGTTTTATTTTGGTTACAATTTCAGACTCAGACTGTCTTTGTAAAGCGATTGCTTCGATGGCGGATCTAGAATTCAACAGAATAACTGCTTTTGAAAAGAATGTATTTCAGATTTAAGGTTTTCTACTGCCAAGGAAATTGCGTATATTCCGGCATCAAAGTTAGACAGATGATTGATAACCGGGGAAAAACAGAAAATAATGTACTGTAGACAGAGTTTTTTATTTTTGAGCCATCCGTAAATGCACGGACCCATTCTGGTTCAGGATATTGGTCTTCCAGTGAGTGTTGACAATGCTGCTGTTTTGAGAATCTTCTAAATCTCTGAAAAACTTCTAAATGACCTGAACGCAAACTCTCCTACAGAAAACACCGAAGCCCTTCTTAACCTCTGGATTTTTAGGGGTGCTTTGTGGACATACTATAGAAAATTCTGGGAAAAAAATCATACGAAATATGTTGTGATTTTCGGTAAAATATGGATATTTTCTAAAAGTACCAACAATGAATTAAGAATATTAGCTTTGATTACACACATATTCAAAGTTATTTTTTTAATTAAATATTTATACCATACAAAGATAATTTTTAAAATTTTTAATTATCTCTTAATTGAAAATTTTTTTCAAAATAATTTGGTTTTTTTAATTTGCTGGAGTTACGAAACGCATGACTGTTTATTTTACAAAAAAATAATATACAATTCTAAAAATTCATATGTATGATTCATTTTATATCTCAGCTTAACTTTTTTTTTTACAATATAAAACTTGTATTCATAGTTTTTAACAGTGAATCAATTTCTTTCATTTTATTAAACAATTTTTTTTTAATTCATGAAGAAATGGAAGATTAATAAAAAAAAAAAAAAATTTATTTCATTACATTCAACAATTAACAAATAATTGTATTATTACAATCCGTTAAGAAAACATTCAATATCCTTTAACTCTTTAATAGAGGATCTAAAGTGGTTGCGCAAATTTAAAAATAAATAAATTTGAATTTCTAATTTTATCGTTTAACAAATCTACTTTCTCTCTCAATAAAAATAATTAGCCAAAATCAGACTCATAGACTAGAGTATCAGGGAATTGCGAGACCAAATACACTTTTAACAGGATTAAAACATTGTCAAACAAAATTCTTAGATTTACGACTAAAGATCAGTGGATTATATCAAATGAGATTATTTATACGGACCTCAGGATTAATTCCATCAGAGCTCACACTACAAAATTTTGAAAGAAAATTTTTAGTGGATTAGATAATAATTATAATATCCTCTAATTAAAACTAAATTTCATTTTGTTCATCATAAAAAAAAGACAATATCCCACTTCTAAAACACTTTACAATGTTCACTTTAACTTTTTAGTCCCTCTTAACTTTCTAAGTGAAACAGACCTTCAGAATTTCTGTGAAATCAAATGTTTAATTTTCCATTTCTTTCAGATGGACTAATTTTCTTTTATTTATATCACTATTAAATTTGTATCTGTTGTTTTCTCATCAAGTAAAATAAATGTTTATACTGATATTCCAAAAAAGATACGCATGGTTAATTATCTTTTTAATCCTTTAGGCTGGTGCTATTTTAAATACAACATATATGTATTTGGCAAATTTATCTTATAAATTTTCCTGGGTTAAATTAAATTAAATTAGTTTACTTGAAATAAATTGTTAAATCGTTTTAAGAAAACAAACCGTTTTTATGCTAAGTAATAAAATAGGAAATAAAAACATTTCTTAATCAAAAGTAATTCTTAATTAGTAGAGATATTTTTAGACTTGAATTAGATAATGATTTGTCATCTAATTGAAATTGTACTTAATCATCTACAAAATATACCACGACCACACGTAGAGAGAACGGAACGGCCGAATTGTTTGTCTAATTATTACATCAATAATTGACATCTTTTGAAAGTATGCATTGTAAATCACAAAGATCACCCAATTTTGTATCAATAAAGTAATAAGTTGCTCTAATAAAATGATTTTATTATGCTATCATATTAATATCATCATATTAAATATTGGTTAAAAGATAATTAAAATGGCTATGTGGAAGATATTTAAATTCTCTCTTATGATAATGCTTTTAGGTGGTTGGATTAACTTGCTAGTTTGAATAACAAACTCTATTGGAAATTTTAAAATTTTATTCTTATTCTCTAATTTTTTTGTTCATTTGAAGCATTCCGAAAATTCGGAATCATTCGATTAACGGTCATTATTATAGAGCATCTTACAGAACTATAATTATTTACATAATATCGAACATTGTATAAAACAATTGTAACTGAACCTGTATTCTACGTCCCCTTTGGCATTCAGGAGAAAGGGTCAGTAGGCCTTGAGACTCACCGGAGAGGAAGTACAGCACAACCCTCTTCTGCTGCTGAGAAACGTTTAGTTTGTAATCTGTCATCCCGAGAGAAAATATATTTAGTACAACCCTGTGTATAAGTTGGCCTACAGACTCTTCATACACCCAGCGCGTACCCTAAGCGTCTTTATTTTCGGCTTATTAATGAAATTCTTCCCCGAATCTCTAAATATATGTCTTTAAATGGTTAAATATTGTCTGTAGTTGTGTTGTATTGCATTTGGTGTTGTTTGTGCATGTGTAAATAAAGCTGTGAGTTCTCAAACCTGTGTTTTAAATGTCAACCCAACCACACCCAATTACAATCCAGTTGATCTAACCCACAATACTACACAATGAATTTCCATAGTATATAATATAACTTTATAAGAATTTTCCTTAAAATATATCATGATGGTTATTATTTTTTTTGTAATTATTTTTAATAAAAAAATTATAGTTTAAAAACACTAAAAAACACGCTTTTAGAGTTAATGAAACTAAAAAGTAAAAAATAATTGTTAACATAAGAATAAAATGACTGACGAGGAAATGAATGTCACTGTTCTAAAAGCGCGGGGTGCTTTCTATGACATTTTTAAACTAACTCTGCATTTCGGAATGAAAGTGAAAAATTATAACGATTGGTATCGAGCACCCCACGCTTTTAGAACAGTGACATTCATTTTCTCGTCAGTCATTTTATTCTTGTGTTAACAATTATTTTTACTTTATAGTTTGATTAACTCTAAAAGCATTGTTTTAGTGTTTTAAACTGCAATTTTTAGTTCCATTAACTCTAAAAGCGTGTCTTTTGGCGTTTTTAAACTATAATATTTAAATGAGGTCCCAGTACGAGGAGGACTGAAACTATAGTTCTTACAATAATTTATTTATGAGTAAAACAGAGGCTAAATGCGAATATGTCGAGCCAGCCAGATCCTGATCTGTAGTCAGGCGCGTTATCCGTTGTGCCACCGTCCCACGTAGGTTTGAATGTCTTAGGTACTTTCATTCTACATGGGTTAAATTGCTCTTCATAAGTTAAAATAAAAAAATCACTAATCCTGGCGATCTAATCATGATGAGATAATAAACTTATCAAAATAGTTTAGTGTCGTCGGTCCTTGATAAGTCTTATTAAATCCGATCGCTTAAAGTAGGGCAAAATCGAGCCCAAAGTGTCAGTTACAAACAAGCATACAGGTGAAACTAATAAAAGCATATTAATATATTTAAAAAAATTAACTTATATTTTAAAAAATAAATTTTAAGTTATTTAAAAAAATTAATTTTAAGTGTACGAAATATGGTGCGATTCACAAGTTCTCTAATTTCCATCTTTCACTTAGAATCAAATTGTGAAGTTGAATTGCAGATGTGAATATTTTTGCCTGTCACTTATCATATGAACCCGTACTCCAGAAATTTAATCACACATTCTTGTGATTCTTGTTGAGCAATTGAATATGCGTGCTAGCGGTGTTTAATTGTATCCATCATTGAATATTGTGAATTGTTTAAAACCGTGAAATGAGACATGCAACTAATTGCAAGAAGAAACAATTCAAGGAACTGTTGCAACAAAAAGGTGTTTAGAAATTCACCCAGTTTCTGAAATAAAGTGAAGGAAGTCTTAAGAAAATTCTACTTGAATCACGCTGTTCTTTTGAAAGCTACCAATTTGCAACAACAAAGGTATCCCCCATTTTAGGAAAGACCTATTTACACGCGAATTGTAATAAATGATATTGAAAAAAATTTCTATTCATTTTTTATAAAAAGAATATAAGAATGTATATATATATTTATACCCTACATATACAGTCCCTTTGAATTATTTTCTCTAGTTTAAGGCCATATGTGTACAGTAAAAAGAGGAAACAAATAACATAACGAATAAAAATCTATAAAATACAATAAAAAAAAATTGCTGTATAAATTATTAAAGCACAAGTAAATTGTAAAATGGTTAATAAAATAACAGTAGTCTTAAAAATTATTCGTATTAGTAAATTTCATTATCAGTGGCGCAACAGCCCCATGGTGGGTCAAGGCCGTCTGCGTACTGTCAGATTTCAAGACGGGAGATATTATTTTTACGGGGTAGGGTTGTTAGCTCTACGCCCAACACCCTACAGTCCTCTTAGACCGGGACCTACGGTTTAAAGTGGATTCGAACCACTACAAACATTCATGAGACCTCCGGGATTCAAACCCGGAACCTGTGTCCCCCAGAGTGCCGGAGTGCTAGTCACTCGTCCATCAGGACCTGTTAGTAAATCTACCATGTTAAAAAATATAAAAAGTTGACAGAAAATTGAATAAAAAAATTGAAAATAAAATGAATGTGTAAATTTAAAATTATTTATATTGATTTTGGATCTGAAAGACGCAAAATCATAATCACTAAAGCTACTAAACTGAATTCTATTAAACATACACATAACAACAAATAGGAAAAGAACAAATATTGCAATAGAAAATTAATTTCAAATGCAAAAGTGCACAAAAATCAAGGAGGTAAAAAAAAGGCAGATTTAATGATCTCAAGATCGCTTTAACTAATAAAAGCGTATTAATATTTAAAAAAATTAACTTATATTTTAAAAATAAATTTTAAGTTATTTAAAAAAATTAATTTGAAGTGTACGAAATATGATGCGATTCTCTAATTTTCTAATAGATTCTCTAATAGAGTGAAAGAAGGGGAGAAAAAAATGTGATGGAGAATTAGAGGCTTAGCAAATTTAGAATATTGTGAGGATAGATGTAAGTGTTTGATAATATAAATGCCTCCCCTCTTCTTCTAGAACAGTTATTTCCGAACTTTTCGGATGGCGCAATAAGACTAAAATAAAGATTATATCCCATATAATAGAACATAATATATATATGGAGAGGGGTGAATTAAATACAAATTTACATTAATTAGAACTGGATATCAGAAATGTGATTGCATTTGTTTAGTAATATAGGAATAATCTGGCTTGATGCCCTCTATTAAGACATTTCTAAGATAAGCCTAATTTATATCCGTACTCGATTTTGTTGTTGTCGTGTCTAATCCTCAGTGTCCTGCAGTGCGGGACGGATATCCCATGATTAATCTGCTAGTGGATGGAGGCAAAGAGGGCAGCTTCTGTTGTGATGGAACACCCCTAGGTAGAAGTTTAACTTGGCTGCGTGTCGCTGCAGAAGGAGGACAGTGCCGCTCAGGAGGACTTTTAGGAGAACTACCGGGATTTTGCGCACCGTACGGAAAAACATTGAAAATTCCCCCAGGTATACCGACTCACGAGGGCAAGATGCCAAACATCCCAAACGACATCGAGTCTCTTCGTTTTTTAAAACAGTGTCTGCTATAAAGTCGCCAGCGGATTGAACCTCAGCTCTAATGCTCACCAGCGACGCACGCAGCCACTGAGACACGAGTCGGACTGTACTCGGTTTTAATTGATGCCATTGCAGAAAACGCTACTTTATGTATGTATGTAAACCAACTGGTAAGATTGCATTTGTTGTTATACTTAAGAAATTTGGATGTTCGGCTTTTAATCCTCTCTAATAGTTGTGAAGAGACTATCAATTATGATACGTATTTTGCATAATCGCATTATCACTTTGCATCCCCACTGTGAAGATGATTTCTCCAGAAAAACAAGAACATTGCGTACGATAATCTAAATGGCAATAATCTAATGGCGGTAATCTTTCTAAATGGCTGAAACTCAGAACTACCTATTCAAAATAAAGTCGTCGTTTATTAATAAGCAATAATGCCCTTTATTATATATATATATATATCATCTATCATGGACTCGCAGCACGAAAAAAGAAGATTATCTACAAATCCTCTAAAAATAGAGTTCTAAGATTCGTTATAAATTTATGTTGGTTTATCAAGAACAGTGCTATTCATAATGCTCTTACTGAAGAAGACATTGAAACAAAATCATCTTAAAATTATCCAGGAAATTTTTCACAAGTATCATTTATCCCACTAATCCACTTATTAACACTGAAGTTTTCTTCGCCCACATAAATGGAAAATATAAATACACATTATGAACTGGAAAATGGACACAACCACTCAAACCACCCTAGTAACTTATCCATCTGTCTGCCACAATGTTTATCATGCAGCATAATTTACTTCTGTTAATTACAGAATTTTCTTTTAACTCTGTTTGGTTCACTAATGAACATCTTTCTTAGGATTTTTGTTTACAAATTATGTCTTGTAGCTCATGAATTTGAACCATTCATATTTGTCTACACTCTCAAGCTGAATAAAAGTGGAATCGTTGGAAATCGAAACATCGGCACTCGAGAGTCAGATTTAGATCTTCGTAAGCAACACTAGTCGCATTATTTTCATAAATTTCAGCCTAAAAATAATTTTTTTTATTAAAAGTCAAGTTTAGATCCAAATGTGAATAGCGACTTGATTGACCTATAGTACCACAGGTTTAAGGTTCGAATTCTGGCCATAGCATGGATATTTGTCAGTGGTTCGCAATCCACCTTAAATTGTAGGTCCCAGTCTAATTAGTCCCAGTATACAAAAAATAACCATATAGCGACAAATCAAACCAAATGTGAATGATGCACTTCCAAAACAAACTTGCATTGCAATTTATAATGCAGAAAAATACAATTTTTCCTCAAGCATACGTGGCTTGATGGCCATTGACTAGTGCTCTGGCCATTGGCACCACAAGCTTCAGGTTAGAATTCTGACAGAAGCATGGATGTTTTTGGGGGTTGGGAATCCACGTTAAACTGTAAGTCCCGGTTCAATTAGCCTAATGTATGTACATAATGACAGTAGAGCGACAAATCAAGCCAAATCTCAAGCATGCATCATCACACAGTACAATCGATTAAGCTAATGATTTATGAAAGTAGCGTAAAAAACTGTAGCTCCAATATTTTAAGCAAGTATACATTTTTTTCCGATACATATTATTACTTTTACTCGAGAATAAAATTTACATTTGGTTTTGAGTTGCCATTGGATTTATTTAATATTTTCTAAGAAATCTCTAAAGGACTGACATCGTGCAAACGATAACATGCAACAACTCTATCTTCTGACGCCATTTTAATTTTCTCTTTGAAATAAAAACTTTCACAATAGTGCTTTAAATTTCTAGAAATTTTGACAGTTTTTTTCGTTTTGTTTTGCTTTTTTTCACATTATTTATATCTTTTTCGTTAATTTTTTAAAAATACGAGAATGAGTTTCGTTTTTTGGAATTAAGCTCCAATGGTAAATATTAAATTTCAATTGTAAATATTGAATGGCAAATACAATTTTGTTTTTAAATCTTTAATTTTAAATTCCGTAATTAATTAATTAAATAATTAAATTCGCTAATTAATTAATTCCTTAATTTTTAATTTAGTTCCAGTGGGAATTTTTTTTTTCAATTCTCACTTTAATTTCAATAATTTTTTTGAATAAAGAAAGATAAAGTTATTATTAAGAGAACTTATTAACAAAACAAGTAATACAAAAAAAAAAAAATTTTAAAGTCAATTCCTACTTTTTTTCACTTTATTGAAGAAAGTCCTTTATAAATAAAGTTGAAATTTTCCTTTTTACATCTGGCGCCATCTATTGATAAATACATGCAACTTAAATCTAAAACTAAAATTAATTAATTAAATGTAATTAATGAATTAATATTTGAAAAATTGTATTAACATCCAGTGTCATCCACTACAAGTTAAAAAATGTATTTGAACTTGAGTGGATGAATAAAAAGTATTTTATGAACGATTGAAAATTTGAACAAGATATATATGGGGAGAGTGGGAACTAATTGAAGGAATTGAATGAAATGAATTAAGCATAAATGAATATTAAGCACAAACTCAAAAAATTAAATAAATATTTCGTACAAGTTATGAACTTTAAAAATGCACACGTAATTAATAAAATGGATTATAGACTTACAGTAAATTTGAATACCCGTATTGGATTAGTGGGTAGTGGATGTATTAGTGGATTTTTACTATACATACAGCTAATTTTAGAAAATTATTTATAACAAATAGTTGTAATGACACATAAATTCTGGAGAATTTAAAATTAATTGTTGTAGGTGTGTTTGTAGAATATATTAGTTATTAAGTTGTCTTTAATTAAAAAGCGCAGCTTATATTTTTAATATCCATAAAATTGATATTTCTTTTACATTCATAAATTACAATCTTCCATTAACTAAAATAATTGGTGTTATGATTCCAATATATATATATATATATATATATATATACATTAATCATAACACCAATTTTTAATAGTTTTTATTCGTTTAACAGAGAATTACACAATTCAATTCGAATTTACAATTCATTCCACTACTAAAAGCAAAATCACATAATGTTAATTCAAAAATTTAGCCAAAAAAAAAAAAAAAAAAAAAAACTGCTGAAGAAATGACGTTATAAGAAACCTGGACATTTGTCAATTAAATGTCGAATACTTGCAAGTCTGATTGAATATTACAGGCAACATTTTAATAAACGTTTTAGATCTCAAGAAAATTCCTCAATTATTTTATTTTCATTTACTGTAGAAGTAAACATTCATCCAAAGAAAGGGACCAAAGGAACATTGAGTTAAAGAAATTGATAAATAGGCGTGCTGGAGCCTGTGAGAGAAATAGCGGAGATTATCGACCGAAGACATTCCACTGTTCATGATGTCATAAAACCAAACCAGTAATCACATGGAAAATAAACCTAAAATGGGCCCATAATAAGATTTTCACTAAAGCGTACGTGAGATATTTAGTCAGGAAAATAAAAAGCAAATAGTTAGCTTAGTACACCAAACTAACTACTATTGATCAAAAGGAATTGGAGAGAAAGTCTGTCTATCAACAACAAGAAATTTTCCACATTAAACAGATTAAATGGAAAAAAGTTAGACAAAGGCTTTTCATAAGTAAACTAAATCAAACCATAAGAATTGAATTCGCATAGCAGCAGGAAAATAAGAATTATTCTTACTGAAAAACGTATTTACTTGTGAGAGCAATTTCAACATTTTTGGATTAGATGGCCAAGTCTTGAGTATGAGGAGTTGCACGCAAAACAAGTAATATAAAAACAAATTTTTAAAATCAATTCCTTCTTTTTTTTTCACTCTATTGCAGAAAGTCATTTATAAATAATTTTCATTCATTTTTTTAAGTTTATCTGGCGCCCTCTATTGTTACATATATGCAACTTAAATCTAAAAGAACTAAAATTAATGAATTAAATTTATTGAATGAATTAATATTTGAAAAAAACTGTATTAACATCCAGTGTCATCCACTACAAGTTCAAAAAGAATGTATTTGAAATTGAGTGTATGAATAAAAAGTAGATCATTAACGATTGAAAATTTGAACAAGATATATATAGGGAGAGTGTGAGCTAATAGAAGGAATTGAAAAAAAAAAGAACAGCAATCTCGAATTACAGCAAAAATAATAAAAGCAGAAATAATAAAAGCAATTATAATAAAAGCAAATACATACGATAAAAATAATAAAAGCAAATATATTAGGCTATATTTCAAATTTAATTTAAAACTTTTGATCATTTAAAATTAAAAAATATAGAATACATTAACAAGAATACTCAAACACGATCGTTTCAAATTTCAAACGTAAAAAATTAAGAATAATAATATCCAGAAAAATAAGCTAAATTAAAATCAGACGATTTTTTATGTTATTGCTAATTTGTAGTTAAATTATTTAAAAAATTTAACAATATATATTAAATGAATAATAAAAATATTTGATAATAAAATAATAATAATTGATAATTAAATGAATAAAAATAATTAATAGTTGAATGAATAAAATAATTAATAATTAGTTATGAGAAAAAAAGAGGTTATTAACTAATTGTTAATTAATTAATAATGAGTAATGAGAAGAAAGGGCAGCGTGAATATGTGAATATTTCTCGCATATAAAACTTAAATTAGTTAATTTAATTTAATTAACGAATTAATATTGGAAAAACTGTATTAACATCCAGTGTCATCCACTACAAGTTCAAAAAATTATTTGAACTTGAGTGGATGAATAAAAAGTATTTTATGAACGATTGAAAATTTGAACAAGAAAATATATAGGGAGAGTATGAGCTAATAGAAGGAATTTAAAAAAACCTTGAAGGCAATTGTAAAGCCAGGTGGTGAATCAGTAATGGTATGGGTTGTTTTCAGTTGTGGTCATAAATTGATTTATGGAAGAATGGATTCGAATATATACCTCAACATTTCGAAACAAATATGCCACAACGCGTGCAAAAACTATCCATGTCAACAAATGGCTATTTTTTCAGAAAATTACCCCAGAAATAAAGCTTATAGTGAGTCCCTGGCTCTATCAATAATAAGAAATTTGCTACAATAAGCAGAATCAATGTAAAAATTGACAAAGGATTTTCATAAGCAACTTAAATAAAACCATAAGAATTGAATTCACAAAGGAGCATGAAAATGAGAATTATTCTTACAAAAAAAAAAAAAAAAAAAAACGTTATCATTTACTTATTACAGCAATTTCAACATATTTGTATTAAATGGCAAACCTTACGTTTTGGGAATGAGAAGTTGCATGTGAAAAACTCGAATACAACTGTAAAGCATGGTGGCCAATCAGTAATGGTTTTTAGTTGTGGCTCATAATCTCATTGATGGGAGAATGGTTCAAAATGTATATCTCAACATTTAAAAACAAATACACCACAATGTGTGCAAAAACCTTCCATGGGAACAAATGCCGATTTTTTCAGAAAAATTACTCCAAACATTAAAAAAAAAAATAGTGCGTTCCTGATTTTGATATAATTGTCTGATGAACAATAAGAAACTTTTCTAAATTAAGCAGATTCAATGTAAAAAAAAATTAGACAAAGGTTTTTCATAAGTTAGCTAAATCAAACCATAAGAAGTGAATTTGCAAAGAAGAATGAAAATAAAAATTATTATTACTAAAAAAAAAAGGATCTATGAGAGCAATTTTAACATTTTTGAATTAAATGGCCAAAACTTATGTCTTGAGAAGGAGGAGTTGAATTTAAACAAAATCTCGAAAGTAAGTAATTGCAAGATGGCGAATCAGTAATGGTGTAGGTTGTTTTCAACTGTGGCTCATGAACTCATTGATGGGAGAATGGATAAGAATGCATTCCTCGACATTTGAAAACAAATATGCCAAAATGTGTGCAAAAACTTTCCATGGGAACAAAAATGGCAATTTTTTTAGGAAAATGACTCCAATCATAAAGCTTATAGTGCTTCCCGGGCTCTTATATAATTGTCTATATAAGAAATTTGATACATTAAGCAGATTTAATGGGAAAAAAAGTTAACAAAGGCTTTTCATAATTAAGTTAAATCAAATCATAAGAAATGAATTCGCAGAGGAGCAGGAAAATAAGAATTTGAAAAAAAAAAAGGTATTTAATTATGAGAGAAATATCAACATTTTTTTGGATTAGAGGGCAAACATGTCTTTAGAATGGGAGTTGCATGAAAAAAATCTTGAAAACAACTGTAAAGCATGGCGGCAAATCAGTAATTGTTCAGCTGGGGTTCATAAACTCATATATGGGAAAACGGATCAGAATGTGTACTTCATCAAGTATACCAAACAATTATACCTACAAACAAATATGGCAAAACGTGTGCAAAAACTTTCCATGGGAACAAACGACGATCTTTTCATTAAAATTATCCCAAAAATAAAGTTTATAATTCGTCCCTACCTCTTATATAATCGTCTCACATCATAGAAATTTTACCCCGAAGCCCAGACCTAAATCTAGTCTAAAATTTGTGGTATCATCTTAACAAAAAAGGCTGGGAACATACTGTTTCCAATAAAAATGAGTGGAAAAGAATATTGTTTCAAAAATGGGCAAATGTTCAACCTAATGTTTTATGAAAAATTGGCCCAATCTATGCCTAAAAGTTTAAAATGGTTATCAAAACAAGGACTTACATACAAAATACTAATTCATTAAAAATATTCGCTAGTTTAGGAAATCTTAGGCCAAATCTTTGTTTTTTGCACTAATTTCTGAACATAATGAATTAATTAATTTGGTTTGTTGCTTGTTTTTAAGCCCGTGGTGCACCACATGTACCACGCCGCTGATTTTGGATAGTGCCATTTTGCCATGTACGGTATACTTTTAACACGGCGGCATGCGAACAGTTCACAAAATTAGCCGTTTCCGAAATGCTTCCACCCTAGGCCCGAAAGCCAATAATCATACCCTTTTAGACGTCGGATAAATCGCTACGTTTATGAATTACGCCAACGATTGGAATGCTTTCCGATGTCCTAGGACATCCTTTATATACACTCCACTGCAATGTGCTGCCACCTGCCTTTTATGATTGGTTATTTCACGTTAAAGTTGAAAGTAGGTGGTCGTTAATCACGTTAGTGTGACTGGACTGTGTGTTTTCAATAAGACAATCTTATAAAGTGTTTTCTTTTCAAGTTTCTAAAAATATTATTTCATCTTACATGGGCATAAAGCATTCGTAAACATAAATAATAAATTGCATGTTTAGGGATTTCAATTTGTCTTTTAAATTCATTCTTTCTCTAATTCAGTTTAAAACTATACTCTCCTTAACAATAAACTTTAGACACATTTACAAAATAAACTCCGATTTTTTTTTTAAATCATCAGTGCAGCTTTGATACTGCTATAAAAATTATTTATTGCAAAGCATTGATATTACATTTTCTTTTATTAATGTATTATAATAATGTAAAAAAAATTATTTTACTACACTAACAACTAGATTTTTTTTAAATTAAAAAATAATTAATAATTTTTTTTTGTAATTTTGGGCTATTTTATTTGAAATATTTCGTCCTTTGTTTTTGTAATCAATTATGGATCAAATAAAAAATGACAAATTCAGAGAATATAGTATTCAGCTGTTTAATTTAGTTCAAGGATATGTTTGTTATTTTTAACCTTTAACTTAGGTTAATGTAAATTGCACATTTAGCATGCCCCTCTTTAATACTATTCCTGGATTATTGTATACAACTAGCAATAGATAGGATGTTGAGCACTTTTTTGTTTCTAACATGCAATAATATCATGAAATAGCTTTTTAAAATGCACTAATCTGTGTCTTGATAGCATTATGTCCCAGATAATCTTTAAGTTGTTTCCAACTTGTAAGAATTAAATTTTATTTCTTAATCTTTTTTTCGTATTTGATATATCCCGTCCTTTGATGAAACAGTAGTGGATAGCGCACTAAAATCTTAAGTAGGAAAATTAAAACCTATATTTGGAGTTAGGTAACATCTTCCGAGTCGATTAAGTGTTCTGGTAGATTGAAAGCTAGACTTCATAGTTATATATATATAGGTATATAAATAGATAATTAATTAATTTCCTGGCACAACAGTCCATGTTGGAAGATGGCTGTCCATTTACTGAAAGATTCCGAAACAGATGTTTTTTTACTGGGTAGAATTGTCACCCTACGCTGAACTCTAAATCCTATTAGACCGGGACCTACGGTTTAAAGTGGATTCCGAACCACTACAAACGTTCGATGGCACCACCAGGACTCAAATCCGAAACTTGTGGCACCGAACGCCAGAGCGCTAGTCACTCAGCCATCAGGCCTATAAGTACCAGGCAGCACCTAACATATGCATATCTATACATGTGTGATGTGTGTTGGGTTCTACCTGGTGCATAATGGCCGAGTGATCATATATATATGTATTGAAACATACGCGCATCATCATGTACTTTATTATGGCAATTATTGAATACACGACTATTATCAATTTGAGAGTGAGCAAGGAACTTTTCAGAAGTACAATCTCTTTATATAACAAACCCATGAAAAAAAAGCACAAAGTTAGTTTCGTTAAAAAAAATTTACCGAAAGAAGAAAAAGATAAAAAAGAATCTAATCAAGAACCCACAATTTGTATAAACTACGAAGACAAGACTGAATGCTATTAAATATGAGCATGCATCACAAGGTAATCGGTAAACATATTAAAAATGAAATAAAGTATGCATCTTCAAATATAAAACAAAAAAGAAAGATACATACTCAGCCTAATTTTATAACTAATTTCTTACGGTATTTTGCTGATTTCCTGGTCGATATGCTCTTGAATCTCTTATTGTATATCTCGTATGTTTTCCTTTACTTTTTATAAGCCTGTCTAATCTGACGTATATATATATGCCTGTATGAATGTATGTATATTTATGTATGTGTGTGTGTGTGTGTGTGTGTGTGTGTGTGTGTGTGTGTGTGTGTGTGTGTGTGTGTATGCAAGTAAATGGATACAGTATTATTTACTAACCATTCGGATTCAGCGTTGCATGGCTTCAAGAAATGCTATAATATATTTTATTTTTGAAAGTTTTGTTGCAAAAAGTTGTCAAAAGAGGAATGAAAATTTAAAATTGGGATTCCAAACAAAGGATAGTGAGAGACTGGAATTGATTAATGTATTTTAAAAAAATCAGTTTTTATATTATAAGCAGCTAAACCAAATAAAAGCATAATTAATTCAAAGTTAATAACTTTTTAATTAGAAGAACTACAAAACGCCCTTCAGCCTCCCAGCACTTCATGATGAGTGTACAAATGAGCAAAAGGGGGCCGTGCGCAAAACATTCCATAACAGAGCATTCATCCTCGTAACAAATGGAGTGTGCGTCTGCCCCTGTCAACTCCATCCTTCTACGCGTCCGGAATAAATTTCATTAAACTCCCACCTGTCAAAGCCCCGAGTTTATTAACTAACAAAGTGTTCATCGTGGGTCCATTGAACATTAAGGATTTAAATCACCGTAGCCATGGCAACGTCAAACATTCCCCCTTTCGGCGGGGATGAGTATTCATTACTCTTGCGGGGCTCGGTGTCCGAAGTCTCCACTTTTGTGACGAGTCGGTTGTCCCCTAATGGGCAGTCCGTGTTCCTCCTCCGTATCCTGTCATCGAGGATACAAACTGTGGAAAGTATTCCTGGAGGACACTCTGTCCGTTTTGGGGAAACACTCTTCACCGGTCCCCATCACAGGACAAACTTCTCTGTCTCCCCTAAGCCCCCAACACCCCTGATTTTTGTTGTTGTTAACTGTACCAACCCATTTTTTTTTTTTCCCCTTACATACTATAAGTTGAAAAAAAAATAATAATAAAAGGGGCTTGGTAACTTAACAACTTTTTGACTCACGCTCCCAGCGTTACAGAGTTTTCTAATGGAGAACGCATGTTTTTACGGTTTTAAGGCGGCTCTTACGGTGGTTGGGCTGTAATAAACGAGCGGTATCTGGGTGTTTTCCAAGCGGTGGTGGAGAGACAGGGGATTTTGCAGTCTCAAATGAGTGTGGTGTTTTATTTTGTACTAAGGTATTGTTTTCGTATTGTCTTTTTATTTCCTTTTAAAGGAAATTTAAAATTGTTTGAAAATATGATACATACTATGAAACTTAAACTAATCCAAATTGAATTCTTTTTAAAAAAATTATTGAATTGAATTGTTCATTTTTATACCACTGAATTTGAATAATGGTAATAACTAATTTAAATAAAAATCTCAATTGAATCTAAATTGTCTAAGCTGAATAATTTTTAAAAATTTTATTTACTCATTTTTTTTATGTCAGAATGAATTAAAATTAATTAAAATTTAATTATGAATCTAAATTATCCAAATTGAATTATTTTTAAAAATTTCATTGAATTGAATTATTTATTTTTTAAAATTTAGGGCATGGTAATAATTAACTTAAATAAAAAATCTCAATTGAATCTCAATTGTCCAAATTGAATTATTTTAAAAAATTTCATTGAATTAAATTATTCACTTCTTTTGACACTAAAATTTAGTGTATGGTAATAAATGACTAACTTAAATATAAAATCTCAATTCAAGTAAAATCTGGAATCTATCAATAAATCTTTTGTAATTTAACGAAAATATAAATACTAATATGCACATATAATTGAATTATTTTTAAAATGATGACATTAATATCGTAAATGATGATATATTATCACAAAATCAGATTTTGAATTATAAACAGTATTTATTTTTTTTTATAATTTTAAATTTCAAAAATTATATTTTGACACATATAAACTGTCATATGCTACAGAATTCGATAAAGAAGGATTTTTTTATTTAATTTTAATAATAAACGAGCGGTATCTGGGTGTTTTCCAAGCGGCGGTGGAGAGACGGGGGATTTTGCAGTCTCAAATGAGTGTGGCGCTTTATTTTTGTTTTTTCTGAAGGTATTGTTTTCGTATTGTCGTTTTATTTACTTTTAAAATAAGGAATTTTAAACATATTGTTTGAAAATATGATACATACTATGCAATTTAAACTAATCCAAATTGAATTACTTAAAATTTTTTATTGAATTGAATTATTCATTTTTTATCTTACTAAATTTTAATGCAAAAAGCAGTAACTATTGCAATTGTCTCTCTAACTTGCAATTAATTGCAATGATTCTCAATATGATAATATGATAATGTGATAAATGATAAATATGATTATATGATCAAATATGATAACACTATGTAATCTAAATAAATTAATCCAAATTGAATTATTTTTTAAAAATTTCATTGAATTGAATTATTCATTTTTTAATTAACCTTCAATTGATAGCATTAACTAAGTTGCTATTGACTCTCTAACTTGCAATTAACTGCAATAAATCTCAATATGACAATACGATAATATGATAATACTATGCTACTTAAATAAATTAGTCCATATTTGAAGTATTTTTAAAAACTTCATTGAATTGAGTTATTCCTTTTTTTTTTAAGTCACTAAATTTTAATGCACGGTAGTAATTAACCTTCAATTGATTTCTCTAACTTACAATTAATTAAAATAACTCTCAATGTGATAATACGATAATATGATAAGTATAAAAATATGATAAAATATAATAATAATATATAACTTCAATAAATTTAGTCCAAATTGAATTATTTAAAAAAATTTATTGAATTTAATTATTTCATTATTTATGTTACTAAATTTTAGTGTGTGGCAATAAGAATGGCAAGTTGAAAAAAATAATAAAAGTGGGCTGGTAAGTTAACAACTTTTTGACTCACGCTCCGAGCGCTACAGAGTTTTCTAATGGAGAACGCATGTTTTTACGGTTTTAAGGCGGCTCTTACGGTGGTTCGGCTGTAATAAACGAGCGGTATCTGGGTGTTTTCCGAGCGGTGGTGGAGAGACAGGGGATTTTGCAGTCGCAAATGAGTGTGTGCGCTTTATTTTTGTTCTAAGATATTTGTTTTTGTATCATCATTCCATTTCCTTTTAAAATTGTTTGAAAATAGGATACAGACTATGCAACATAAATAAATTAGTCCAAATTGAATTATTTTTAAAAATTTCACTGAATTGAATTATTCACTTTTTATGCCCCTAGATTTTAATAATGGTAATAACTAACTTAAATATAAAATCTGAATTGAATCTAAATTGTCCAAATTGAATTATTTTTAAAAATTTCACTGAATAGAATTATTCACTTTTTATGCCACTAGATTTTAATAATGGTAATAACTAACTTAAATATAAAATCTGAATTGAATCTAAATTGTCCAAATTGAATTATTTTTAAAAATTTCACTGAATTGAATTATTCACTTTTTATGCCACTAGATTTTAATAATGGTAATAACTAACTTAAATATAAAATCTGAATTGAATCTAAATTGTCCAAATTGAATTATTTTTAAAAATTTCACTGAATTCAATTATTCACTTTTTATGCCACTAGATTTTAATAATGGTAATAACTAACTTAAATATAAAATCTGAATTTAATCTAAATTGTCCAAATTGAATTATTTTTAAAAATTTCACTGAATAGAATTATTCACTTTTATGCCACTAGATTTTAATAATGGTAATAACTAACTTAAATATAAAATCTGAATTGAATCTAAATTGTCCAAATTGAATTATTTTTAAAAATTTCACTGAATTGAATTATTCACTTTTATGCCACTAGATTTTAATAATGGTAATAACTAACTTAAATATAAAATCTGAATTGAATCTAAATTGTCCAAATTGAATTATTTTTAAAAATTTCACTGAATAGAATTATTCACTTTTTATGCCACTAGATTTTAATAATGGTAATAACTAACTTAAATATAAAATCTGAATTGAATCTAAATTGTCCAAATTGAATTATTTTTAAAAATTTCACTGAATTGAATTATTCACTTTTTATGCCACTAGATTTTAATAATGGTAATAACTAACTTAAATATAAAATCTGAATTGAATCTAAATTGTCCAAATTGAATTATTTAAAAAAATTTCACTGAATTGAATTATTCACTTTTATGCCACTAGATTTTAATAATGGTAATAACTAACTTAAATATAAAATCTGAATTGAATCTAAATTGTCCAAATTGAATTATTTTTAAAAATTTCACTGAATAGAATTATTCACTTTTATGCCACTAGATTTTAATAATGGTAATAACTAACTTAAATATAAAATCTGAATTGAATCTAAATTGTCCAAATTGAATTATTTTTTAAAAATTTCACTGAATTGAATTATTCACTTTTTATGCCACTAGATTTTAATAATGGTAATAACTAACTTAAATATAAAATCTGAATTGAATCTAAATTGTCCAAATTGAATTATTTTTAAAAATTTCACTGAATAGAATTATTCACTTTTTATGCCACTAGATTTTAATAATGGTAATAACTAACTTAAATATAAAATCTGAATTGAATCTAAAATTGTCCAAATTGAATTATTTTTAAAAATTTCACTGAATTGAGTTATTCACTTTTTATATAGATTTTAATAATGGTATTAACTAACTTAAATATAAAATCTGAATTGAATCCAAATTGTCCAAATTGAATTATATTTAAAAATTTCACTATTTTTTTAATAATGATAATAACTTATAACTATAAGTTATTATCATTATTAAAATTCCGTATAAAAAAAATCTCATTGATTCTCAATTGTAAAAAATTGAATTATTTAAAAATTTAATTGTATTGAATTATTCATTTTATATATCACTAAATTTTAATAATGGTAATAACTAACATAAATATAAAATCTCAATTGAATCTAAATTGAATTATTTTTAAAAATTGAATTCATTGAATTGAATTTTTCCTTTTTTTTATGTCACTAAATTTTAGTGTATGGCAATAACTAACTTAAATATGTAATATCAATTGAGGTAAAATCCGAAATCTATTGATAAATCTTTTATAATTTAAAGAAATTCTGAATATTAGTATGCAGTATGTAATTAATTTTTAAATGATGATATTAATGTTAAAAAATGATGATGATATATTGTCACAAAAACATTACTTAGATTTTAAATTATAAACAACATTTATTTTTTTAAATTTAAAATTTTAAAAATTCTATTTTAACAGATATAAATTGTCGTAAACTACAGATTTCTATTAAGAGGATTTTTTTTAAATCTAATTTTCAATGCTTCTATTTTAAAAGCACTTGAAATTTACTGTTGTACTTTTAATAATTGGAAATTGAAAAGGAAAAAGATTTAAATTAAAAGAAAAGTAAAAAAAAAATTTTTTTTTATTATTTACAACATCTAAATATAAAGTGAAATTCCCTCTAATAAATAAATTTAACAACTACTATAAAGTACAAATTTTAGAATATAAATCATATCAAATTTGTTAGAATTGATTTAATTATTTAATTTAAGAATTTAATTAATTTATTCAATTATTTAATTTATTAATTGATTTAGTTGTTTATTTTTTATTTAATTAATAATTCATTTAATTATTTAATTGATTTTACTATCCATATTGTTTAAAATTAACCCGTTTTAAACATTTAAATTTATTTTTCGTTTTATAATATTTATAACAAAATTACATTTTTTTCATTTTTCATTTTTTAAAATAAAATTCAGTTTTTTTTTTATTTATTAATTTTATTAAATTCAATTAAATTTTTATATTTATTTTGCTTGTTATTAATAACGCATTACTAATACATTTAACAATACATTTTTATGACTCAAATAAGCTATAAGTCTGACTTTTTCTTTCATTAATATGCGTACTAATTTGTTTAAGAAGATCAGAAGGGCAATTCTCCATTTTTTTCCTACTTGTGGATGTAATTCCCAATGGTGCATCTTAAACAATTCGGAACTTGCTATAAAATCTGATTCTTAACAATTGTTGTCAAATTGCGCCTGACTTTGAAATATATATAAAGGGGAGGCCATAAAATAACTTCCCTGTTCAGAGACATCTGCAGCTAAACGGAACTAAATGAATCCAAATTTAATGTACAGACTGTAGAAGATATTGCTAAATTCCGGGAATAAAATAGTACTAAAAGCCCCTAATAGAGAATATTTTAGCGCTGTTGTCAAGCTTCTAATAAGCATTTTGCACAATTTAGGTAGATTTCTGGCCATTCCGTTTCCTGACATTACGCCATGTGTCTTTCTCTTGAGGAGGTATCTTTAAATCCTTTGTGTACGTTGGTGGCGTAACAAATTTGTATTTTTGAAAAGCAACTTAACATGAGCTTTTAAAAACATCCAAAGTGACTGTTTGCGCAGCAGAAGAAAATGTAATACACAGGATGCAATATTTTGTACAAAGGGAAAGTACTTTGAAAATGTTGCATGTGGTACAAAGGACCTTAATATTGATTTTTTTTTTTCTGAGATTCATACTGTATGCCATTCATTTCTATATGTGTATATTTTATTACCCAATCGTTAAGGAAATTTTAAATAATTCATTTTCTTGCAGGTGGTTCATTGTAATTATTAACCTATTTTTGTTCCTACAGTGCCCAAATCGGGCATTTCTGGCGCTAAAATTCACATTTAGGGAATTCAGGGTAGGGGAAAAAGCCTACAAACAAAAGTTGTTCTATGGCTACCATGCCTATAAAAATTGCTAGTCATGGGTAAGCTAGTTTTAAATAAAACAACCCCATTAGTAAACTGTCTTGTCAATTAGGTGTTTTTGAACGTGAAGATCAATGCTACATGTTACTCTAAGTTTATTCTCTGATGAAAGCTTCCAAGAGATTTAACCGAAAGACAAAGAAATGCAATTTCCTTAATTTTTCTAGAATCACGTTCAAGGTATAATTAAATTTAACGAGATGTTCTAAATAAACAATGATACTATTTCAATTGCAGATTATTTTGATTTGAGATCATTCGTTATTTGAGTGTCAGACATATAGCAGACGCAATATTACAGGGCACACAGTAAGGAGATCTTAATACACTGCACTCACATTTTACCATCGTATTTCGTAATGGATCTTTCTAGCAAAGTTTTAAGTCATCAGCCCCATTTTCTGATTCCACCAGAAAGACTTCCCGGTCTACAGATTTATCGCTCCCCTTTCATAGCATAAAGAGGTGGCCAGTTCGCCATTACTTGTTGAGTTTCGAACCTATCCCTATCAGATCCGAAACTCAACGAGGTGTTCATCAGGTTATTAGTTCTTTTAATGATTAATGATAATGAGAATGAATAATGATAATGAATAATGACTCACCTGCACCCTGATTCTGTGAGCCCTATGCGCATGGCCAGCTCTTCCCTCATGAAGATGTCCGGGTAGTGGGTCTTGGAGAAGCTCCTCTCCAGCTCCTGCAGCTGCGCTGGCGTGAACCGGGTCCGGTGCCGCTTCTGCTTGACGGGCTTGTCGCTGCCGCCGCCGCCCCTCGCCTTGCGGGCCGCCGTGCACCGGGGGTTCGCGGAGCCGTGCAGCCCGTCCAGGACCTGCAGCGTGCCCCCGCCTCCCCTCCGCCGCCGTTGCTCTTCAGCAGCCCGGACTCCTCCTTGGAGCCTACGAAAGAGAAGGCTGCAAATGGTTATAGACGCTTGTCTCGTCACAAATAACAACAATAATTATCTTTAGTATGTTTACAATACAATTCAAAGACATCGAAATGTCCACAACTATTTTGCAAAAATGTATTCGAGGAGAGTTATTAATAGATATTTATCATTTGTTCCTAGTGAATAAAAATATTCAATGCATGTACTCAATTTTTTATTTATTTATTTTTACGTTTCTTAGGATCGTTCAAAATGTTGGAGAATATATTTTAAATTTAAATATTCTCCTCTTGATCTAATTTGTATACGCCTTTTCTGATGTTTTCTTAATATTTTTCTACCAAAAAAAAATATAATAATTAATAAGTCTTGCATCATCTTAAAAAATTTAATATATATATATATATATTATTAGTTTTATTTTTGCATTCTAATAATTTATATTAAAATTTATTTTTTTGGTATATTAAAAATTTTTTTAATTTTGCGATTAGGTGATCAAAAATTTAATTTTGCGATTAGGTGATTAAAAAGTTTAATTTATATTTTCGTATTGACAAAAATTACATTTAATACAGCAATTTTTAAAAAGAACATTGCTAAAAATTTTTGACAACTCTATTTTAAGAATATTTTAATCCTCAAGATAATACGTAAAGAATGTGATTTCGTTTTAGTGTACTCGTTTTTTCTTTACTGCATTTTACAAAAAAAAAAAAAAGGCATCTTTAATAAAAACTTATTTATAAATATTAACAGCATACTATGTCATATTCTATGTTACAATTAATGAATGTTAAATAAATGTAACAAAAATTGTTTTAAAGGAATTTCAAATGGCATTTATTTCAAATACCTCCGATTTTAATGAGTACTTAAACATATTTACATTTTTAATAACAATAAGTATATTGCACACTGGCTACCTTCAGCGACCAGTTAATTGTGTAAATTAGAAACAACCCTTTACATATGCGACCAGTTAATTGTCTAAATTATAAATAACCCTTTACATATGCGACCAGTTAATTGTCTAAATTATAAATAACCCTTTACATATGCGACCAGTTAATTGTCTAAATTATAAATAACCCTTTACATATGCGACCAGTTAGTTGTCTAAATTATAAATAACCCTTTACATATGCGACCAGTTAATTGTCTAAATTATAAATAACCCTTTATTGTCTAAATTATAAATAACCCGACCAGTTAATTGTCTAAATTATAAATAACCCTTTACATATGCCCCCATACTGGAGTTAGGGCTAATGGCAAATAGTTGAGTAATAACTCAGGAAATCTATGTAATGCACAGTTTTTAACACGCTTTGCACATAATTTGAATCTCATTTGCACAATTGAAAACTTTTGAATAAATATTTTAAGTAACATTGAATTCAAAATTTCTTTACTTAACTTCAACTTGTATTCTAATAAATATTAACATAAATGGTTAGCTGAAAAGCTGAAAGGACAAATATTTCATTCAGTCTTGAAACGTTTCATTAACTGACTTACAGAATGCAGATGTTTGATAAAATGGAATAATGTTAAAAGGCCAAAATTTTAATTTTAATAATCTCAGATAATAACGAGAAAATTCCCAGATTTACCATCTTGAAGAAAAAGGAAGAAGTCTTCCATGTCTTCTTTGGAATAACGATAAAATACCTAATCTCGTAGTGAATGGATTATCAATAAATGTTACTTTTTGTTGCTCAACATTTATTCCTAGTGAGAAAAATTTTTTAAACAATTCATACTTTATTTTATTTTATTATTTATTTTGTAAAAAAGCTACTATGAATCATTTATAAAATTTTATTTGGAAAAATGTTGTAGTTTTAAAATAATAGGCTAATTCATAAATTAAGATGAACAATTCCCGCATAATGGGACATATGTCCCTAAAGAGGAAAATTAAACTGCATTACATCAGAAAAATTGTATGGATAAATTTTTGAGGATGTATGTAATAACGGTTAGTTATAATTAATTTCAATGATAGCAACAATTAATCATTTTAATTTGTTTACAAAACGGGTTTCTAGTAATAGTACCGCTAAAGTAATTTTCCTCTTTAAATTGTAATATACACGTAACTAAAGTAACCATTAACTAGTAATCATTACATGCAACTAAAGTAACCATTACCATTATTAAAGTAACTATTATAATTATTTAATAATAAACAAGGATATCTCATTTTTTTTTCTAATTGTGATTGTTCTTATATATTGTTTTGCTATTCTTGTTCAAACATCTGGTTCAGGTCAGTAAACTGGTTTATTATTTATAAATAAAAATTTATTAAAAATAGATTCGAAACAATATAATTTTTAAGAGAATCTTTTCCCATTTATTTAATTTTGAATTCAAAATGTCAATCAACAATAAATGTTTCAAAAGGGCATAATGTTATTTTGATATTACACCAATAAAAAAATTATTCTCAAGAACCAGCCTATCTATAACACTGAAATTTCGAATTTTCGAATCTATTTTAATATAAAAAATTTTAATTTCTCTAGTTAGTTATAATTTTTTTAAAAATATTATCATTTCTAATTTAATAAAATCAAATTGGTTGGAATGTACAACGGTATTTTTTTATTAAACAGAAAAATAATAATTTAGAAATAACTAATAACACAGAAGATGCTATCGCACAAGCAATTTTTTTCCATTTATTCAGTTCAGGGAAAAAAAAGTTCATATAAATAAGCACGAATTTCATTTGCTACCACTTATTTCAGTCTAGGGTAACCTTAATAAAGCAGAATTTGATTCAATTTAAGTATTTTGTTTAGAGTCAAGTGATATAATAAAATATCATAACGTTGCCAAAATCATTTATTGTCTGCAACATGTGAATTTTAATTGAATAATAATTTTTAAATTATAATATTATTATTCTGTGAAATTATTATCAATATTATGTGTAATAATATATAGACTGACAAATAAAAATGAAATCTATTAGAAAATCATTGACTTCATTTAAGCATTTTTGTTCAGTTGATATAATAAATTGCACAGTTCACATGATATAATAAAATATCGTAATGTTGCCAAAATCATTTAATGACTGAAACATGAATTTTTATTGAATCAAAATTTTAAACTAAAATGTTATTATTCAGTGAGATTATTATCAACATTGTATGTAATAATGGATAGACTGACTAAATAAAACTGAAATATATTGGAAAAATCATCAAGTGTATGTATTAAATTATAGAATGAAAATAATTCTAGTTATATAGTTCAGTAAAAAACTGATTTTAAAATATTATTCTGCAAATAGAAAAACCAAATTGCTTAAAATAAACGACATTCCCAATTAAGTTTAACAAAATTTTATTTAAGTGAAATGAATTTTTGCTAATCAATTTTTTTATTGATTAAATAATGTATAACAATAACATAGAAAAATTCCCTCAAAATATTAAACTACAAATTGTAAGCAATTACACCAGCAAAAAAAGTAATGCTTGGGAAAATGTTTCTGCATTAAAGAAAAGACCTCCACCACTATTTTAAAAATACTTCATAATTTTTTTTTTTTGTTCTAATACAGCTTGCAAACACTTAGACATTTGTCTTGGATGCCTTAAGGCAAGCGCGACACCGACGTTACTCACTTACAGGACATTACACATTGCGAGGTGCGTGTAGCTTGAAGATAAGCTACGGACGCGGAGTAATAATATTCCACAACGCTCTATGATCCTATTAGACAGGGGACCTACGGTTTAAAGTGGATTCCGAACCACTACAAACATCCAGGGCAATGGCAGGACTCGAACCCGAAACCCGTAGTAGAGAGTGCCAGAGCACTCGGACATCAGGCTACAAATGCTTCATAATAGAAAATGTAAAATACTATAAGGAAAATAAGCAATTAAAAAAAATCCTTGGAAGGTTAAATTGAATTATATAAATTTCCTTTCTCACGTAAACGGAAAACCATTTTTTACAAGATATTTAGAAATTAAATTAAAAATGGAATTAAATATTAAAAAGACGAAGATGATGAATTTAAAAGATGAAGTTATAGTTACCAATTATTTTGATGAGTAATAAGGTTTTCTATGCAGGAATTTATTAAAATAAAAGGATTTAGTTATTTTAAAAACATATACAATTAAAATTTGAAAAATTGAAAAAGAAAAAACATCATTGCTTATTTGTCCAAATTGAAGTCTTTGCAGTGATTTTTTTTTTTTTTTAAACCATTAAATCTTTTGAATTAGAAGCATATTTTTACATAAAAAATTAAAAAGTTATTTAAACGAAGTTGTTTTTTTAAATATAAGAAATAAATGAATATCTCAAAAAATAAATTAGTTAAAATAATAATAGTTGCTAATTAAATTAATTTTAGTTTGCATTTTAAGAATAGGCATACTTTTATACAGGCATTTGAAAAGATTCTAAGCTGAATAAAAAATAAGTTTGTGAAATAATATTCAATATAAAACTAATTTATAAAAAAAAATTTTATACATTTAATTATTTAATAATTTATATAGAAACTAATTTAAAGAAATTTTTTAGTTTTAAAAAAAATTTCAGTTTTTACTAGAATAGAATTTCTGAAAACTATCCATTTCTCATTAAACGCACTTGTAAAGGGTTCATTTGTTATTTTTAAAATTTATGTTTTTTTTAATGTGTTTTTATTAAAGTTTAATTAATAAATAAAATTATGAATATATTAGGCACAGCATTATTTTTTAATTTTATGTTAGATTTGTTCATGAGTTATTAATGATGTGGTATTATTTAGGTTAAAAAGTTAAAAATTTGCAGTAAAAAAAGAAATTAGAAGTTAAAATAAAAGTTAATAGTTAAAAAGTAAAAATATTACTACAAATTAAAAAATAAATTCAAAATGAATATACAAGCAAATAAAATTTTAAAAATAAGTTAAGTTATTTATATGCAAATCTATTTAAACAAACTATTGTTAATAATATGAGTAAATAAATGAGCAATTAAATAAGCAGCCTCCTTTATATTTCTAAATTAAATTGTTAACTGAATATATTGTATTAGTTCCGTAACAGTCTATTATAATTTAAAGAAGCTTTGAGGCTTACTTTTAAGTAGTTCTTTGTTTATAATTTTTATTTGATTTCAGATGGATTATTATATTGTATCATTTTATTAAATACAAATTACAATGCAAAATATGCAGCTATAATTTTTTTTAATTGATCTTTATAGTAAATTATAAAATTAAAATCTTGATGGATTAAAGTTTTACTAAGATATCTGTGAAATATTAATAATATTCCTTTAATAAATTTTATAGAAAATAATATTCTACAAAAGTAAACAATAAAAAATTAATCTTTTGAAATATAGTCATTTTGACGATTACAAATAATATTCTTAGATGAAGAAATAAGCTTAAATACACGAGGGATGCTAAAGTCTCAAAGTCTCCATTTTTATTTTAAAATTTCGATCGCGCATCCTTCCCATTTTTATTTTGTGATCTAAAAAATAGTCGATAAAACCATAATATTTTCAGATTTTAAGCGCTAATAAGTTTAGGAAGTCGCTACCAAACGATTTAGGACCAGGAAAGTTTTTTGAAAACTCAAAATGGAACAAAAACAAAATTTGAAACAAAACTGAAAATTAAATCTGAATTAACGATTTTCACATTAAAATGGCAAATACGTCAATAATAGTAAATATCGATAAAATCTATTGAATATTTTCTTTCTAAGGCAGTTGGCAAACACTTTAGACAGTTTGGTCTTGGATGCCTTATGAAACAATAATCATTTTGCATTCAAATAAACTATACACGTTTTACTATTCCTACTTTTTTCCATTAAATATGTTGAAAAAAAATATATGATTTTTTTTTATTCTAAGCAAATTCAGTTACATTTGCATTTACATTTATTAAACTATTATATTTTTTAATAAATAAAATTTTTGCATTATATATATGTAGATTAAAGAAATGGGAATGGGGAAAACTGTAAATTAGAATTAGAATTATAGATATTTTTTAATAGAATTTAGAAAAATTTTTTGTATAACCCACTTTGCATGACCCAGGGCGCGTGTAAGTTGAAGATAAGCCACGGACGCGGAGTAACAATGCCCCCGGAACGCTCGACGATCCTATTAGAACCGGGACCTACGGTTTAAAGTGGATTCCGAACCACTATAAACAACCATGGCACCGCCGGGACTCGATCCCGAAAACCTGTGGTACCGAGCGCCAGAGCGCTGGTCACGCGGCCATTCAGGCCCTAATCTATTGAATATAGGTGAGTACATGTGGCGACTGTGTATGAAAAGCATATAAGATACAACTCAAGATTTAAAAAAAAAAAAAACTGATTTTCCCTTGATTGTACACTGAAGTGGAGAAATTTTAGAAGACAATGTGTGTAGTCGATTATTATCATTGCTTCAGGGAAAAGCATGGACCCTATTTATTTACAATACCAAAACTTCCATCATGAACATAAGTAATAGCTACTGATTTTCATGACACTCTAAACTCCTGGGGAATTATTGATGAGATAAAATGTTTAAGATTTTATAACAACATCAGTAAATACAGTGTTACGAATAAAAGCATGTACCCTTGTTGAGAAAAAGCTGCTCGAAGAAATTCTCTGTATAGTTTGACGTCATCATGTCCTCGAAGAAGGTATGACATACTGAGGTTCAAACATTTTAAAAATTCAAGGTGCTCAATCCATCACAATGATTTTCAGGCTGCCATATCTCAGTTCGTGAACAATGCATGAACAATGCATTCGAGCATCATTGCGAGCATCGAGCATTGTTTGCAAAAATCAATTTGCAAAAAATCAATTTGAGGAGTTTAAGCTAGAGAGAACTACAAAGAAATTTTAGATCTCTTCGTCAGATTGTTTAGTTTGGTTTGTCTCTCTATGTCATTTTTGCACACTTTAGGCTAAATAGATCGGGAACTATAGTTTAACGTGGATTCCAAACCATTAACTGCCATTCTCCATGCCACTGCCAGGATTCGAAGCTAAAGCCTCTGGTACCAAAGGCCAGAGCGTTAGCCAATTGGCCATCGGGCCACCATATTTCTTGCAGAAGTTCACAATTGATGGATATACATTACAGTATTTAGCGGGGAGGGTTACGTTATGCTTGATGGGTAAGGAAAGCAATTTATACACTAGAAATATATTAACTCAGTTTAAACTGTTCAATAAAGAATAACCAGGAATTTATAATATTTGCTTATTCATTGTGAAATGTTTCAATCGGTATCAGTTTATTTTGCTCAAAAATATTCTACTGCTCTTAAAAAAAAATCGAAAAGTGTGTGAAGGTATAGTTATGATTGTTTTATAAAATTTTAATTTTGATATAGATGTATAACTTATTTTTGAAGTTTGTTTGTTTTTTTAATGCAAAAACAAAAAAGTAGTAGTAGTATCAGAAATAACAGAGAAATAAAATTAAAAATAATCAAACCAAATATGAAAGTTACAAAAACTAACTTTTAACACAATTTTTTTTTCAATAATGTACTAGATTATAAATTTTTGTTGAAATGTATGTTTGAGAAATTTTTTTTAACAAAATTAAACATTTATTACATCAAAAATTTTCTTTACATACTTATTATTATATTCATTTGCTTTACTTTGTCAAATCTTATATTCATTTATTAAACTTTTGTTTTTTGACAAAATCTATTATAATTTAGATTTTGATTACATTTTTTTGATGTTTTTGTTTTCGTATTTGACATGTCAGTTTTAATGTTTTTTCAATTTCTAAAAATAAAATATAAGGCAATTTGTTTTTGTATCTGTTCTTTAAATTAATTTCTTTGTTATCTCTATTATTATATATCACAGATTATTTTTTTTTTCCTAAATATTTAATGACAGAAACCCAATCTTTTATTTTCGAACCAGTTATTCAATACAATATTTATTCACAGTTTTATTCATAAAATAATTTTTAAGATTGTTTTATGTAAAACTTACTTAATTTAATAAAATAATTAAAATTAAATAAATAAACTTGAGAAAATAATTAAATTAAAAAAATAAATTTAAATAAATAAATAAATTTAGGAAAAATAAATAAATTTAAGAAAATAATTTAACTCACATTAAAATTACTTATACTTAGGTATTTTAACGGGAGCTATATACACTAATAAATGTAAAAAAATTATGCCTTAATTATTTTCATTACTTTATTTATAAATAAAAAGTTGAAAAAATTCATTATAAAAAATAATTTTTTGTTATGTTTTTATTTAATTTTTATTATTTATTTTATTTTATTTATTTATTATTATTATTATTTTTTCATTTTTAAAAAAAATCTTTATTTTATGAAACAGCCAAGATTTTTTTTTTTTTTTTTTTTGCTGCTGCTGCTTCTGCTATCTAGAGTAGAATATTTAAATGATCCTACATAATTGAACCCCTACTACGAAAAAAACTAACTACATTATTTTTGCTTCCTTCATTAAGGTTAATTGACAGTTGAATAGCATTTAATGGATCTACTCTTGCCTTTAATAGACCATTTATATGAAAATAATGCCAACATTTAATTAACGAGAAAAATAATTTCTTAGGGCTAAATGGCAAGAAATTTATTATTAATGAACAACTTGCATTTGTTATTTGCACTTACTTATGACACATTACTTTTTGATTAAATGAATTTATCACAAATCATTTTCTAAAGAATTAGGTAATGAGCGTTTTAGCTTCATTATTTTTCTCTTCAAAGAATTAGATATAAGATTTCTCTCGGATCAATTAAAATTAATATCTGACATTCATTAATTACATTTTTTACATCAATAAAGCCATTGCTTTCCCATTGTAGCCCCCTTACTATAAGTTTGTTATTTTTTTAAATTGATGAATACATAATTGTTTTAAAATTCTCTACTATTATTTGAAGACATTTTAAAACGAATTTAACGTTAACAAATTAAGCGTTTTTCTAGACTTAGCTTCAATATTTTTTTCTCTAGAAAGAATTAGATATAAGCTTTCTCTGTAATCAACTAAAAATTAATATCTGACATTTATGAATTAAATGTTTTGTTTCACGTTTCAATAAAGCCATTAATCTTACTATAAGTTTATTTTTTTTTTAATGAATACATATAGAATTGTTTAAAAATTTTCTGCTATTATTTGAAGTCATTTTAAAACGAATTAATCAATAAGCTTTTTCTCTCTAAACTTAGCTGCAATATATTTCTCTCTAAAGATTTAAATATAAGATTTCTAGATATTCAATGAAAATTAATATTTGACATTTATGAATTACATTTTTGATATTGCTTTTCAATAAAGCCTCTAATCTTATTGTAAATTTTGTTATTTCTTTAAAATAGGATAAATACATAATTGTTTTAAAATTCTCTACTACTATTTAAAGTCATTAATTAAAACGAATTTAATTAATAGGCGTTTTCTCTAGACTTAGCTTCATTTTTTTTTTCTAGAAAGAATTAAATATAAGATTTCTTTGTGATCAATTAAACTTAATATCTAACATTCATGAATTACATTTTTTATATTACGTTTCAATAAAGTAATTATATATAATCCATCATACTATAAGTTGGTTATTTCTTAAAATTTGATCAATACATAATTGTTTTAAAATTCTCGACTATTATTTGAAGCCATTTTAAAACGAATTAAATAATAGGCGTTATTTCTAGATTTAACTTCAATTTTTTTTCTCTAGAAATATTACAATATAATATTTCTCTTTGATCAATGAAAATTAATATCTGAATAAACGATAATTTAAATATAAAAATTTCATGAAGTGACACCAAAAATCGACATGCTACAAATAAATGCTCACAAAGCACGCACAAATTTTTACTGGTTAAGTATTTAAATTTGATTCCTGTTCACTTAGTAGGTAATTTTTTTTATCGAAACCTTTAAATAGCTTATAAAAAGGAAATTACAAATAGTTTCATTTCATTTTCAAGTGTATAATCTAGAAATAATATGGATATAAGATTTGTGATCAATTAAAATTAGTATCTGGCATTTATGAATTATATTTTTTATATCAAGTTTCAATAAAGCCATTAGATCTTACTATAAGTTGGTTATTTTTTAATTGATAAATGCATAATTGTTTTAAAATTCTCCACTATTATTTTAAAATCATTTTAAAACTTATAAATAATAATTTAAACATAAAAATTTCATAAAGTAACCCAAAAAATGGATATGCTACAAATAAATAATTACAAAACATGAACAAATTTTCACAGGTTAAGTGTATAAATTTGATACCTTTTCACTTATTACGTTATTTTTATCGAAGCTTTTAAATCACTTATAAAAAAGAAATTACAAATAATTTCATTTTATTTTTCAAGTGTACAAACTAGAAACATAGAAAAATATTAGCTTAAAAATTCATGAAAATCATACAGAATCAATATCAGTATTAATTCAGGAAATTTGCTCATATATAGAAATAGATATACGAATTTTCATGGTCACTCCATTGTGTAATATTAAAATTATTTATATAAATATATTATATATTTGGGAATTTTTAGTTGTACAATTACGTATCTACATTCAATTTTGAAGGATAATTTGCGGAGGCCTTTCACTGTCATCTTTGTTTATAAGCAAATCTGAAGACATTGGGAAGCTAAAAACAAGCGTTTAAACTCTCCTTTTAATCAAATCATTATAGTGCTAAGAACTATCACCCTAATCTATGCTGCTGAGGACTTATATTTTTTGTTAAGAAAAGGTGAATATAGCTAACTACAAAAATATTTAATGTCATTTAATATTTAATTTCATGACAGAGTTCGATTCTATAGCAGATTTATGGTATCAATAAGAAGGAACAAGACTTATCCCCACTGAAGATTGTTTTACTTTTTCTTGGAGCACTTTAGTCTTAAAAATCTAGAGTTAAGAGTCTAGAGGCGTTTTTAGTCTTAAAAATAAAGTATCATCTAAAGCAGGGGTCTCCAAACTTTTTTCGGTTGTGGGCCAAAAATTGAAAAAAAAAAAAAAAAAAAAAGGTTGGAGGGCCAAGAAAATTTTGCTAAAATTTTAAAAACAATATACAAGTATTACAATTTAAATATGTTAATGAGCAGAATGAAATCGAGATTTCATTTTAAAAGTTCCTTATAGTGAGGTTCGAAGTGATACCCTCACTATAAGGAATCACAAATGCTCATTTGTCAGTCTACTTCTGAAGTAATTCTTTCCAAGGTTCATAATTGAGAACACTTGCTCACATATATAAGATAAAAGCAAACACAGCACTGATTTTCTGGCAGTGAGATATTGAATTTGGGAAACCTACTTCCGATATTGATTTGTAAAACTCTAACTTTGGCATATTTAGAAACATGAGATGATTGTTAGAATGTAACTCAATTAATTCAACTTGCAAATCCTTTCCGATTGAAAGCTGTCTGTGCTTGCTATTTCCGTCGATTTAGGTCTTGCAGAACAAAAATAGAGAAAGGAAAAAGATCATCAGTCCTTTGAAAAAGGAAGAAAAAAAATAATATTTAATCAAAGGAGATGGGTATATAATGTATATATATATATATTTCTTTTAATTTGCCTCTGACCGGCAAATTAAAATTCAAACCGCGGGCCGGATTGATGACACTGGCGGGCCAGATATGGTCCGCGGGCCGTAGTTTGAGACCCCTGATCTAAAGCATGAGTTAGAGTGGTCATTCAATTACCAGGATCTAAATCTCTGGGATTTCTTATATATCTATAACCTAATTCTAAGGTTACCATAATACATGTGTAAATCTCAGAAACGTATTTCAAGTTGAATTTTAAAGAACAAAAAATTTCGATGCTAACGACTTATGTGAAAATCGAGAATGGGAAGTTATTTCTCAAGGTTAATGTTATCTTCCGCTCCTCATTTATATGATGGCCAATTGGCTAAAGCTCTGGCAGGCGAATCGAATCAGGTGAATCGTAAGATAATGTGACAACTTGTGTTAGGCGTCACGCATTAACAATCGAATTGTCAGATAGGGATTTTCTTTCATATGATAGGCCATTGAAAATACCACAGGATTCAGGTTGGAATCCTGGCGGTGGTATGGATGTTTGTCAGTGGTTCGGAATCCACGTTAAACTGTAGGTCCTGGTTTAATTAGCACAAAGTGTGCACAAAATGACCGTAGAGCGACAAACCAAACCTCATTTATTCAAATAATTAGAATTTTAAACAGACCACTGTCATTAAATTGCCAATTACTTATCACTAATAAAGCATTTGAATTATCAATAACATTTATTGAAAAAATTGTAATACATAAAATTCATCAATTAACACTTAACAATAATTTTACCGATTTGAATGCTAAAAATTGAATTTATATCAATTAAGCATGTAATCTTAACTGTAAGATACATTTAATTTAAATTTAAGTTAATTTAATTCTTCGTAAGTTAATTAGAGTAAATTTTTGTAAAATGTCTAAAACTTTTTAAAAATAAATTTAAATTAAGAAAAATCAACGTATTAATTTCTAAATATCAATTTCGCTTTCTTGATACAAAAATAACACACACACATACATATACATATTTATAGAAATCGTTTAATTAATTCATTTTTGTATATGTATACAAAAATGAATTAATTAAACGATTTCTATAGTTTCTAGAGACAAAGTTTGTAAATAAAATATTTAAATTAATAAACATTTAATAAAGCATTTAAAGCATTACTATTAAATATTTTTCTTCTAAATCAAATTTATATTGTCTAATGTATTTAATCAAATGTATTCATTAAACAATTTTGATATTTTTTCAGTTTAATAACAAGAACATTTAAGTTAATAAGCAATAATTATTAAATTTAATCTTTTTTAGTCTAAATTACATGTATATTTTTAAAAATTGATTCAATGTACAACTTAAAAATTTTCTTGTAAAATTAGTAAAATAAAAAATAAAATTAAAATGCTAAAAATGCTGTAACAAAAATTAAATATTTAATACATTTATTGAATTAAATGAACTTTATGAAAATAGATTAAAATTTATTGCATAAGTTTGCATTGAACAAAAATAGTTGTTAAGATAAAATGTGACTAGCTGACATTAAACTAAAATATTTTGCTAAGTTTATGGAACTAACATCAATCAATAATAAATTTAAACAATAATTCGCAAGATAAATTGGAAGAAAGATAACAGTAATGGTTTTATATTATTTGCAGGTATACCAAAATACTTGAATATTCTCATGATTTTATTTATATGAATGTAAGGTATAATCATTACTTTAATTTATTACTTTCACACTTAAAAATCATTTTGTTTCTTAATCCTAAAAATTTAGCAATACTTTATATACACTTCAACAGAAGTTTTGTATGTTTTACGTTATTTTTAAGTTTATTATTATTGTATGTTTTTACATTATTTTTATGTTTGTTTTTTTTTTATTTACATTATATTATCTTTTACTTTAAGCTGAGCAAGTAGCTTTACATAGCACTACAAATTATTTGAAAAATTGCACTTCGATTATTTATAATAAAATGAAAAAGCTCATAAGGAACTCTTTCACTATCACCATATGTATTTGGAAATTGTGTTTATTTTGTTAAAATATTGGGTTTTTCATATAAATCATACTAGTTTATTTATTGAATATTTTTGGTCTAAATACATATACTATAAAAAATTTAATATTACATTATTATGAAAGTTTGATAATATTTATTTTTTTTTTAAATGAAAAGACTTACAACTTTCGTTATTAAAATCGTGGTCAAAAAATTGTACATAAATTAATATATTTTTGAAGAAAAATGCTTAAATTCATAATTTTACGCCACTCTTTCAAGAATGAAATTATTAACAACAAAATTACAGCAATTATAATAAAAAATTACTGGCAAATATGACATTAGGCAATAAATACTGTTATATCACCAATTTTTTAAAAATTGTATTCAAACATCTATGAAAATTAAAATGCCATACTCAAAAATTAAAAAAAAAAAAAATAGTTTATCTATTACGAAATATTACTATTTATAACCTTAACCAGTTTATTATTGCTATTTCCATAAAATCATTCGTATGAAACATTAATTTTAAGCTAAGTTTTAATTTAAAAAGTATTAGAATTTTTTTTATTCAGTATGCTTTCAACATAGAATAAATAGAAAAAAAAATTGGTTCATTTACACACATATAGTAGGCATGTTAAGGTTTTTAAATTGTGTTACAGCTTGTAAAATTGAGCACAATTTTTTTAAAATTGTGCTCTAACCTCGTTTAAAATTAATTTCCGATACTCAAAAGAATTTTTTTAAAAATATCAAACTATTACAAAATATTACTCTTTATAACCTTAACCAGTTAATTATTGTTATTTCCATAAAAACATTCGTATGAAACATTAAGCTTTAATTTAATTAAAAAACATTTGAATTTTTTTTTCTAGTATACACTGATAGCAATATTGGAATTCATAGAAAAAAATTGGTTCATTTACATACATATAATAGGCATCTTAAAATTTTAAAATTGTCTTGCAGCTTGGACATCTTTGCAGATTAACATTTAATTTCATATTTTAGATTTCCATACTATTAAGGATAGCATTTAGGGAAACCATTGATTCCTTAATAAGGTATTTAAAATGTTAGTTTATTCAGTATGCACTGAATATAGAATTGTTAAAAAAAAAATTGGTTCATTTACACACTTATAATAGACATCTTAAGAATTTAAAATTGTGTTACAGCATGCACATGTTTGCAGATTAATATTTACTTTCTTAGATTTCTCATAATATTAAGGACAGTACTTAGGCAAAACATTGGTTCCCTAATAGGATATTCAAAATATCAGTTTAAAATATGGAATTGGTAAAATAAACTAGTTCATTTACACAGATATAATAGGCATCTTAAGTTTTTTAAAATGTGTTACAGCTTGGACATCTTTACAGATTAACATTTAGTTTTATATTATAGATTTCCCATACTATTAAGGATAGTATTTATGTAAAACATTGGTTCCTTAATAGGTTATTTAAAATATCAGTTTAATTCAGTATTTACTGAATACGGAATTGGTAAAAAAAAATTGGTTCATTTACACACATATAACAGACATCTTAAGATTTTAAAATTGTATTACAGCCTGGACATCTTTATAGATTAACATTCAATTTTATATTATAGATTTCCCATACTGTTAAGCATAGTATTTTGGAAAGCATTTGTTCCTTAATAAGATATTTAAAATGTCAGTTTAATTCAGTATGTACTGAATATGGAACTGGTAACAAAATTGGTTCATTCACATACATATAATAGGCATGTTAAGATTTTAAGATTCTGTTACAGTTTGCAAATGTTTACAGATTAATATTAAATTCCTTAGATTTCTCATATTATTGATAATATTTGGGGAAAACATTGGTTACTTTGAAACAATGGAAACATATCTGGGAAACATTGGTTTGGAAAACATAGGATATTTAAAATGTCAGTTCAATTCATTAGAAACTGGAATTATGGAACTGAATTATTACTGATTATGGAATTGATAAAACAGATTGGTTCATTTACACTTATATAAATGGCATGTTAAGTTATATTATATTATTAAAAATTTGTTACAGCTTGCTTACAGATCAAAACCTATTTAGACTGTAGATTTTCCATAATATTAAGGATAGCATTTCGGGAAACGTTGATTCCTTAATAGGATGCTTAAAGTATCAATAATATTATGTCTTTAATTCTACGAGTTTTGATATACTTATTAAATTTTCTTTTAATACATTTTACTTATAATACTGAAACAATGCGCTCAAAACAAAATAAAGTTGTGCACATCTTTACACTTAATGATGCTTATATTTTTTAAGGTGGTGACAAAATGGTGGCAAGGGACATTACCTCGGACTTCAAAACGTGCAAGGCTGCCTCGGCGAACAGGTATGAGAGGGCCAAAAGGGAAAGTCTTCTGCGGGCGTGCGGCCGAAGTCCGACGGCGGCGTGTGTCAGAGGTGTTGTTTATTTGGTTTGCGGGGTGCAAAAAAAAGAGCAAACGTGAGCCAAGGAGCGAGAAGGCAGCCAGCAACTGCGCAGTGCAGCGTAGTGGGTAGAGAGAGAGAGAGAGAGAGTGAGAGCGAGAGAATAGGCTGTGAGGCACACAAACTAGTTAATCCCGTTTCACAAATTTAATCAGGGAGCAAACCTATCAAATCAGAAGGGGCTAATGAAAGGGCGAAATAACTCAATTAATTGTGTTCCGCCGCCAATGAGAAGTTGGAGTAGGGGGTAGAGGTAGGGAGTAGGGGTGCTTACCTAAGGGAGCGTTACCTCCGCCGTGGAGGTTGTTGAGCATCCTGGCCGCCGGGTCTTCGTGGTTAGAGCCGCCACTGTAGAAGTAGGCGAACGGGACTGGACTTCGGTGGGCCACACTGTCGTCTCTAATCGGCTGTTGGAGCCTCTCTCCCGGTTCTATCAATCCAATCCCCCTTCCAATTTCGAACGGGAGAATGGCGAATGGGGCCCCCTGTTTAAAACGTTCCAATATACTGCCGTTGAGAAAGGTCTCCCTTTTGTTCTAGGGCGTACGGCGGGCTGCTCCGACCAATCAGAGTGCGTCGCGGGCGCTTGTCAACTATTGTCACTGTGTGCCGCTCGTTTCGTTCTCTCCCTCTTCGATCGTGCACCGCCCCCGCCCCCTTTAAATCTTTTGCGCCACCCCCTCATCCCCGCTCCCGCCGCACTTTCACAATGCAACTCGCTCTGTGCGCGGGGATGCATGTGGATAAATGGATACGCCTTCTTCCTCCGAACGTGATTTGGGGATCTTTTTCTCTCCTCTCCCTCCTCCTCCTCTTTTTCTTTTTTGAAAAAGAGAAGGGGAGAAATATCTATAGCCATCTCTCTTTTTCTCTCCTTCGAAAAGGCATGATTTTGATCGCGGTCGTCTTTCAAAACAATTCCCCGTTTCTCTCCTTTGTTCTTCCTTTTTGCTCTCTAGTTTTCAGGGACCGTTTTCGAAGATGATCAGCTAATTAAGCAATCCCGGATGCCTTTGTTATTTTTGCCCTGCGCTATTTTTAAAGGCATATCGAATGAATCATTAAAGTTTTCAGTGTAAAATTGAGTAGGGTTTATTTCCTGGAAATTTTCAGTTAGCTTATTTTAATAGCAAGAATAAAACTACTCAATTTTTACGTCAATATTGTTTCTATCAAATTTCTTTGTGAAATATATGCAGGAAATTCCATTTTTACCCTATAATTGCATGAGGTATATCGAATGAATCTTTATAGTTTTATCGAATGAATCTTTACTTTATAGTAAAGCTGAGCAGAATTTTTTTCCTGGAAATTTTCAATTAGCTTATTTTAATAACAATAAATAAATAAAAATAAAAACTGTTCAATTTTACATCGATAATGCTTCTATCAAAATTATTTGTGAAATAGATATATGTAGGAATTTCAATTTTCACCCTATAATTGCATGAGGTATATTGAATGAATCATTAAAGTTTTCAGTGTAAAAGCAGCTTTTTTCTGAAAATTTTCAATTAGGTTATTTTATTAACAAGAAAAAAAGCTACTCAGTTTTACATTGATATTGTTTCTATCAAATTTCTTTGGGAAATATATGCAGGAAATTCCAATTTTCAATCTAAAATTGCACGAAGATGAACATTCTTTGTGTGTTCATTTGGATTCATCATCATTGTTCAAAAGGAGCTCACTTCCTTCCAAACATTTTTAATCATAATTACAAAAAAAAAAAAATTTTAACATTATCATTACAATTTGAAAATTTTCAATTAGCTTATTTTATTAACAAAAAAAAAAAATAATTAAATAAACAAAAATAAAAAAATCTGCAGAATTTTACATCGATATTGTTTCAATCAAATTTTTTATGAAATATATGCAGGAACTTCCAATTTTCACCCTAAAATTGCATGCGGTATGAACATTCTTTGTTGTGTTCATTTGAGTTCATCATCATTGTTCAAAATGAGCTCACTTTTTCCAGATATTTTTAATCATAAGCACAATGAAAAAAAAATTTATAAAAATTATCGTTACAACATTTGTAATGCTGGAAAATTTTGTTTTTAAAAATAAATCTGCAATAAACTGGTTCTCCACTTCATAAAATGAAAGAGAATCATTAAATGTTATAATTTAAATGTTGTTTACGTGCAAATATTTTTTTTAATACGCTTTTGTTAATTTCCCCTGTATGTTTGTATGTATGTAACTGGCTTTTCCCCTGAAGATCTGTTTCTCCTCATATACACTATTTAAGCTACAAAGAAACATTTACATTCATCTTTCAGAAAGAAAACAGTTCATTCTTTTTAATACGCTTTTATATTAGTTTCACCTGTATGTTTGTTTGTTTGTTTGTAACTGACTCTTTGGGCTCGATTTTGCCCTACTTTAAGCGATCAGATTTAATTTAAACGTTTTAGACTTATCAAGGACCGACGACACTAAAATAGTTTGATTAGTTTATTATCTCATCATGATTAGGATCGCCAGGATTAGAGATTTTATTTTAACTTATGAAGAACAATTTCACCCATGTAGAATGAAAGTATTCAGTAAAGACATTCAAACCTACGTGGGACAGTGGCACAACGGACTATTCACATTTATCCTTTGTTTTACTCACAATTACATTATTGTAAGAACTATAGTTCCCCTCCTCCGTACCGGGACCTCATTTAAACAAGTTTAAAAACACTAAAAACATGCTTTTAGAGTTAATCAAACTAAAAAGTAAAAAATAAATTAATAGTTTAAAAACTAAAAAACGCACTTTTAGAGTTAATCAAACTAAAAAGTAAAACATAATTGTTAACATAAGAATAAAATGACTGACGAGAAAATGAATGTCACTGTTCTAAAAGCGTGAGGTGCTTTGTGTGACATTTTAAAACTAACTCTGCATTTCGGAATGAAACTAGTGAAAAATTATAACGATTCATATCGAGCACCCCACGCTTTTAGAACAGTGACATTCATTTTCTTGTCAGTCATTTTATTCTTATGTTAACAATTATGTTTTACTTTTAGTTTGATTAACTCTAAAAGCGTGTTTTTTAGTTTTTTTAAACTATTAATTTATTTTATTTCTTTTCCAAAATTTGCATATAAAATACGTAAAAAATAATAATGGTAACTTTCTTTAAGAAGAACTGTTACTCAAATAAATATACATGATTTAAAAATTAAAAATCAAGCTGTTAGTAATTACGATTTTTATTTTATACTTGAATGGTTACATATAACCATTGAGTTTATTACGTTATTATATTTTCATTTATAATATGCCATTATTTTTCATCATTTCTTTCTGTAGTTTCTTTATGTGTTTTCTAGATGAAAAATATGAAAAAAGAGTTTAAAAAAATATTAATAGAATAAGTTAAAGTATTATTATCAAACATTTTTCAGAATGTGTAAATAAGTTTTCTTATCCCAAAAGTTGATCGAATACTGACATATGTTTTAAAGTGTAGTTAATTAAAAATAATAATAATTTATTATTTTTGGAAAAATTTGGAAAAATATTTATAACAAAGTTTTTGTTTTATTAAAATGAATTCTAAAAAATAACTAATTAATACGCTATTGCTTTCAAAATTTTTGTACCTCACTTAATAAGTTAAAATACTGTATACGTACTGTCTTAATCATACTTCATAAATACTGTTTTCAGATCATTTTTATCATTAAATGACATCAGCTTTGATTTTCTATTCAATTTGTTTTATATTATTAAAAATGGAAAAATTATTTTACTAATATAATCATTCACCATACTGAAAATTTTTTTATGAAAATGAAATGAAAAGATCGCTTATTAAGAAATATTGAATTTATTAATTAAAAATGATTAAATATTTAGATGACGTAGGCCCTTCATGTGAAGAATGGCCTGATTTTAAAATTTTATTTTCTGAACATTGAGTATTATGGGAAGTTAATTGTAAAAACGTGTAGAAGATATCACCCCATCCGCTCGGGCCTGATGGCTGAGTGGCTAGAACTTTGGCGCTCGGTGGCATGGATGCTTGTAGCGGTTCGGAATCCACTTTAAGCCGCAGGTCCGGGCACATATGACCGTAGAGCGTCACAGAGCCCAATCAGACTTCTTCTCACCACATCATTCCCAGACTGTAAAAGGGGCAAGTATAGATATGATGTAGCACATTTTTTTTCAATGCGCATGCATAAATGAAGCTAAATCTGCATGGATCTTTGACAATTGACAAAATAGAATAGGGCCTAGAATTAAAAAAAAAATGCAAGTGCAAATGTTTTTGAAAGTCAAATATAAAAAAGAAAATATTTTAAAACCAGGGGCCTGAATGGCCGAGTGGCTGGCGCTCTGGCGGTCGGTACCACAGGTTTCGGGTTCGAGTCCCGGCGGTGACATGGGTGTTTAGTGGTTCGGAATCCACTTTAAACCGTAGGTCCCGGTCCCTAATAGGATCGTAGAGCTTTGCAGGGCATCGTTAATTCGCGTCCATGGCTTATCTTCAAGTTACACGCGCCCCTGGGTAATGCAAAGTGAGTAACGTCTGTGCAGCGCTTGCCTTAAGGCATCCAAGACCAAGCTGTCTAAGTGTTTGCCAGCTGCATCGGAACAAAAAAAAATATTTTAAAACCGACAGTATTTCAAAAAAAATATTTATATATATAAAATTTAATGTTACTCCATTTATAAATATCGTAAAAAATTCAAAATATCTAATGTCGCTGAATTAGAAAAAAAAAATTACGACGCAAAATTAAAACATGAATTGCTTATGTTATTATCTTTTTACTTTTGTTGATAATAAAATCCCTCTTCATTAAACAATGGAGAAGGGCTTTATATAAAAAGAAGAATTAAGCTAAAATATGTTTCAAATTAAAATTATTTTAACGTTTTGGACAGCAGCTTTTAAAATTACTTATTTTGAAGGAAGGCAATGAAAAAAAAGTGGAATTATGTCTGAAGTTTCATTTAAAGAGAAATGTATTGTGGGGTAGATTTAGGAAATTGTTTGATTAATAAAAGCAGGAAATAATTCCGAAATATTAGCAGGAACCATTTTGATTAATAAAATCTTATTAACTGAAAATTATTGATTTTTAGTAGGACTCAATTTTTAAAATTGTGTTATTATTTTTTAGCTATTTATATTATTTGATTACGTATTGTTTAACATAAATTTTATAACAGCAAATAAACCTAATTAATTGAAATAAATTCAAATAATTAGATTTTTATATATATATATATATTAGTGCATAATAATAAAAGAAATTCTTTAAACAAGTCAAAGATTTGTACGTGTGTCTTTATATTTCTAATAAATTATTAATATATCTTTGATTGACGTTTAAATCAAATCATATAAAAAGTAGTGAATCTGTTATACTTGGCACGGGGAAAATTCTTGCTACATTTCCACTTGTGCGTATTAAATATTATCTGTATAGAAATCAGGTGTCTTCTGGGTGAAGAACATAGGGCAATTGTTGATTAAAGTGTACAGGCTACACTTAAATAATTTTCAGAGAAGAGATTTTTTTATATCATATTTCCAGTGACAAATGATACTATACAGCAATCTTTTAAAAGCTGAAAGCAAATTATGTGATCTAGTTATTAGAAATCTTTTGTATAAGATTTCAAGAATGGTTCACAACTGTCTTCATTTTTTTTTCTGACCAGATTTAAACCTGGTTTTCTTTACAAAAGACAAGTATCTTTTATATAGCAGTGAATTCTACAAGAACGTCGTTATAACGTTATTTTTACCACAGCTTGCTATATGCTGAGGAATAGTTGATGATAGTTCTCTCTTTAATTTAAAACTATGTGAAAAGTGTAAATGGAAAATCTTCTCTGTCAACAGAAAACATTATTTCAAAATTCTGGAAAATTGCATTGTGTCCTCATATGAAAAGAAATTTCTCAGCTGAATTATATTCCAACGAGATGAAGAATTTTTTCGTATTAAATCAGCGATAAAGTAATTCCTGGTTAATAATTTTCTTCGAAACCAATTCTTAGAGGGCAATTCTTGAAAATAAAGTATAACATAGGGCCTGAATGGCCGAGTAGCTAGCGCTCTGGCGCTCGGTATCACAGGTTTCGGGTTCGAGTCCCGGCGGTGCCATGGGTGTTTGTAGTGGTTCGGAATCCACTTTAAACCGTAGGTCCCGGTCCTAAAAAGGATCGTAGAGCGTTGCGGGGGCATTGTTACTCGGCATCCGTAGCTTCAAGTTACACGCGCCCCCTGGGTAATGCAAAGTGAGTAACGTCTGTGCAGCGCTTGCCTTAAGGCATCCAAGACCAAGCTGTTTGTGTTTGCCAGCTGCATTAGAACAAAAAAAAAAAAGTATAACATTAGCGATCCCTATAATTTGATTCTTGTAGATGCTTAGCAATGAGATTATCTCTTATAGTCACAAGAAGGAAAGAAGAGGGGAGAAATATTATCGTATATGATTCAGGTGTATATATCATCATTTATGTATCGTACTTGTAAACTCAGTTTAAAAATAGGAATGTCAATGCTTGTCACAATCTCTATGTTTACCAGTTTTTAAATCATGACTGTTTGACTCATTACCAACGGAAACCGAATCTATGCCTGTACATCAACTAGCATGTATTAGCACTGGGACATGTATGGGCTAATTCCAAATGTCTAGCATGAAATTCTTAAGCAGTAAGGATATAATGGAGATTATTTATAGATATGTTCGTCTGCATCAGAAATTTACATTATTGGAATGCAATGAAATGATACCAATTTGAGTGGATTGATTCTTTAGTCTGGTTTCTCTATTAAAATTGCAATCCGACTCCAACATTTGAACTTTTTAATGACTTTTGTTTTTAACATTTTTTTTATTTTGTGCAGGAAAAAAAAAAAAAAAGGAGCCCTGATACACGTGATTTGAAATCCCATCCCTTTTATACAATTAAAAAAAGAAAAAAAAAAATTCTGTAGAATTTTTCATTCTTAGTGAGAAATTAAAAAAAAAAAAAAAAACATTTAATAAAATTCATTCAAAATCCTATTATGATCAAGAATTATGTCTTAACTGTTTCGTCTTGATGAAGAATAAGACTTTCTGAAACAATATATTTATAGCATCAATTTTGGAAACCATCCTTTTATTCAAGTTCGTAATTTCTACAAAAGATAATTATTGTGCATCTAGATTGTTGCTTTGCTTTGTGGTAAACTTCGTCGTGGGAGACACAAGTCCCAAGTTCGGTTGATTCGGTTAACAGTGGTTTCCTTTGTACTGGTCTTTAAAAAAGTTAACAATTGTTGTATGATTTATTTACATTGTAAGTCATTTTGGGCCGAGTGGCTGCGCTCTGGCGGTCGGTACCAAAGGTTTCGGATTCGAGTTCCGGCGGTGCCATGGATGAATGTAATGGTTCGGAATCCGCATTAAACCGTAGGTCCCGATCTAATAGGATCGTAGAGCGTTGTGGAGATAGTATTACTCGCGTACGTAGCCTATCTTCAAGCTACACGTGCTCCTGGGTAGTGCTAAATGAGTAATGCTTGTGGTATAAAGTTGTTTCTGTATTGCCAGCTGCATTAAAAAAAAAACAATTGCTGTACCCTCCCTGTCTTCAATTATCTTGCGTATCCACTGGTTTTAGAAATAATTATCTCAAGCATATGATATACTTAGCGTTTATTTAATATGTTACTTGTTAATGTATGCCGTCGACCATTGACAAAAGATTGGGCATAAACTCCTACAGTTATTAACGCAAGTAATTTAATCACACTTCTAAATGGTCGTACATAAACATATTTGAAATCACCGATGCACTCAACACAAAAAGGTATGAACAATCTCAACAAGTCTTAATCACATCCTATTGAATTCTTTACCCGTCGTTGAAGAATGCGCCTGTTCGCGGGAAGTTTACGGTCATAGTCATCGGGGGTGTGAGCAATACACGGGATCACGAGATTACGCGTGGCGAGTGCAGTTTAATAAGAATCAAACAGTGCGGCTCCCCCCGAAAGATTAGTCCCATTATGGGACGCGACTCCGTCCGACGGGAGAGGGAAAGTAGGGGATGGAGGGGTGACGACGCAATATGTCTCGTGTACTGGCCGCGTGCCTCGTTCGTTATCACTTACAGATTCTGTTGTTCCGGTACAGGATGGGTTGTCCCCCTGCAATGGGACGTTGTTTAAATGCTAGTTGTAAAGAAGGAAAAGATGTACGAACATTTAATAACCATAAATAAATAACCATAAATTTGCAAAACATAATGCATAGAATATGGTTTTTGAATTATTTGTATTTAACAAAGATATGTTTATAAGAGTTAAGACGATCGACGAAAGAAAGAAGTATGTAAAAAATCAAACAGTTTTCATTTAAGTAATATTGTCGTGTCGATATGGGTGTCAATATGTATTTATAAATATTTTGGGTATTAAGGTAAGATTGTAACTATTATATAATTAATTAATAATAATTACAAGCATTTTATTGGCTGCAATTGTTGTTTTTTGTTTAATTGTTTGTAATTATATAGACGTGGGAACGTCCCCAAACACTCATTAAACACAAAAATACTGAAATATTCCCTATCACATATAAACCTATAGGTTCGAAAACCTTCAGAGACCTCTAAATGTTGGAGATGGAAACACATACACATGAAATAAAACAAATTTCATGATGTGGGCCTGAATGGCCGAGTGGCTAGCTCTCCGGCGCTCGGTACCACAGGTTTCCGGTTCGAGTCTCAGAGGTACAATGGATGTTTGTAGTGGTTCGAGAGCTTATTTTAAACCGTAGATCCTGGTCTAACAGGATCGTAGAGCGTTGCGGGGGTAATATTGCTCGCGTTCATAGCAATCTTCAAGCTACACGTTTCTCCTGGGTAATGCTAAATGAGTAACAGAGGTGCAGTCCTTACTTATGGCATAAAAATTAGCTACCTCTGTATTTCCAGCTGCACTAGAACAACAGTATTATATAGTTCTTGCATTGTGGGATTATATTTTATGTGTGTCCCTTGGAAGGGTGTATTTGATGGTCACTAGCCCTTACTGCATGCAAATCCGGTCTGTACAAATAATATCCAGCTTCCAGACGAAATAGGTCTTTTTCAGCAGCTACAATTAAAAGTGATATCTTTGTATAAAGTTTTAATTTTGGGTTATGCGTAATAAATAAATAAATTGCTACATTTTGATGTTAATATTTTTACGTTATTTCAATTGTATGCTTTTCAGAATTGTCTATATAAATAGTGATTAATATTTAATTTTTAATTATTCATTTAAAATCTCCTGAATGGAGAGGCCATTGCATTGTAAAAATATATATTAATTAAAAAATTGAAAAGTGGAAAATTTGACTTATCAAATGCATGATTTCTCTAAAATAATTAATTCTTCAAGCATGCACTTACATTGTAGTTATTAAATTTGGCGTAAATCTAATGCAAATCAATTTGTTCTTAAAGATATCAGTAAATTCAATATCAGTTTTGAAATGAGTATTATAATATTTAATTAGTTGAGTTTTTCTTTCAAGATAAGAAATGTCAAACCATATTTTTAAAAATATATTCTTTAATTTGCTTTCTCGAAACTTTTTTATCCATTTCTTTCTCTTAATAATTTTTGAATTAAAACAGTAAAAATGAATCATAATACTTAAATCAAAAATTTAAATACAAGATTTTTTATTTTCATTTTAATAGAAAAAAATTTAGTGTCTGTAGTCAATTTTAGATTGAAATAATAGGTTGATGCCTGACTCGATAGCCTAATAGATAGCTGGTTTGGGCTTCCGAACCAAATAGGCTTGCTTGATTCGTAACTCGATAAAAGAACCGAACAAAAAGTTTGCATCTTGACTTCCATGATAGGCCAGATAAATATGTAGGTCAGTTAGGTGTGGAGCTTCAAGGAAGAAAAGAACCTTTTAGATGTCATAATTGGTTTCGTTTGTCGGTCTACGATTATTTATTTATTTATTTTTTGCACACTTTAGGCTTATTACTTAGACCGGGACTTACAGTGTAAAGCGAATTCCGAACCACTAACAAATATCCATGCCACTGCCAGAATACGAATCTGAAGCGTGTGATACCAATGGCCAGAACGCTAGTCAATTGATCATCAGATCATATTGTCATAATTGGGGATTGTTCGTGGCATAATGTACTAGATATATTATAATAGATTCAGTACAGCAGGCATTCTGTAGTACACTTTGGGTATTATAAAATTTTCAGGATGTGCGCTGTTCAAAAAGCGAATGAAGGACATATGCTCAAAATACACAAAATTCAAAAGCTATGCAACATCTTTCTGCTGTTTTTGAATCATTTGCAACTAGAGCCAATTCAACATCAACAGTTATTTTACTTGGGCCCGTACAAAATTAGTGCCATCACAATTTAAAGCAAACATTCTAAATTCTGACCAATTTCCTCTTTAGAAATATCCATGAAGAAATAAAAATTAAATTTTTTACAACTGCAGCATTTAATTAAGTAGGCCTCGTAGACCCAAGTTCCGTTGGGCTCCAACGGAAGGACTGTTAGGTTGCATAGACTCAGAAGTTTTCGGTTTGGCTTTATTGATTGGGTTTTGAGCAAATAAACTTTGGTTCCGAAATCTTATCTACCAGATGAATCTTCCTATAAATTAGTTTAGAGAGCCCTTCAATTTTTGAAAAAATATACGTGTTGATAGATATACTCGTATATATTGTTGAACATTGAACATCGGCGGGCATCATGTTCTTTTAATATCTAGTGCCAAGAACAACCCACTCATTGGTGATGAGGACATTGCATGTCAGAAGGACTTTTAGGGGAACTAGCCCCATTTGCTAGTAGTATGAGAGAAAAAACCCGGAAAGCACCTACTAGCAGCCTGGCTAATGATGCAAGACTCATTACATACAATCGCTATCAATTCTCCGTTTTTGAAATCTGCGACTTCAACGGACTCCACCACCGGATTCAAAACGGATCCCATTTTGCACTCTAGCTGGCGCGCGTTACAACTGGACCACAGTTATAGTTTTGCTGTATCAATATATTGACTAGGAATTTTTAATAACTGGTTATGTGTTAGTAAAATATCCTTATAAAAATACATGATATGTATTTACGAAACAAACTGTTAATAAGTTAAATATCAATTTTCTTTTTAAGAACTTGAAATTTGTTAGAAAAGCATTATTTTTATGATTGGAAATTATTGTAATTATACTAATATTTAATTAAATAAATGCTCATAATTTGTTTAAAAATTCTTTGTGTATATATCAAAAGACACGTCATTATGTCATATAACAAAAAAAGGATTTTTCAAAAATAAATTGCTAATAAGTTAAATATCAATTTTCCAGTTAAGAACTTAAAATTTGTTAAAAAAGCTCTAATTTTATGATTGGAAATTTTTATTATTATACTAATGTGTTAAATAAAGAAATGCTCATAATTCATTAGAAAATTTTTGTGTATATCAAAAGACACGCCTTTCTATCTTTCTAAAGTTAATTTTCAGCTGCGGAAATTTTTTTTTTATGACAAATCATTAAAAATGGCTCTAATTAGAAATATATTTGTGTACTCCCGTAGCAACACCCATTTCATGATTGTTATGCTATATATGGTTCGACGAACAATCTGCTTTTTGGTCCTGTCAATAATACCCTTGACGTCTTCACAGGGGGTACAGTTTTTGGAAGGAACATCTGCTTTGTGCAACTGATGATTAATCAGCTTGCTTTATAGAAAAAAAAAATTTTTATATTTTTGAAATAGAAGCACACTATAACAAGATTTATTATAACATCAATTGATTAATTTTAAATAAAAATATTTATTTCATATTAGAATGAGAAAGAATTTAGAACATGGAGATGGGACCTTCGTTTTTACCAACTAGAAGAACACAGTTCAAAAATCTGACCTAGAAGTAGATCGTAAAGTACTCATAATTATATTAGGAAGAGGCATGATAAATCTTTTTCAATCAGATTGTCTTGTTGTTGAGTGAGAACTTTTTCTCTCTGTGTATGGTGGGTTCATTCCATATTGTATTGGACACGAAAAATCTAACTTCCTTGGGACAATGAAAATCCTTCTTCCATGATGAAAATGACATGAGTCAAATGAACAAGATATTATGAATTCAGTTTAGAACTTCATAATTCATTAAGAATCAAATAAGAATCAAAAGAATAAGTTTTTTTTAAAGAAAAAAAGGATACAAATTCCGGACCTTTAAACTTGCATGGTGTTTCAAGTGGATCTCAGTAGTGCCATTTCTGAATTTTTTTTTATTATTATTATTATCTATATCTATTCTACATCACATAACATTTACATTTATTTTGCTCTCTATATAAGTATTATTACGAAACTCCTTGTAAATATATATAAGAATAATTGTTTATTTTTTTAGTTAATTAATGTAATTTGAATTATTAAAGTTGTTTAACTTGATTAATTATAAGAATTGATTATTTAAAAAGGATCTAAATGAGCTTTGTATATAACTAATTTTCCGATCTTAGCAATAAATTTGACCTGATTGAGTTCTCAAAGTTTCTGGGAATTTCTAGACCACGATTAAATTGGAGGTGGAAGAAGTAAATTTTAGAAAAGATGAGTTTGCATAGATGTCGTAAGGTTCGTAGATGGACTAACACAAGTTATTCCTAATGTTAATAGGTGAATTTCAACATATACATAGACATTTCAAACAATTCGTTATTGCTTACAATACGATAGACGATCATACGTATTTCCACAGTATAACGTACCCCTTTTGTATTACATAGCCAAATAAATAATTTAACTGACGTAAAAAACATTTCAAGGCCTTTTAGAATCATGATCTCAATCGTCTAGAATGTCTTCAGGATGAACTATAATTCCGGTTGCCAGCCTTATCAAAACTTCCGACATCTATATTACAACTAATTCCTTTTGAAAGATGGAACAATATCTAGAAATTATTTTTGTGAGTAGAGGGTTGAAATTGTATGGCAATGTTTACACACACACTGATTCTTTTTAAAAAGCAAAATATAATTAATCCTTGTTTAAGTGGGATATCTCACAGGAAGAAAATATGACTATATGTTATCTATCCTATGAAATTGATGCCAAACCATCATTTGAAAAATTGCAAATAAAATTCAACCAATACGTAACGAACTACTGAAACTCCAGTTATCCTTTAAATTAATTCAATGAAGCTATTTGATCTCTTATAAAGTAAGTGTAGATATACTTTGGAAAAGAAAAAATATTCTAGTCTATTTCAAGACATTTTTGTAGTCCGTGAACTCAGATGATTGGTGATGTCTTTAAATGACGAACATCAGCGTACACGTAACGTCAATAGAACGGGGAGGAGGGTGGAAATAAGAAGGATATAGAAATAAGAAGTTAGAAGTTAGTTCCATATTGTTCTGTTTATTCATGAAATCGGAAAATTCAAACCAGTAATTCTACTATCTCTGCGAGACTCTATCATGGTATACATCTATTCAACCCCATGATTTACACAAAGTTACATGGCATCCAACTCCGTGATTTACACCCAGTTAAATGGAATTCAATCATATGATTTATACCCATTTAAATAGAATTCAACCCCATGATTTACCCAAATAAATGGAATTCAATACATGATTTACACCCAATTATATGGAGTTTAATATGATTTACACCCAAATAAATGGAATTCAACTCCATAATTTACATACACTGAATTAAATGGAATTCAACCCCATGATTTATATCAATTAAATGAAATTCAACTCTATGACTTACACCATGTTAATCTCGATCAACGAAATTGAACATTATCTTGCATGCTCTCTAGAATGTACTAGACAACAATTGGAGCTAGAAATAGAATTTACTATTTTTAATCTATGTTATTTTTAATGTTATTTTTAATTTATGTTATTTTTATGTTATTTTTAATCTATGTTGTTTTTATTTTTAACCTATTTTATTGTTATCGATAACATCAATAATTCTCCAACTGTGTTCTTGTATTAAAATCCTAATTCAATCGAAGGCTATATATTACAACTTCAAACTGCGAGAGCGAAATTCATCCGGATATTGCAATATTGAAACATCAAATGAGAATGATCAATTCAATTGAATGAAGCAAAGTGATGGCTCAATAAAGCACTGTTGCTGGAGTGAGGACAAGGGGGAGAGGGATGGGAACACGACCTATGTCAAAGGAAATCCCGCGCGAGTTTCTGCCAAACGTTCGCAGCGTGCCGTGGCTATTAGCAGATCCCTCCCTCTAAAATTGATGTCTGACCACACCTGGAGCCGCACGTGTCCCCGCGTGGGGTGGAGGAGGGGGGCGGAGGTCGAAACCGTGTATTAATTGCGAAAGTACAGTTCGCGTATTACTCAATATGTCAGCGAGTCAGGGACCGCATGCCGCGCACCTAATGAAAAACGGGTCCGTGATTCGTCGAGTGACGTCATGATGAAGGATTTCGTCTCCGGAAGTGTACTCACGGTTCGAGTTTCCGGAATATAGGCGAAAAGAGACATTCGAGAGGGCGTCATGATTACATTCTATTTTGATGGATTAGTGAATGTTTGGTTTATGTTGAACTGTAAATAATTAGTCTTCTATAGAAAAATTTAATTATTTGAAGACCTTACTTACTGATTCAGCCTTAATTGTTATAAGTGGACTGCCCCTTACAGTGGACAATTATAAAAGCAATAGATAATTTAACTGATTTGTTAATTAGTACTCATATGGATGTTCTTCTTTCATTGGTGCCAGTGCGAAAATCTAGTGATGTTTCTGCTTTAAGAAAATTGTATGATGAAATTACTATTCAAAAATACGATGTCTCGAATCACTTAAAGCTGACATTAATTCTTATGAAAATTTTTTTAGTTACAACTTGAAAAACAAACGAAGAGAAACGTTTTGAAAATTATCAAGTATTCTTCAGTCTGTTTTCAAGTTGTAACTAAATCTTCTGTGTTGTTAATATTTATTGTTATGCGTTAATTTTTACCAGTATTTCTAATGTCTTTATAAATTTACCGGTATTTAATGTATTTAAAGACTTTATAAATTCCCCAATATCTTTATTTTTACCAGTATTTGCAATCTTTAAAATTTTAATGTCTTTATAAAATGTCTATGAACTATCATGAAAACAAAAGAATTTTAAGTAATAGGAAGTGGATGCGTTTACATGGTGCTCTTTCATAGGGAATGGTAATTCGCTCAATGTGTTCGAATCCTCTAGATCAGGGGTCTCCAAACTTTTCAGCCTTAGGGCCTACTGTTTACTCCAGTAAGTGCCAAGGGCCAAAACCGTTTTTTAATTTTTCTGCCATTATTTATAATTTCTAGACTTGTCGCCGAGTACGCGCTCTGAGCGAGCATACGCTTGATAAATTCGCTGGTTCAGTTATTACAATTACTATATTGTGTGTATCGATACGACCGTGACACTTGACGACATCTAGTGGTTAAAAGCTGAAATAGGTAGGTATAACTACCGAGGGTAACCGCGGGATGTTCACTAGTTTATAATGCCAGTGGGATTCATTTCAATTATTTGATAGCTGTTATGCTTAAGTTACATTTTCTCCTTATTATGCTTGTCATTAAGCTTTACCTATAGTCAATAAACCGAGTTATTATCATTCTGTGTTTTTTTATCCAACATATTACAGCAACAATAAAGTTATTCGCTGTCGCGGGCCGGATTGATGACACTGGGGGGGCCGGATTTGGCCCGAGGGCCGTAGTTTGGAAACCCCTGCTCTAGAAGCATGCGTTGTCATTAATGCTTTTGAAAACCCGGTGATTTGTAAGAGATTGTGACAACTTGTGTTAAGTGTCACGTATTAACAATCGAATTATCGGTAGACATCTCCTTTCATACGACAGGCAATTGTATAGTTTGGTTTGGTTTGTCGCTCTACAGTCATTTTGGGCACACAATAAATGAATAAAATAAAAACTTTTGTTTCAACTTATCTTGTCGGGTTTCGAAGCCAACTTCAGAAACTCACTCTGACAACCATTCCAGTTGATTTCATTCATTTCATTTCAATTCATTCACCTTATACACCGGGTTAGTTTTTAATATTTTAAGTAATTATCCATGCATAATTCCTTTTGGTGCGACGGGTTTTGGTGTTTATAATCATATTATGTCAATATGGTGCCAATATGTATTTATAAATATATTTTTTTGTATTAAGGTAATAATTGTTTGTAATCATTATATAATTCATGTGTTATGGTCTGTGGGAATATTGTCTATGAGGATCACTGGCCTTACCGGATGCGAATCGAATTTCAAAGAATGCCCAGTTTCCGGAGAAAACAGGTCTTTTTGCCGCAACTACGAATGAAAGTGATACCTTTGTGATATGTTTTAATTGGAGGGGGTCTTGCATAACTTCGAAGCGCCAGATGATCAAGTGCGAAAGTTTATTAAAGCAGCTAAGACTTGTGAAGTTACCTGAGGGTTTATTTATCGATGGGGTGTCGCTTCCGAAAGCAAACAGAATGCCCTTTGGCAGTGGATAGGATGATAAGCACACGTTTTGGGTAAGTGCCGCTAGTAAGAGTGAAATTGACCTTTGACTTATCACAAAAGGTAAGCCGCTTCTTCAATCTGATTGATTGTCAGTCATCTACCAATGGGAAAACTTACAGACCAAGGGGCGGATTTTTAAAAGAAAAATATAACCAACAATGAATGGAAGGGCGTGTGGAAATGCTGTAAAAAAAAAAAAAGGTATTGGAGACATCGATGATCATCGAAGAGTAAAGGCAAGTGGAGAGATGAGTGTTCTGAATCTGGTGGTATGAGAGAAAAGATAGAAACCCAAGCGAGAAACAGCTACAAACCCAAGCGAGAAAGATAGAATGAGGCTTTAATGGTTACTCTACATTCAGTTAAGGAAAAGTATAAGATTTCATTATGGTGAAGGACTGCGGACCGCTTCTCACAGGAGATCTTTGCATTCGAAAGATCCGGACAGCAAGATAGCAGAAAATCCCTTTTCTATATACACAAAAGAGCTACACTTCAATCATCATTGGGTCAGCTTCCCTTACGTCCGATGACTACATGAACATCTGCATATGTAAGGGAGATATTTCCACATGGTCAGCAATAGTTGGTATTATTACTGGAAAAGGGTTTGGGCTAAACGATTATTTGGCAACACTGTTTCGAGATGTTAAGCCATATATTTTTGTTTTTTTTATTATTGCAGTATATACTATACATATTTAAATATCTGATTAACGCTTATTAGAAATCTCATGTTCTAACATAATGCTAATTGCATAACATATCAATCCGTTTTAAACTGTAAATATTAATAATATTTATATTTAACATCATGAAGTTTTCTTTGGCATTATTTAATATGTATATATTTCCTTCTCCTACGTTTATAAATTACTGGAGGTTTTCGAATCTGTAGGTTTATATGTGGTATGGGATATTGCGGTATTTTTGTGTTTGATGAGTATTTGGAGAAACTATTTCTGTTCTATCTAGGTATGAGTTATTGTTATAAGGATATAAAGTTAGTTCAAGTTAAAGAGTTAGTTATTGTTATAAAGGTTATTTAAATATAAAAGCTTAAAGCCTAAATGACACCACTGTTATCCGAATTTCACATCTTCTCACTGAAAGGATACTTTTTTTTTAAAGGGATTTTGAGACAGTAAGTTTTTGAATCTGTAGGTTTATATGTGATATTGCGGTATTTTTGCGTTTAATGGGTATTTGGGGAAGTTATTTTAGCGTGTCCTTATTAGGTACGAGTTATTGTTATAAGGGTTTAAAACTTAAAGCTTAAACGACACCACTGTGATCCAAATTTCAGATCTTCTCACTGAAAGAATATTATTTTTCTAAAGTTATTTTGAAACAGTAGGTTTTTAAAAAATGTAGGTTTATATATATTTTTCTTTTATTCTAATGCATCTGGCAAACACTTAGACAGTTGTTTTGGATGCCTTAAGGCAAGCGCTGCACAGATGTTACTCACTTAGCACTACCCAGGAGGTGCGTGTAGCTTGAAGATAAGCTACGAACGCGGAGTAACAATACCCCCGCAACGCACTACGATCCTGTTAGACCGTGACCTACGGTTTCAAGTAAAATCCGAATCCCTATAAATATCCATGCCATCGCCGGGACTCGAACCTGAAACCTCTGGTACCGAGCGCCAGAGCGCTAGCCACTCGGCCATTCAGACTCCTTTTGGGCTTATATGTGGTATGGGATATTGCAGCATTTTTGTGTTTAATGAGCATTTGAGGAAGATATTTTAGCGTGTTCTTTTTAAGTACAAGTTGTTGTTTTAAGGTTTAAAGCTTAAAACCTAAACGACGCCACAGTCCTCCAAATTTCACATCTTCTCACTGAAAGGATACTTTTTTTCTTAAGGAATTTTGAGATAGTAGGTTTTCTAACCTGTAGGCTTATATGTGGTAGGGGATATTTAGATATAGATATATGGGTATACAGATATTTTTGTATTTAATGAGTGTGTGTGGAAGACGGTTTAGCGTATTCTTTCTGTGTTATAGTTATAAGAGTTTAAAGCTTAAAGCCTAAGTCAACCAAATTATCTACTCACTGAAAGTATACTTTTTTTTTTTCTAAAAGGATTTTGAGACAGTATATATGATGTGGAATATTGCAGTATTTTTATGTTTAACGAGCATTTCGGGAGACGTTTTAGCATGTCCTTTTTAAGTACAAGTTGCAGTTTTAAAGTTTAAAGCTTAAAGCCTAAACGACACCACAGTCATCTGAATTTAACATCCTCTCACTGAAAGAGATACTTTTTTTTTCCTAAATGAGCAACCAACGCCACACAGTAAAAATCCAATAAATAAATCACTGCGAAGCAACGAGGTTGGTGAGAGAAAGAAAATCCGAAGCTCGCGTGCCAGGTTACCTTTTTTTTATCCTCCCTCCTCTTCCATTGCGAGTCAATTCTTCCATACCTCCTAAACTACTCGCGGAATAAAGCAATACAGACCAAAAGGAGCTCCCCCCTTTTCCCCCGTGGGCGGATATTGAGCACAGCCAGGAAGCCATCAATCGTTGATTACCGGAAGGGGCATTGGGTCCCAGCCCCGCCTTTCCGACGGTGATGATTTCCCGGGTGGTCATTTAACCGCCATTGGCGAATTCGATTCGGAGTAAGGGCTGTGGAAAGATGCGGTCAATTTGAAAAGGATTTGCCTTTAACTCGGTAAAGAAAGGATGGAGATTGGATTTGATTTGAGGTGTTTAAGTGATGTTGATCAGTGTGGGGGAAGATCAACAGGTGGTGTAGGGCTTTTGTCTTTCATTATTCCTGTGGCAATTGTATAAGAACAAATATGCAAGCAAATGTTTTTGTGGGAATGTTGTTGAATCAGAATCTCGTAAAATGCATTTAAATATAGAAACTTACGATTCCTTTACGCATATAAGAATAACTTCATCCAAAAGTATTTATTTTTCTCGTCAATTGAATGAAATGCATCGTGAAGATTGATGATGACGAAGATTAATTAAAGTATTTCACACTTCAATTTTACATAAGAAAACATATACATTCAAAGATAGTTTTGTGAGATTTATGCAAGAAAAATTATCATCAAAAAACATGATCTAAATAAAAATTAAGAAAATTAAATATTATATTAAAATATGTTTTGTGTTGTCAATCCCTGTACACTGCATCAAAGCAAATTAAAGTGTATATGCGATTATATATACAACAGAATTATATTTAACAAGGAAATAAGAATTTCTACAGTTGACTTCTGAATATTTTGGTTTGAAGATGCTGAATTTTATATATATATAAAGTAGTTAATATTTAATAAATCTTTAATAAATGTATAGATTTTCTTTAATTTTTTCCCTTATGTGTTTACTAATCAAATACTTCACATTATAGGAATTAATGACTACGGTAGACATTTGAACTAAGGGCTTGATGGCCAAAGGGCTCTAGCGCTCTGGCGGTCGGTGTCATAAGTTTTGGGTTCAGTACCGGCGGTGCCATGGATGTTTGTAGTGGTTCGAAATCCACTTTATGTCATAGGTCCCTGTCTAATATCACTGTCAGGCGTAGAGCTGACAACCCTGCCCCGTAAAAAGTCAGCATCAGGAAGCCAAATCAGACTTCTATTTACGGGTGCTTCATCACAACAGAAGCTGCCTTTTCCTCTTTCCACAATACCATATGGGTTCTTAGACTCGGTCTAAAAGTTGTTGTCTACCAAGTAGGAAAAAAAACGACACAAAAATTTAAACTAACTTTCCCATCCATTTTTTTTTACATTCGTTCATCTTGTGTTTCATGCACCTATGTCGTGAACAGTCCACTGACGGGGATGATGAATCTAATCTATAGTATTCCACGACTTCTGGGATAACATTCCCCGTGAGGGGAAAACCATCTACAGACATTGTGACTTATTGTAACGCACACGTGCTGTCACCATCCCCATTGAGTCTCCTTATATTTGAAAACAGTTACCCCACCACCAAGTGATTTGAATCTGAGCTCTCTTGCAAGTTAGCTGTGCATATATACCACAAGTGATATATGTGGATCCAAAAAAATTGTCCTTTTTAATTCCGGGTTCACAAAATAACCCTTATTTATTAAAATTTATACCACGCGCAGATCATAACTAGGATATACAGTGGATAAAAAAGTATTGGCAATTGCCTATAAATGATCATATTTGCTAACAAAGTCTGTTTACAAATTTTATTTTAACATAGCGATTACAGAAGGAGAAAAGACAAACAAATATAACGAAATTTTCATTTAAATATTTTTTTAGTCAAAATCTACGGAAAACCAAAATTTACATGATAAAAAAGTATTGCCAAAATCATGAAATTGATAAAATTATGAGCAGAAACAAAACCAGTATATGTTTAGTACTTTGTATGCATACCTTCTGCATCTATAACAGCTTGTAATCTATTTCTCATAGAGGAAACTAAGGTCTTTGTGGTACTGTTGGGAATTTTGTGCCACTCTTGCAAGAGTAAACGTTTGAGGTCGTCTTTACTTGAAATTTTATGTTTCTTGATTTCTAGATCCAGCAGGTGCCATAAATTTTCAATTGGATTGATGTCAGGCGATTGAGGTGGGGTTTTTAATTGGCGAGGAGCATTGTAGAGTAGCCATTCACGGGTGAGATTCGCTGTATGCTTGGGATCATTGTCTTGTTGAAAAACGAATGATGTTCCCGAACGAATGATGAGATTTTGGGCCACAGATTTTTAAGTTATGGCGCAAAATGTCAATGTATGTACGTACTGTCATAATACCATCAATAAAATGCAGGTTGCCAATTCCATTAGCTGCCATACAGCCCCAAACTAAGACGCTACCTCCACCATGTTTTACAGTAGCAGTTAAATGTTGCTTTTCCAATTCAGTATTTGGCCTCCTCCACACATATCGTCGTCTATCACTTCCGAAAATGTTAAACTTTGATTAGTCGGAAAAAATAACTGTGTTCCAAAACTCTTCAGATAAATCAACGTGGGATTTTGCGAAATCTAACCTCTTTCTCCTATATATTTCCGAGATGAATGGTTTTCCCTAGCTGCCTTACCATAATAACTTCTCTCGTGTAAAACATTCCGTACAGTCTGTACACTGAAAGTCTTTTTCGAAGTGAAAGCAACATCTCTAGCTATCTGGGGGCACCTATTTTAGGGTTTTTCTTAATCTTGTTAATAATGACACGTTCTTCTCTGGTAGAAAATATGCGAGATCGTCCACTTCTAGTCTTATTTTCCGTTGATCCTGTTTCCTTGAACTTTTTTACAACACTTCTGACAGTAAATAAAGTGCACTCTGGAGCACGATAAGTTAAACCTTCATTTCTGAACCTAATAATCGTGCTTTTTAACACTAACGTCCAACTCCTTCGATTTCGAAGTCATTTTACTGCAGTAATCGCAAAATAATGCATAGACACTTTTGGAGTTGTTTTGCAGACTTTATACCGGTAGAGTTTCTTATCAGTCGAAACACTTGACTTCAATGTAACAAAATTTGCATAGCAGTTAAAACTTTGCCAATACTTTTTTGACATGCAAATTTTCGTTTTTGAAAGAAAAAATTGTAGAAAATGCAAATTAAAATAAAGTTTTTACTATTTTTATATATCTAAGATGTCTTGTATTTAATTACGACAGCTGAAATTGCATAATATTTTATTTATTTGTCAATATGATAAAATTAAGACAATTGCCAATACTTTTTACGCACTGTATAACTAAGACCAAATCAGTAAAGTAGATTTCTAAAAAGTATTCGTGAAAATTGAGTTTGAAAATTTTAAACTTTTTTAGACAACTAAAGATGGTTGTTGTATAGTATCCTAGCATGTAGCGATTAAAAGAATAACCCAGCTATCTGAAAGACTGAACTTCAATTCCATGGTGAGGTTTTATTTATTTATTTATTTTCCTTACGTTACATCCATTGTAAATAAGACCAGAAATAAACAAATAATGAGTATTTTGTACTATAAACAAATTTATACATATATTATCTACTTTTTATACAAATCTTTTTTTTATCTTACCTAATGAAATTTTTTTTTTTTTTTTTTTTTTTTGTTAAAAATAAGCTTTTTATTGGCAAATATTTTTTTAAAATTATTTTCTATTATGCATGTATTTCTAGAAGATAATTCATAATTTTAATAGTCGAAATATGCCTTCAGAAAAATCTTTGCACTGATTCAAAGTAAAGCATTCAATAAGATTTTTAAAAAAAACATTTAGATTTTTTTTTAAAAATTTATTTTAATATACTGTGAAAAAATCCTAGTCATTTCCAGTCATGACTTACACGAAGTAAAATTTCAACCAAATCTGTGACAGCCAGCCTTATACAGGATCGGAAAAAAAAGGGACTTTCTCCAAAGTTCTTTTTCGAGAATTTTTTGAAGAAAAGCCAGATTTAATAATAAATCTAAAAACTTCAAAATAACAGAAACTTTCTAAAAAATACTATATTATCGGATAAATTGAACCGCAGTTGGAAGAATTTGATATAAACACTTTTTTGTTTTTTATTGTTTTAAAGAGATGTACAGTTTTTTTATAATTATTTCCCTTCTGGATCATATGTTAACAAATTAAAATTGTTTGATATTAATGAAAAACCTTTTTTTTTTCAATTTCTGAAAACTTAAACCCAAACAATAAGGGTATTGTATAAACATGAGTCTGATTTCATTATTACAATTGCCTTAATAAAATGCCATAATAATATTATGTTTGTAATTAATTAACCTAACTAACAAGGAAATTTTATATAAACTATACATAATTGTAATCTACATTTAAATTACATTTATTAAATATAGCTTACATTTTTATAAAATATAAGCAATTTTATTATTTAGGATTGACATTATAAACATATGTCATTTATAAATTGTATTTATTGATTTATTTTGAATTATTTTTATAAGATAATGCAAATAATTTTTTTTTAAAAATGCATATATAATTTCAATGTAATCATCAGAAATCAAATATTACATAAAATATTTTGAAATAAAAATACAAGCTCAAGATTTCTACTTCGACTTGCGAAACCAATAACCCCGAATACTTAACATAAAAAGATTTCGATTCTTAACTGGGGCAGAACCGATTTTTGAATCGAGAAAAGAAAATAATTTGATTTCTAGTAGGATGAAAATTCTTTAGCTCTTTATTTATTGGTATAGTTATATTTATTTGATTTGTATTTTAAAAATATCTTTAACTTCAGGATTTTATATCAAATAAAATAAAAAAATTCTAATTTTGCGTCATATACCAAATTGATATTGAGAATTTCAAATATCGGTGAAAACTTATTTGAAATCAAAGCGCCGATTCCATTCCAGCAAATAACATCCCAAATCATTTTATTGTTCATTTTCATTGAAGTTCAAAATCCCCCTCAACGAAAAAAACCAATTTTGAGAGTAAATTCCTTAAATTCACTTTAAAAGACGAGAATTTATAAAAATTCCTTTTAAAAATGCGGTGATATTAAATCCTTTCAATAAAAATTCAATTTAAAGATGCTTTTCTCAATATTATTTCATTGGGGTACCAACCTTTTTTTTTTTTTGTACCTTTTTTATTTATTTCACGATATCATGAATTTCTCGCGACGCGTTCGTTTTAAAAGCGAGCCCAACTGAATTTATTAAACCTTATGAAATATCCCTTCGCTATTTCCGGTGGATAATAGATGTGCAATGGAGCCGGAAGTGAGCGAAGGAGCCGTGCTCTCCCTATCACTTTGATGTCGATTGAGTGAATGGAATCTTTCGAAACATTCTTTTCATAGCTATGTGTCTAAACACTAAGGAATGCGCTACGCTTCCAGATTTTAGGAAGGGAAGCTGGAATAGATTGTTCGAAATATGTGGCTGAATACTTTCAAAAAAAAAAACAAAAAAAGACACAAGATAGCATTCTTTTAACTTTTAAAAGTTCCCTTTCCCTCCATTTTATTTTTTTTTTTTCAAATAGAATTCGACAATATCATTATTATTATTTTTTTCTTTCCCACTTCTTAATGCCCTTTTTATGCACAGTTTTATTTAGTTTCGCAGAATGTACAAGATAATTTAACAACTTACTATCTTTTTTGTTTCGCATATTTCCTTTCATTATTCGTATACAGCCACATATTTCGAACAATCTACACCAGCCTGCCTTCCTAAAATCTGGAAACGCGAGGAATTCCTTAATGCTTAGACTAAGAAACAAAAGGGGAGGAGGGGGGAGAAAACAAAGGAAAAAGGGGGACCCTATAACTTTCACTTATTTAAGGAAAAAAATATATATATACAATAATACTGTATCATTTAAAGCAATTATTGTAGATTAATTTACAGTTAGGCATTAAAAAATAAATGAAAATAATTAACGAATTAATTAACGCATAAATTGCCTTAAATAATAAGTAAATGCAACTTATGCAAATAAATGCAAATAGTTAAATTACACGACTATGCAGCAAAACATTACTGTAAATACAGATGGATGCCTGATGGCCGAGTGACTGGTGCTCTTGCGTTGGTGCTACAGGTTTCGCATTCGAGTCCTTGCGGTGCCATGGATGTTTGTAGTCGTTCGAATTCACTTTAAATCGTAGGTTTTGGTGTAATATAACTGTTGGGAGTAGGGCTAACAACGCTACCCCGTAAAAGAAGGCATCTCTAGTCTCGAAATCTGCCAGTAGGCAGACAGCGACTATTGCATCAATGATGATGATTAAATACCGATAAAGTATTTAAAGCAAAATTATTGTAATCAATGTGGTAATATAGTCTAAATTACAAAATTTTTAATCAGTATCTTTGTAAGGAAATGTAATTTTTATAAGCAGAAAAATTTGAACTGAAAATTTGACTGAATGGGTTGAAGTTTCCGCCTGTTTTTCAAGGTGGGCCCTTTGTGGTTTTCGTTTATCACGTCGTGGGATAATTAAGGTCTGCTATAGACTAGTCAATTAGATTCAATGTAGACTCGAGAAGTCTGAAAAATCTCCAGCCTTGGATCGAAGTGTACTTGGGTTTTAATTGTGCACTTGTGATCAAATTTTATATTTAATTTTTTTCCTTTTTTTATAATAACCCAGAGTTCATTATATATACAAATAAATAATAATAAGAATAATATAAATAATAATATACAAATAATAATAATTTATATAATAAATAATAATATAAATAATAATATACCAATAATAATATATAATTATTAATCTAATATAAAAATCTAAGCTTCTAAAATAAAAATTAAAGTGTTCTATGAACCTGATAGTTGCCCTCTCCTTGAAGCCGTTATGTCTAATATAGGCCGGGACATTACAATGTTCTATTACTCTCCACTGTAAAGCTTCTTTTTATGTAAAAGCTTGTTGCTAAAACACATCCGAAATTCACAATTTTAAATTGTATTCGTCAGTTATAACCTTTTTGTGCCAGATCATTCTCACCATATTTCCATCAATTTTCTAGCAAAGGTATCTCCAAACTACTCCTGCAATTCATCATCAATCCGACCCGCCACAAATTATTTTGATAACATTATAAAATATGAAATTTTCAAAGTAAGTAAATCATACGAAATAATTATCAAATGTTTTTTATGAAACGACATATAAAGAAACACAATAACTGGCATAATGAAATTGAATATTTCAACTCTAATTAATGATACAATATTTGTCCTAAAAACTTACAATAAATGACGTACATAGGTAGTTCGCATTATGAAATTATACCTTTCAACTATGATTAATGAGATTTATGTGGTTGTTAACTTTCCACTGACAATTGTGACTGACACTGGTATAGTTACAGCTATACTCTAGCTCTACCACTCGCTACAAAATGGCGTCGTATACTTCAACTTGCAGGCATAATTAGCTCTTTTGCGTAATTCCGCCACTCCCCAGAAGACGGCACTGTGCTACTGTTGCTAAAGGGGCATCATCTCCTCAATATCATATCCTTGCTCGTAAGTAGCAACAACAACAACAAAAATTGCGAGTTAGATATCTCACTCGCCGACAAATTCTGAAACGAAAATTTGTATGTAATTTAAAAACTACAGTATACTGGTTTGAAAAACTATCTCGTTAGATCTCGATCCAAGGGAACTTAGTGAAGAAGTCATCATGGCCATTAAGCTAAAAGTTTGGAGACTCTTGGTCTTTATGGTATGTTAGTCTCGGTATGTCGATATGAAGATCTAGTTAGGTCTTGGCCCGTGGTACTTAGTGAAGGAATCATTGTGGTTATTAAGCTAAAAAGTTTGGAGACAAATTTGGAAAAGTTTGTTGGAAAAGTTGGAAAAGTTTGGAGTTCAAAGATCTAGTTAGGTCTTAGCCCGAGGGACTTAAGGAGGTAATCATGGTGGCCATAAAGCTAAAAGGTTTGGAGACTCTTGGTCTTATGGTATGTCGATATGAAGATCTAGTTAGGTCTTGGCCCGTGGTACTTAGTGAAGGAATCATTGTGGTTATTAAGCTAAAAAGTTTGGAGACTCTTGGTCTTTATGGTATGTTGGTACAAAGAAGTTAGGTCTTGACCCGAGGGACTTAAGGAGGTAATCATGGTGGCCATAAAGCTAAAAGGTTTGGGACTCTTGGTCTTATGGTATGTCGATATGAAGATCTAGTTAGGTCCTGGCCCATAAAGTGAAGGAAAATTGTGGTTTAAGCTAAAAAGTTTGGAGATTCTTTCTAACTGTCTAATACAACCGTTCTTAAAGGGAGGGGGGAGCTCAACTCTTTGGATGTTTACAAAAATATTTTCAGATGTCATAAAAAATTGCTTAAAAGGTCAATAGAATAAAATAATAAGTTGTTATTAGTAATGATTATTTATTTCTTCATTTTTTACAATGTTATAAGTACTATGAAATGGCTTATACCACTCCTAAAAAAAAAAAAGCATACTTTTTATACGACGTTTGAGAATCGTAAACAAAAAAAAAAATTTCAGAATTAATGATCCAACAGACTTGGTCATGGCTCAATCACTTATTTAAATTAGAATATTAGTCCTGAAGTAATAAGATATCTCTTTAACCAGACCTTCTAATTGAATTTTTCATCGCTGACTATTAACCTCTTATGTGTCTCTTTGTAAACCCTCTATGTGAGGGTTAACCCTATCCCAGAGGCACATAAGTTTGTTAATTTCTTCGCCCTGGTTTGTTAGAATGGGTGCAAAACTCAAAAGTGGGTGATCAAATAGATTGGTCACTAACAAGAAATAAGTTAATTTTAAAAAAATTTGAATTTTAGATATTTTTAAATTGCGATTTTAAGAACTAAGATTTATAAAATTCGCTAACTTGAAACATTTTCACGGTCTGACTTATATCCAATCCTTTCTTTTGTTACAAAAGAAATGAATGTTTTAGAAGGAAATATCCACCGCTCATGGGTAAAGGATGATCCGAAGATCTTCATGTTCCGGAGGAGGGGGAGGGAGGGAAGAAAACGGTGAGGGTGCGGTCAGATCCGAGCGAGAGAGAAGGAGGGGAGTAAACGCCTAATGTCCTTTTCCTGTTTCCGGGAGAGAAACGGATTCCGGTATTGCAAAAAACGCAATCTGGGGAGTGCTTTCAAATAGACACAAAAACTCTTTTGTCTTTTGCAAAAACAAAAATGTGGTTTGTCAAACCCCACCCGCCCAGAAATGAGTCTATTTGTTACCCCAGTCTCCTCCTTTCATCCACCTTGCAGATCGAACACTCTTGCAGACGAGTTTGTCCACCTCGACTCTTACAGACAGAATGAGGATTTCATTGAAATTTATAGCTTGTTCAAGGGTGCCGCGAACAAATGCAAAAAGCCCGCCAACACAAAAGGCGGGAAAAAAGAATATATAAAAAAAAATAAGTGCAGGGTGAATCTGGCTTGTAAACGAAGAAGGCTAGAAATAAACGCTTGGAGAAAAAAAAAAAGTGTGGTATAAAATGGAAACAAAAATGACACTTTTTTTGGACATTGAATCTTTTCTCTCCATTTTCAGAGAGGTTGAAATTACTTTGAGAAAAAAAAAAATGCTCTTTCTGTGTGACGGTAAAGATTTTTTAAATCCTGGAATCTTGTTTTTAGTGGGAAATTGAATAATGTGTTTTCTGTGCATAATAATAATGGTCTTCTTTTCTTTTGTGAGTCAGTGAGTGAGGAATATGAATATTTTCTTTTTGTCTCCAAGATAGGATGGAAGCAAATTTTTTGAAGGCGGAATAGCCTGTCAACGAAAATTTTGAGGAAAGTGGAATAAATATATTGAATTTAATGGTGGAAAAAGCAAGTTTCATGCTTCTTGATAGGAAACTTATGGAAAAAATTTCCCAAAAACTTTTTGGCATCGTTGGAAACTTACTATACACATAAAAACGTTTTTCACAATACGTACTCACGCCATTGAAATATTTCATTTATAAGTAAGTCCATTTGTGAATTTTTTAAAAACAAATATACGCATTTTCTGCTTTTACGACTGAATATCAACAGTTAGACAGGAAATTTTAGACTTTTAAAGTAAAATATGACATAAGCTACTCACCAAAATATTTATTCTGTATGTAAATAGGATGTTCTTTTAATGTCAGATGACTACAGATTAATGAGAAAAAAAATAATGTGTGCCAGGTATCAATAATTCTTATAAAATTCCTTCTTAGAAAAATTTGAGATGAACTAATACATACGTTTGAATAGCATTATAATAAAAAAAGCCTATATGATTTTTTTATTTTAATTAATGTTATAAAAATAATTAATAAATAATGATTATAAATTTTTTAAAAAATAAATAAACTTATAATTAATAACAATAATGAATGTTAAATATTAAAAAATATAATAATAATAATATTAATTATAATAATAATATTATTATATCAGGAAGAATAATATTATCTTTTTTTCATTATAATAATGAAGTATTTTTAAATATAAATACATTTAAATATTACTATTAATGGCTAAAAGATGATACATACTATATATAAAAGGAAAAGTAAATTTCAATGTATCTTTTTTCATTTTAATTAATATTCGAATAACATTTTAATAAATATAATTCTTATAAAATTCCTATGTTAGTAAAATTTGAGATATTTTAAACAGTGATATAATAATAATTTGTGATTTATTAATTATAAATAATAATTATAAGCAAAAATTTTAATAAAATAAATAAAAATAATATTACTATCGTAAATAATTAATTTAAAGTTAACTATAATAATATTGTTTTTATGCCAGAAACGGAAGTTTTTATATGAATTAAAAATGAATAAAATTTGAGTGAGCAAGTTCGTATTTAAACAGTGATATAATAATAAAAAAGTATTTGTGATTTATTAAAGCAATTAATAAATAATAATTATAAGCAAAATTTTTAATAAAATAAATAAAAATAATAATTACTATAACGTAAATAATTAGCAAAATATAATAAAATAAAGTTAACTATAATAATATTATTTTTATGCCAGAAACTGAAGTTTCATATGAATTAAAAATGAATAAAATTTGAGATGAGCAAGTTCGTATTTAAACAGTGATATAATAATAAAAGTATTTGTGATTTATTAAAGCAATTAATAAATAATAATTATAAGCAAAATTTTTAATAAAATAATAAAAATAATAATTAATAACGTGAATAATTAGCAAAAATATAATAAAATAAAGTTAACTATAATAATATTATTTTTATGCCAGAAACTGAAGTTTTATATGAATTAAAAACGAATAAAATTTGAGATGAGCAAGTTCGTATTTAAACAGTGATATAATAATAAAAAAGTATTTGTGATTTATTAAAGCAATTAATAAATAATAATTATAAGCAAAATTTTTAATAAAATAAATAAAAAATAATAATTAATAACGTGAATAATTAGCAAAATATAATAAAATAAATTTAACTATAATAATATTATTTTTATGCCAGAAACTGAAGTTTTATATGAATTAAAAACGAATAAAATTTGAGATGAGCAAGTTCGTATTTAAACAGTGATATAATAATAAAAGTATTTGTGATTTATTAAAGCAATTAATAAATAATAATTATAAAGCAAAATTTTTTTAATAAAATAAATAAAAAATAATAATTAATAACGTGAATAATTAGCAAAATATAATAAAATAAAGTTAACTATAATAATATTATTTTTATGTCAGAAACTGAGGTTTTATATGAATTGATTAATGAATAAAATTATTTTTCAAGATTTAATGTATCTTTTTTTTTACATGTTAGATATATAACTGAAGTGAGAGGAATTTGAGATGAGCAAGTTAATACGTTTAAACAGTGCTAAATGATAAAAAAATCATTTTGTGATTTATTAAATAAATTAATAAATAATAATTACAATTTTTTAATAAATTAATTAAAATAATTAATAATAATAATAATGAATTTTTAAATATAATAAAATAATGTTAATTATATTAATATTATTATTATGTCAGGAACCGAAGTTTTATATGATTATTATTAATTATTTTATATGATTATTATTATTAGTCTTATATGATTATTATTAACTAATAAATAAAATTAATAATATTAAAATTAAAATTAAAAGAAATTAATAATAAAATTATTAATTATTGCTCTCGAAATGAGGTTTATGCAGCGATTTTAACAGCATATATAAGAATTCCGCATCGGCAGTCAACAAAAATGATAGGAATTTTCCGGATTTTTCAAATACAACACACAAAGGCTAGGCAAGTTCCCTTGAAATTCAAGTCCTCTCCGAAGTTAGATAACCCCTTTCTTCTACTTGAGTGAACTATTTATTACTTTCAGGAGAGAAAGTCATGATCCCCAACCAATTAAAACAAATGATTTCTTCCTCGAACGAGTTTAAAGGGAAAAAAAATAGGCAAACCGTTCTTTCAAGTGGGCAAACAGTTAATTATTCTCTGCTCTTACTTTACCCAAAACGATGCAGTTCAACACTTTAAACTTGTTTTCCAATAAACTAATTATTTAATGTAATCAAATGTTGTTTATCATTTACAATAATTAAATGAATTGATATCAGAATTCTTTATAATTTGATTTATCATGGATAAAGGGGTAATTCTTTTTTTTGGGGGGGAGGGGAATGAGAAAATTATTTTTTAGTACAGCTGGTAAAAAATAAAAAACGAAATTTTTTTAGGGGATTCATCCACTTATTAAAAACAAACAAATCCGTTTATTACAATTTGAAACGTTTAATTCGCTGCCTCGTGGTTCCATAGCAATGTACGCTGTTGATGAATATTAGGGCGGATGTTCAATCCACTGGTGGCTTTTGTCACTACGACTATCGTGTTTCTTTCTATCGGTGGTTCTATTTTTCTTATTAGCCGCAGCTTTCTGATGGTTCGAGAAGTATTGATCAACCCATTCAAACATTTATGGAATCTTCATTTATTTACAAGCAATATTTACAAAGGTTGATGGTAACAGTTCAAAGGCAAAAGCTTAACTGGAAGACAAATGTTCTTTTTAGAATGAAACACCTTGTTTCCACAGCAACAGCTGGTCTCCACGGCAACAGCCCGTTTCCACATCAACCAACAGTCCATCTCCACGGCAACAGCGCAATTCTGAATCGGTTCCAAACGATTTCTATAAAACTACCACGTGACTCTGCGTGGCGCGAATAAAAGCATAAAAATTCCAACAGCTTTGTTGTAAACAGACTCGATGGCGTTTGTGATGTTCAGCAATCTTGCCTCTTGAGTCGGACTACCTAATGGGAGTTTTCTGGAATTTCTCCCATACGATATGCATATGCAGGATATTTCCCCCTAAAAGTATTCCCGGAAGGCACTGCCCTCCATCTTCAGCGGCAGGGAGAGGACTTGTACTTACGGGAGCTCCATCAAAACCCAGAAGCAGTCAGCTTTTCCGTCCTCCCATGAGGGGACACGACAACAACATGCTTGCTTAAAATTTTTATCTCTAACAAATTAGTAATTAATAATGTATTAATATCTGTAAATATTTTTATAATGTTGAAAACATTGTTAATATAATGTAGTTAGAAAATAAATGTTTCGAAAATAAACTATTTTACTTTTTTTTTTTTTTTATTCATGTGCATCATTTATTTTGGCAAAGCAAGTTGGTGATCTATGGCAAGTAAAAGACTCTTTCATTAAGAAGATAATCTTCAAAGAGAAAGCGATGGGGCAAAGAATAAAATCGATAGCATATAAAAAAATCCAGAACAAATGGCATGAATTTATTATTATTATTATTTTTTTGCCATTATTAAAAAAGGCATTCTTCTTATTAGACATTTAATATGTATGAATACTTTTTTATTTAATTATTCTAATATGTGAAATTTAAATTTTAATAACATTACAGAATTGATTAAAAATTGGTTGATTTGTTTTCATTTTTTTCTAATAGTAAAGTATTTCAAAATATGAAATTTAGTATTCCTACTAGGGATATATCCAAAATATCACTTACAACCAGAAGGGTTATTTCTATATAATTATAAGTATTAATTATTAATGATGACTCACTATGATAATTTTTTAATATTTGATAAAATTGTTCCAATTTTCTACATTCGATATGGTTTCGATACAGAATTGATTAAAGATTACAATACAGAATTGATTAAAAATTGATCGATTCGATTACTATACACTGAAGTGACAAAAGTCATGGGATAGCAATATGCAAATTTTCAGATGGCAGTAGCATCGCGTAGAACAGGTATAAATGCGCAGTGCTTTCGCAGAGCTTTCATTTCTGTTCAAGTTATTCATGTGAAGAGGTTTTGACGTGATGATGACCGCACGACGGGAATTAACAGACTTTGAACGCGGAATGTTAGTTGGAGCTAGACGCATGGGTCATGCCATTTCGGAAATCGTTAGGGAATTCAACATTCCCAGATCCACTGTGTCAAGAGTGGGCCGAGAGTATGAAAATTCAGGCATAACATCCCACCATGGACAGCGCAGTGGTCGACCGCCTGCACTTAACGACCGAGACCGGCGACGTCAAAAAGAGTCGTAAATTCTAACAGACAAGCAACACTGCGTCAAATAACCGCAGAAATCAATGTGGGACGTACAAGGGACTTGTCTGTTAGAACTGTGCGGAGAAATTTGGCTTTCTTGGGCTATTCCAGCAGACAGAACGACTGACAGAACGACTTACTGACAGAACGACATCGCTTGCAGAGACTCTCGTGGGCACGTGAGCATATCGGTTGGTCCCTAGATGAATGGAAAATCGTGGCCTGGTCCGATGAGTCACGATTTCAGTTAGTAAGAGCTGATGGTAGGGTTCGAGTGTGGCGCAGACCCCACGAAGCCATGGACGCAAACTGTCAGCAAGGCACTGTTCAAGCTGGTGGTGGCTCCGTAATGGTGTGGGCTGTTTTTTTCATGTCATGGACTTGGTCCTCTGGTGCGACTGGACCGAACATTGACTGGAAATGCTTATGTTCAGCTACTTGGAGATCACTTGCAGCCATTCATGTACCCAAACAACGATGGGATTTTTATGGACGACAATGCGCCATGTCACCGGGCCACAACTGTTCGCGATTGGTTTGAAGAACATTCTGGACAATTCCAACGAATGATCTGGCCACCTAGATCGCCCGACATGAATCCCATCGAGCATTTATGGGACATCATCGAGAGGTCTGTTCGTGCCCAAAATCCTGCACCATCAACGCTTTCACAATTATGGACGTCTATCGAGACAGCATGGCTCAATATTCCTGTAGAAGACTTCCAACGACTTGTTGAGTCCATGCCACGTCGAGTTGCTGCACTTCGCCGGGCAAAAGGAGGGCCGACACGACATTAAGAGGTATCCCATGACTTTTGTCACTTCAGTGTATTTTCCTAATTGTAATGCATTTCAAAATAGTGAATCTAGTATTTCTACTAGTAATGTATCCAAAATGTATTCATATATCATCTAGAAACAAGAGGGTTTTTTCTATATAACTGTAATTACTGATTAATGATTATGACTCACTATGAGAATTTTTTTGGATAAAATCTGATGCATTAACGTATCTGATTGTTATTAACATATTTCAAGTATCTTACATAATTCTCTAGCACTAAAAAAATATTAATATTGCCCTTTTGCTTATTATTTTATTGAGATGTACTATAAATAAATCTCAAAATCCTTGTTAAGGAATGTTAAAATCTATACTCCTGCTTACAGATGTGATAATAAATAAAAGTCGAAAATATAGAAAGTAAATTTATTTTTTTAACCACTCTTTTAGTTAGAAATTGATTTTATGGATCATTTAGATTTTTCCGGAAGCATGAATATATGATTCTAACATTCCTTATTAAGGATTGATTGATTTGTTATGTGAAATGTACCGGCCATGAGAATACAAATATTTTAACTGAAAAAAATAGTAAAAACAAAACAATAAACAAATTTTGGCTGAAATGGTTTATGCAAATTGCAATTAAATATTTTAAAGAAAATGTTAATTATTTCTGTTAAAATATTTAATTTCATTATAAAATTGCTATCGTTGTTATTGCTATTATTATGGTATTGTTATTGTTATCATGTTATTGTTAGTGTATCGTGTTATTATATTTGTTATGGTTATCGCATCACTGTTATTGCTATTCTTATCATGTTATTATTCTTATCATGTTTCCGTTATTGTTATGGTATTATCATATTATTATTATTGCTATCGGGGTATTGTTATTGTTATCATGTTATTTATTTAAAGTTATCCAATACATTTAATTAAAACATTTTCAATTAAGAATTGTTGTTGCTATTAAATATGTTATTTTTTAAATATTTATGGTGAACAATTTTTGCTATTTTAAGTATTTCTTCTGATAACATAAATTATTAGTTATTTAAAAACAATTTCACTTTTCATATGAAAAAATATTTCAAGTTGCATTGATTTTTAAAATGACACAAACAATCGGCATTGATTTTTTTTAACAAAAAAGAAGCAAGAACAATAAATATTTTCATTACTATATTTTTGTTAGTATTAAAGTTAATTGTTTCTCTTTCAAGGATTAAATGTTTTATGATTCTTCAAAAATGCCATTTGAATTACGTGTTGTTGCTGTTACTAATCCCCCCGGTGGAGGAAAATCTGCACCAGGTCCAATAGACCCCGCAGGTGACTGGTTCATGGCTAAAGGTAATATGCAGCTTCACTTTAGCGAGAAACCACGAAGACTGAAGACTGACTAAATCGCAAGATCTCTACGATCCTATTAGACCGAGATCTACGATTTAAAGTGGACTTGAATCCGAAACTTGTGGCACCGAGAGCCAGACACTGGGTCATTCAGGCCCAATTACATATATTCATCATAAAATGACATATACTCTTCATCTACCATATAAAATGCATACATGCGTTATTAATATAATCTTAAAATTAAATTCAAAAAGTTTTATGAACTATTTTTAGGGAAAAATATACAATAATGTACGTTTTCCAAATCACATGTTAATGCTATTAAAATATATTTAACGAAATAGACGAACTTAATATTAACTAATGAAACATTCAATTAATAATTAATAATTAATGTACAATGTGTAGTATGTTTAGTATTGAAGAATAAGCAGATTAATCATTTCAGAGATATGAATGAAAATATTTCATGTAAAAATGTAATATATATTGACACATTTTTCCCCTTTTAGGTTTACGGTGAAAAAGTCATCGGTACGGTTACATCTAAAAAAGTTATATGAAAAATCTTTTTCTGAAAAGGTGGCATACAAATCAATAACTTTAGGCAATGCATTCTTTTTATATTTTTCTTCAATTAACACAAAAAGAAGGCAACCAAATAAAAGTGTTTGGCCCAATAAAATCATTCATCTTCTATAGCTGTGCTGTTATACTGTTATTCGGTTTTGCTGTTATACTATTGATATACTGTTATTACTATTAAAGTAATCTTATTTTGTATTAGTAATCTTGTTTAATTTAAGTAATCTTATTTAGTTTAGTATTAAAGTAATCTTATTTAGTTCTTTTATATTTTTAGGAAAAATATAAAAGAATATACATTTTTCAAATAAAACAAATCACATGTTAATGTTATTGAAAATAAATTTAACAAAATAGGTACAAACAGATTTATGCATTTTAGAAAAACTTCTGCAGAATTAATAACTAATGTACAATTAAGTGTTGTACAATAAGTAAAATGTATTTAAAATAATTTCAGAAATGTGAATGGAAATATTTCAAGTAAAAATTTAATATTTATTGACACACATTTTCTTCCTTTTTTTTCCCAGAAATTTAAGAACTCCAGAATCTGGAGTCAGCTGCCATTTATTAAAAAGCTTAACTTAACCTGCCCATCAAAAAAATTAAATCAAAAATTACTTAAACAATAAAAAAATTTGGCTGAAATGATTTATGCAAATTGAAATTAAATAGTTTTAAAAATTTTAATCATCTTTATTAAAATATTTAAATTCATTAAAAATTGTTATCATTTTTATTGTTATTGTTAGCATGTTATTGTTATTGTTATTATGTTATTGTTATTATTATCATATTATTGTTATTATTATGATATTGTTATTGTTATTGTTATCATGCTATTGTTTTTGCTATGATATTTTTATTGTTATCATGTTATTGTTATTGTTACCATATTATTATTATTAGGGTATTGTTATCCTGTTATTGTCATCATATTATTATTATTATTATAGTATTGTAACAATAGTATAAATGGTATAAAATGGTTATTTGTAATTATAAAACAATGGCATTAATATTATTTGTAATGGTATAAAACAATAGTTATTATGGTATATAATAACAACAGCATAATTTGTGATTATTATGGCTATTTGTTATCTTTTCAAAAAGGTGGGATGCAAATCAAGAACTTTAAGCAACGCATCCTTTTATATTTTTCTTCAAGCAACACAAAAAGAAGACAACCGGAAAAAGTGTTTTGCCCAATAAAATCGTTCATCTTCTACAGATTGTGCTGCGGGCAAACCCTTTCATCCCGCCTAATGACTGCTAAAACGGAAGAGAATGGTCGTCTGTAAAGAGAAAGCGAAGACCCCAAAGTGCCCGAGCAATTGTACCCCTTCCCTCCACAATGATGCGGCCCAATAGGCGCAGAATTACACCTTTTCCTTTGTCATTAGATGCTTTCGCCAGACTACTTTCAATGGACGCTCTTTATGAGGAAGCCCGCGAAATGTTATGTATTTATATCCAGGATGTGACAACTCTCTCCTTCCTGGTGTAAGGTATAGTGAGGATTGTTGCGTCTCTCTTCATAAAGTGTTATTCTCGGGTTCTTATTAGTTTTACACAATTGAGGAATTGATAGGAAGGAAAAAAATGAATTAATTCATGAATATTTATTGATTTAACGAAATGAGTTGCATTAATTCTTTACACAAATGGAGTTCTGGGTTAATTCCTTACGTAGAGATGTTTTATTCTTTTATCAAAATAAAACGTGATGTTTTATATTGATTTTTATTACAAAAAAAAATGTTTATAAGTCTTTTTAAATAAAGGAACAGGAAATATCAAATGCTTAGAAAAATCTAAGATTTTTAAAAATTAGAAAAGGTCTACTTTTTTTTATTATTGTTTGTAAAGTGTAAGTTGCATCGTTTCTCAATCATACATGTTCAAGGTGAAAATAAATAATGCAGATTTACAAATATAAAGGACTTATATATCGATAGTGAACCTGTTAAGGCACTGTCACAAAATAAAGAAATTTTATACATATGAACTATTTATATCAAAGGTGTATCATATTTATAAATTTATGTCAAATTATAAGACGAAATAAATCCAAATATTTTTTTTAAAGTCGAATAAAGAATTGATATTTATTTTTTAATAAATAAATTGAAAAGCAGCGTTTTTTTCTTTAAAAGAAATTAATTTATTTTATTTAATTATAATAAATTATCCAATAGTATCCACTAGTATTGCATGGCTCAATGGCAACATGCGCCGCTGGTGAGCATTAGGGCGGAGGTTAAAACTGCTGTTGGCTTTGTTGCAGACACCGATGGTATTTGAGATATTCAGCATGTTGCCTCGTGAATCGGACAAACTGGTGCCAGTTTTTCCTGTTTTTTTCCCCATACGTTACGCATATGCAGGAGTAGTTACAGCTAAAAGTCCTCCAGAAAGGTACTGACTGCCCTGCTTCTTCAGCATCACGAGCCAAGTCAGACTTCTACTTACAGGTGCTCCATCTCAAAAGAAGCTGCCCCCCTTTCCTCTTCCATGAGACCATACGGGGTTCTTGGTCTTGGTCTAGATGTTGCTACCGACCAAGTGGCATAAGAAGAAAACAACACACACACACATATATATATATATATATATATATACTATTGTGCTCAAAAAGTAAGACCAATTTTAATTTTTTTTCAAAAACTCTTCATTTATTTTTTTTTTTTCCAAATTTATTTCATCACCTTTAAATAATCCCCTCCGGACACAATGCACTTATGCCAAGGTTTTTACAATCCTCAATGCATGCTAAAAAGTTATTGACCGACATGGCCTTCAAAGCACGCGTCGATTCACGTTGAATCTCTTAAATCGACGCCCACGGAGTGGTCTTTTGAGTTTAGGGAATAGCCAGTCGCACTGTGCTAAATCAGGGGAATGCGGTGGTTGTGGAAGGATATGGGTTTCCTTTTTGGTGAAAAAGTCACGAAGAATAGATGCAATATCATGATGCAAAAATCAAGATGTCTTTCCATAAATGTGGCCTCTTTTTGCGAATAGCTTCATGCAAACGACGCTTAACACTCAATTAATATTCCTTATTGACAGTTCGGCCCAGCGGAAGGAATTGATAATGCACCACACCACGGTAATCAAAGAAAAACAGTCAATATGACCTTGATTTTTGAACGATTTTGGCGAGCTCTTTTCAGTCGTGCTTCACCCTTGTCGCGATATTCGCTCGATTGATCGGTTGTTTGTCTTAAGAATAAATCCAAGTCTCATCTCGTTATGATACATTTCAACTTGTCATGATAGTCAGAAAGCATTGTTTCCCACACTTCCACGCGACGATGCTTTCCCAAAAATTCAGTGTTTTTGGTGCCAATCGAGATTTGACGCTTTTGAGGTCCAAAACATCTTTTAAAATGGAGCTGACCAATCCTTTTGAAATTTCAACATTATCAGCATGATCTCTCATTGTAAATCGATGGTTTGCAAGCACCAAATCTTTAATTTTGTGGACGTGAGCTTCGTCGATTGAGGTTGATGGTCGAAACATCTTCGTCTACAACGCATTTTCTGTCTTCTTTGAACTGTTTATATCACTTGTAAACATTTCTTTCCGATATAGTTTGCTCAGTGAATGCCTTCTGCAACGTTCTATATGTTTCTGCACACGAATATTCCTTCCGCAAACAAAATTTAATTCAAGTTTTTTGCTCAATTAATTCAGACATTTCAAAAATTGCCGGAATCAGTTTTAGCGTCTCACAAAGCCAAACGTAACTCAAACACTGATGAATATTTTGACGTGAAATTTCACACAGATGTCAAGGACAGTGCCAACAACCTAAAAAAAAAAATTGAAATTCTATATGGCCGGGAAATTTAAATTGAAAATTGGTTTTACTTTTTGGGCACAATAGTATATATATATATATGGGTGGGTGGGTATATATATATGTATGTGAAAATATATAAATATTTAAGGATATTAAATATTTAAATATTATTCTTTTATATAAAGAACACACGTGTTCATTATATAGAAGAATATATCTGTGGCAAAAATAGAAGTGACAATATTTAAATACTTAAAATCCATAAATATTCATTTTCTGAATGTAGTAGTTATTCTCTCACAAACCAATATCTTTTCGAAAAAAATATAATTTTAGATTTGTCCAAATATTGTAACTTTAAGCTTATTTTTTTGTGATGGAGTCATAGGTAAATTTAATTTCTTATATATTACCTATTCAAGAAAGATTAATAAAAAAATTATTTTTTTGTCTCCTCTAATTCTAACACTTAATTTTTTCCTTTTTCTGATTATTCTTTTTATGTATTTTAATTGCTTTGATGAATATTCCTTCTGTTTTGTGTGTGTGTTGTATTTTAATGTATTATAAATTTTTCCAAACTATGTTTACAGTAAATATTATATTTCTATGTATTCTCGCATTTAAAAAATTTCCGATATTGTTTCTGGATTCTTTAATACTTAATTAGGTTCTTTATGAAATTTATTTCTACCGTTTATTTTAAAATAATACCTTCATTGCTCAGATCAAAACTAATTCTGTGAAAAATTTCCTTTTTTTTTTTTTTTTTTTTTTAATTTTTCTTCCTTTCATTTACACCTACACCTCTTATTTTCGTTTTCGGGCCTCTTACATTTTTGCTAAACTCAGATAATTGAAGCGACTACATTCCAATCCTTCTCCCTTTTCTTCACTTTCCTTTACTCCCCCTCCTCTTCATTATGTGCCCTCACAACTTCACTCACATCATACTCAAACTGTAAAGAGGCATTTCAACTACAGGCACAGTGATGTGGTGTGGGGTAGTAGTAGCTCTATTTGAGTTAATTTCATCCAATTAAATTAAATTACATCAATATTCCTGAAATATATTTCAACGGCGTCATCTTTGTATTTTGTTAAATTGTAATCAAAATCTACCTTTGTTCATTGAAATGATCGTATATCAGATATTTTAATAGTTAGAACTTAAGTTATACCTGGGGCTCTACGTTAAAGCTGCAGTTAATAATCCTTTGGAGGCATGCGTTTTAAACGTTTGGAAGCATGCGTTACAGTCATTTCTTTCTGGAATAAGTAAAAATTAAGGCACTAGTAACAGGGTATGTAAGAATTTCAGGACGAAGTTTGCATTCCCTGTTGGGAGCTCTGCAGTTTTTCTATCATACGACGTGCACAGAGAGGTTATGCTACTCGCTTTCGTGACAACCTTAAGTCACACATGCCTCCAGGATGGTACTAAATGAGTAACGACTAGAGGCTATGGCTACTTGTCAAGGAAAAATAACTGCTTGTCATACGTACTTTAAATTGAATATGCTACAGTGGAATGCTGGTGGTGTTAAATTTCAAGAAATTAAAATGATTTGTGCGGGGAGGGATGTTGATGTTCTGGTAATCCTAGAAGCAAGTATCACAGAAAAAACAATGAATTCCTTAATGAAAATGGTAAATACGTCATTTTCTTTTGTATTCCATCACATGTTGGAATTGAGGTAAACAAAAGGGCAGATCTTTTGGTAAAAAAAAAAGTAACAGAAGAATTTCCTGGACAGTGATCTTTCATTCTTGACTGAATTTGTATGGATTGAGTTCTAATAAAGTTATGGGTAACAATAACAACCACAACATGCACATTTAAGGCAATTGCCCTAAAAATCCCCCAGGAAAGTGTCACTTCCCTTTATGTTGATAGACTGTATATAGCATACATAAGCGGTACATGTGAGGTCCTCTACGTATAAAAGAGGAATCAAAAATGTATTGATGAAACGATTAAATAGACGAATAATATGACAGATATTGTTTGAGATTATGGGTTTTAATATACAAAGATTATGTGTTTTAATACATTTTTTTCGTGTTTAGATACATAGGACAGGATTGTCTAATGCAAAAATCAAAAGTTAAAATAAACGTGTATTTCAATATGAATACATCTAATAAATAAAGAGATTTATACAGCAGCAAAATTATTTAAAAGCACTGAAATTATTCCACGCATTGATTATAATTATATAATAATAAAATAGGCATGAAAAGTTTATTACACACTAAATAATTCTCAAAAAGCTTTATGTTTAAAATAACTTGTTACTAACGTGCATAATAATTTTATTTGCAAAAATGTATGTAAACAATCTATATCAAGAACCTGGCACAAACATCAAGAATCAAGGTATTACTTTTGGGTTAAAAAGGCGGCTTGTGTCGGTAAGAAAGGTAGTTGGTAAGTAGCAATAAAGTTATAAAGGGTTGTTAGTTTGAGGTCAACAAGTACATCACATTACGATAAGAAACATAAGCAATTGATTTGGTTCTTATCACATCGATTTGTGCAGGGCTCATCAATTTATTTACTTGCGCTGCACAAAAAAATGATTAAATGTATGGTGGTCTATGTATGCCTATGTCTAAGAGCATATTTATTTATTTGTTTATTAGTTATGTTGAAATAATATAGAAAGCTTAAAAAATAATTTTATTGAGTATATGCAATTCATACGAGATTTATATCGAAGTCATATGAGCATATTATATAAACGGTTTTTATTTTGATGAGTAGTTAATATATAATGTATGTATGTATGTGTGTGTATGTGTACATGTATGTGTATGTATGTGCGTGTGTGTATATGTGTATGTATGGGAATGTATGCATGTGTGTGTATGTGTATGTGTATGTGTATGTATGCGTACGTGTGTATGTATATGTGCGTGTGTGTGTGTCTGTGTGTGCTTGACTGTCTATACTAGAGACAAGTTAGAAAAAAAGAGAAAAGTTTTATCGTACAGTCATTTGAAAAACTAATGTTTGAATATTTTAAATAGAATGCTTAATTTACAAAATATGCAATAATTCTACGATAAAAAACTGAAAAACGAATTAGTAATTGCAATCTTTTCTACCTATTTATCTATTTTAATTCACACTTTAATAATGTATTATTGTAACATAAAATTTATAGTTAATGAAGTTTCGTTGTAATAAACATCGTAAATGCTTTCGAATTAAATAATTTGTAATTTTATCTGTTTTAAAATATAAAATTAATCAAAAAAAATTTATTTAGATTTTTTTTACAAATGTTGAATTAGGGGACCTGATGGACAAGTGACTAGCGCTCGGTGCCACAGGCTTCGCGTTCGAATCCCAGAGACGTCATGGATGTTTGTAGTCGTTCAGAATCCACTTTAAACCTTAGGTCCCAGTCTAATATGACTGTAGATTGTTGGGAGTAGGAATGGCAACCCTATCACTTTAAAAAAAAAAAATAATCTCCTGACACGAAATCTTCCAGTAGGCAGACGGGCATTGTGGAGCTGTTGTGCCAATGAAGAAGCTGAATTATAAAAAATATTTTTAATATTGAACAATATTATTTTCTGTTCTTTTATAAATTTCATACAAAATTGTGAATTAAATGAAAATATTAGGAGAAAAAAAAATTAATTTCTCAAAAAATATCTTATAAATTTATATTACTTGAGTTTTTTTTTTTTTTATATGATTCTTAAAGATGATCGGCATTGTAAATGAAAAATTTATTTCTTGTAACTATATATTTTTAATAAATATATAATTTAAAAAATGTGTGACTTGTGGAAAAAGGTTAATTTTAGACATTTTTCAAAATTTTCGTGATGTGCTTATATTTTCTGAGGCAATGTGTGGGAGGGGAAAGAGCCAACCGTCGATGTGAGCACTAGTTTTTTACTAAATAAATGGGAGGTGTTGACTTTAATATTCTGTTTGTTCCGGAAAAGTTGGGCATTCTATTTTATTATTATTATTATTCCACGGTTTGATCAATTTTTTAATAAGAAAAAGACATTTAAAATGGTAGATTTTCATGGACTAGGGTAAGACGCTTGATAATCGTAGTGCATAATATATTCTTTTTCTTTTTATGTTAAACGATTGATATTATTTACATAATCGGTAAACCAATTCCAGTTTAAAAAACTTCCGTTAGACATTTTCTCTAATCATCATCATCATTGGCACAACACCCTCTTGGTGGGCCAAGGCTGTCTTCCTACTGGCAAATTTCTAGACAATAGATGTTTTTCTTCTTACAGGATAGAGTTGTCAGCCCTACGCCCAACAGTCATATAAAACTAGGACCTATGGTTTAAAATAGATTCTGAACCACTACAATCACCCATGTCATGCTGGGAAACGAATTCGAAACCTGCGGCACCGCGTGCCAGAGCGCTAGTCACTCGGTAATCAGGTCCCATATTTTCTGATGGAAAGTGATATTGCTGCTATATTAGTGGAAAAGGGATATTGCTGCTATATTAGTGGAAAAGGGATATTGCTGCTATATTAGTGGAAAATGGATATTGCTGCTATATTAGTGGAAAAAGGATATTACTGCTATATTAGTGGAAAAGGGACATTGCTGCTATATTAGTGGAAAAGGGATATTGCTGCTATATTAGTGGAAAAGGGACATTTCTGCTATATTAGTGGAAAAGGGATATTGCTGCTATATTAGTGGAAAAGGGACATTGCTGCTATATTAGTGAAAAGGGGACATTGCTGCTATATTAGTGGAAAAGGGATATTGCTGCTATATTAGTGGAAAAGGGACATTGCTGCTATATTAGTGGAAAAGGGATATTGCTGCTATATTAGTAGAAAAGGGATATGGCTGCTATATTAGTGGAAAAGGGATATTTCTGCTATATTAAGAAAAAAATCGCATTTTTAAAACTTATAGATACTGAATTACATCAAATTTGGAAAATAATTGATTTTAAGAAGGATTTGACCTTGCATTGAAAGAACTTAAATGCAGAGGTAAAAAAAAAAAAATAAATAATAATAATAATAATAATAATAATAATAATAATAAATAAAAATAAAAAAAATCAAAATTAAAGAAATCTTCTCTTTTTGGGATTGATAGTAAACTAGATGGATATAATTAAAAAAGATATACTCAATATTTATGGTATGTAGCCATGATTGCACGTATGATTCTTCAGTGCTAAGAAGTTCTAAAACAGAGCTTACAATATCAACCTCAAAAATAGGTTAATAGGAATTATAATCTCCTTCTTACACTTGTACAGCTGTCCTCAGACTGCTTGTGACTCTCTGATTAAATGAATTCTACTTCTCCTACAACACTGTTTTCAGAGTTTGCATATTTCTCGGAAGCGGAATGGAAATTTAAAAGGCCCTCTTAAAATAATTTAGACATGTTTTTTAAGAAAACTTTAGGTCTGGAGATCTAGGCCGTAAATATCTTCATTTTTGATGAGTTCATTAAAAAGATGAATCCAAATAAATAATAAAATAATAAAAAAATTAAATAATAAAATAAAACATTCCATTGACTTTTTAATCACTGTAAATGTTGTTTCCCTACGATAACATTCTATATGTAAAAACAAACTATACCTTTTTCTGCGTAGATGGAAAAACAGTTAAAAAATGATTTCGACATTTAAATATGCTTCAATTAGAAAATGCTTGTCATTTAATTTTGAAACTTGAAAGATATTTTTGAAATTTTTGGAAAACTATTAAAATGTTTTTTTTAATTTTTCTATTTAAAAAATAATAAAAAATGGACCTGAATGGCCGAGTGGCTAGCGCTCTGGCGCTCGGTACCACAGGTTTCGGGTTCGAGTCCCGGCGGTGCCATGGATGTTTGTAGTGGTTCGGAATCCACTTTAAACCGTAGGTCCCGGTCTAATAGGATCGTAGAGCGTTGCGGGAGCATTGTTACTCCGCGTCCGTGGCTTATCTTCAAGTTACACGCGCCCTCTGGGTAATGCAAAGTGAGTAACATCTGTGCAGCGCTTGCCTTAAGGCATCCAAGACCAAGCTGTCTAAGTGTTTTCCAGTTGCATTAGAAAGAAAAAAAAAATAAAAAAAAAAAAAAAAATAAGAAATTTAATGGGAGGAAAAAAAATGATGATTTTTTTTTTTTTTTCAGCAATGCATATTAACAGTTTCATATTTATAAATTCAAATTTTATCACTCGTCTTTTAATATATTTTAACATTTTAATTGCTATCTTATCACGATAAACTTCGGTAATTATTTATACTTTCTTCATAAAGAAAATATTTTTCTCTGCTCAATAGATGGCGCCACATGATTGGTTTTTCTTTTTAGCTGAGTATTTCTACTTGACCAGTTTTTATAATTGCCTTAAATTATTTGCTCTTATTGTTATTATTATTAGTATGCTTATTAAATTTGCAGAAAATATTAAAGTATATTTTTAAACATAAAAAGGGAAATATTTTTTTAATATAGAAATTGGTAGAAGAAAAAAATATATTATATATTAAATTATATAACATTTTCCAATGTATTTTTTTAATCATTCTTTGTTTCTTATTTGTTAGTTTGGGATTTTTTGCATTAAATTATAAACATCATGCTTATGAAACCGTTGCAATATAAATGTAAAAGTTTTCGTTTTCTCATTGCAATTTCGATGTAAAAGTTTCAATAAATAATCAATGATATTATTTAAAATTTTTAAATTTTACATTAAATGTTTTCGTTAATTTTTTAACGTAACATTTTTCATACATTTCTTTCAACAGAAGAATTTTTCTACATAAGATAAAAGATTCTTGAGTTCTTAAAATAAGATTCTTCGAGTAATATGAATTCGAACAAGTTTCAACGAAATAATCTCTTATCTTTTAGAAAATATCATTTTGATTTATGTAATAATTTGTTATATATAAACAAACTAAATCTATATCTTTACAAAAAAAAAAAAAAAAAAAATACTGCATGAAAATATGTTTAATTATCGTTGCCTAAATTGTTATTTTCAGGTAAATTTTTTAAATAATTGCATTTGCTGCCATCTGTTGTCAAACTTTTAACTTTTTAATGCATTTTATAAATATGTACAGAAAACAGCAGAACAAATTTCTAGATTTAAATTGTTGCGTTTTAAAATGTATTTTAACTGCATTAAATTTAAAGTAGAAATATAAAATTAATTGCAATTGAGGATAAGAGATTATGGAATAATTTTATGAAATATTGCCATTTTCATTAAAAAATTATTTGCATGAATTTTTCAATATTTTAAAAATACAAAGAATACGATAATTATTTTTCAAATATTATAACTAAATTAAACCTTTTTATCAAATATGGATATTTTTTTAAGTAATAATGAACTTTAACTTCTGATTTACTAGAATAAAATAAGTCTGAGTTTTACGATTGGGTCTTATTTATTATTATTATGTTATATTTTAATTGCTTATGACATTTACTTAGTAAATAACGTTTTCTAAAAATTATTTTCTATTTAAACATCTAACAACAATTTTAAAAATAAAAAAAAAAAGAAAAAACTTTGGAATAGTTGAAATCGTAGGAATATTGAAATATTTAATTAAATATATTTTGGCATTTTATAATAATTTGTACAAAAATAGGTCGAATAACGTGCTTTATTTTTCATTTATAGAATTTCATTATGTTTCAGTAGAAATCTTTATTTAATGGGACTAATTGCATGCAAATTTTGCTGCAAATAATTATATTATAACATTTATTTTCAATAATCGATTTTTATGGGAAAACAAAACTTTGCTTTCGATGTATTGTGGCGTCATCTATATTCCAAATAAATAAGCTTTTAAATTTCATACATTAGAAAGAAATAACAATAGTTAGGTTTTTGTTGAAATTACGTTGCAATTAAATGAATGTCGAATGTTACAATGTAATGTAGGATAAAATACTTTTTTACAAACATTTACAACTTTGAAATATAAATTCCAGTTCATAATTTGAACAGTTTTCAGTGTTTTTCCATGAACTTTCCTGATATTTTTGCTAATGCTATAATGTTTAAAATGAAGCTTCTTAACTGAACTATTAAATTTATTTTATGAAAGTAAATTAATAATAACTGTAATGGCTTTAAATTTAAAAGCCCTTAAGTAATACGTATCATTTTCATTAGCAGATTGATAAATAAATTGAAAAATAAGTTGCATCATCAATAAAATTAACTACAAAATTGATTATGTGTGATAACGTTTCACATGAAAACATTTGTTATAGTCATTAATTAATTCAAAATTAATATTTAATTTAAAAATAAGTAATTAATTTAAAAATCAGTATGTATTTTAAGTTGTAAACTTAAAATACATAAAATACATTCATAGTCCTTTTTTTAAATTATATAAAAGCACCATTTTATTTTTATTAATTACTTTAATAATTAAATGAATAAAATGTATTACAATGTTAAAAAAAATAAATATTTATTTATTTGAATATTGTAAATATATAATAAATTTATTATAGATATTTATTACAAAGATAAGTCATTTAAATTTATTATTATTATTTACAAATCAAAAATTGATGTATAAATTGTAATGTTATAAATTCTTATTGTATATTGTTGTTTATGTTTAATAATAATTTGCTGTGTATAATGCTTATGCTTAAATATGCTAGAAAAAAATTAAAAAAATAAATTTTAAGCTGTACAAAAAAAGCTGAATAGAGTATAGCTGAAAAAATCTAGAACTATGTCTTGAAATGACTGAAAATTAGAGGGTATACACATGCCACAATACATGCATTCATAAGCAAACGACACTCTTTAAAAAAATAATAAATAAATAAACACACACACACATTGGAAACAGATAAATTCAAATAATTCAGCAATTTTAACTTGTAACTTAGCACTACACAAATTTTGGGAGGCTTAAATGTTAAAATACTTTAATCGTTTAAATATTTATCTAATTTTAATACTTTCAATTTTTAACTATTCTGAAGTTATTGAATTAAATATAATTCAATAACTTCAGAATAGTTAAAAATTAAAAAAGTATTAAGACTATAAGTATGAAGTTATGGTAATACATTTTGAGCTACATAAATTAAAATCTTAATAATTTATGTAGCTCAAAATGTATTACCATAACTTCATACTTTTAGTCCGCTAAAAATAAACCCTAAATATTTTGAGATTTTTTTTCCGAAAATAATCGTTATCTGCAAATCAGTTTGTATGTGGAGTTTATCTGATTTTCTCTTACACATCACTTAAATACGGTGTAATTATCCCTAAAAATCAAACATTATTTCGAAAGTCAATATCGTTGTCGTTATCATTTGTCGATGAGATGTATGAGTCAAACTGAAAAAAACAAAAGTAATAATAATCTGTATAATTCACTTTAAAAATACATTTTGAAAATGTTTTCATTTGAGGATAATAGATGGCGCCATTGTTATATGATAATCTATTATTACTGGCTGTTCAATCTACTATAATCTATAGTCTATTACTCGCCTTGGAGATCACTATTTATTAACTTAACTTTATCCAGATATACATAGTAAAGCTGTAAATTTCACTTCCACTGCCTATTTTTTGTACTCACTTTAATATCACTTTGTTTTATGTATAGTTGTGAAATTTCATTTTTTTTTTTATTTTGAACATTCAAAATGTCAAAAAAGTGTAAAATCAAAATTGCAGTAAAGCAGAACCTGTTGGGAAACTGGAATTGAAGATTCGAAAGTGCGTCTTTGGAGGGGAAAAGTAAACTTGAAAGATTATAGGAAAAAATACAGATTTGCTGACATGGCAGCCCATTATGGGCCTGAATTAGAAGAAAAATTATGCTGTTGGGTACTATATCAGGGAGAATTTAGTTTTGCAGATCCATCATTCAAGATACGATACAAAGCTTTGTTAAAGGGGAAAAATAGGCTTAGAACACTTTATTGATAAGCCGGCGGGCTGTTACCGTTTTATGAAATACGTATAATGAATATTCTTCTTCAGAGTCGTACAATGAAGGACTAAAAGTTGCTGAGAAGAAGTTGTGGAATAGTGTTTGGATAAAGCTAATTGTAAACTAAGTATTTTGCTCGCGATGGATTCTATGTGTGATATAAACGAAATAATATGAACGAAAAATTACCACAAGAGTTATCCAGTTACCACAAGAGTTGCAGTTATTCACAAGAGCCTTGTGGATAACAGCAAGTTAAATAGAATTTTTAAAGAATCCTTCAGCAATATTTCAATATATTGCTGGAAGTTTGCCTAAAACGGAACAATTCAACATACACTCCATTAACATACATAATCATTAAGGAATATGTAACAAATTTATCCTATTTTTACAGTCGTTTTTTCATTTTTTGGATGCAATGTAAGAAGCATTTAGATTCAGGCAATCTTAAGAGTTAACATCATTTGACAAATTATTTTTTGTTTTATAGGTGATGTCCGATTACTTCATATGGAAAATATACTTATGTAAACATTAAAATAAATTGTCGTACAGCAATTTAGATAAATGTGGAACTTGCGGATCATAAAGGCTTTTTACATGTTGATGTCATCCTTTCCTTTTCAAATTCATTTCGAAAGGTTGGGAGGAAATTAAATTAGTATTAGGAGGCTTCACCAAAACATCGCAACCTCTCCATCTTACAATAAATTTTTAATTTATAAAAAAAAAAAACAATGATGAACTCGTGGAAGCTATAAATAATGGAAAGTACTCATACTTTTATGAAATGATGTAGAATGAAACTTGCACTGTATGCAGAAGTATGTAAATAAATAATAGAAGGCCTAGAACGAAGTAACTGTAATAACAACTAAACATACTTAAAAGTCAAGTTTATTAGCGGCTTACATAAACATACTTAACATACTTAAACATACTTAAAATTCAAGTTTATTAGCGGCTTACATAAACATACTTAAAGATACTTAAAATTCAAGTTAAAATTCAATTATCTTAAAATTCAAGTTTATTAGCGGCTTACATAAACATACTTAACATACTTAAACATACTTAAAATTCAAGTTAAAATTAATTCAATTATCTTAAAATTCAAGTTTATTAGCGGCTTACATAAACATACTTAACATACTTAAACATACTTAAAATTCAAGTTAAAATTCAATTATCTTAAAATTCAAGTTAAAATTCAATTATCTTAAAATTCAAGTTAAAATTCAATTATCTTAAAATTCAAGTTTATTAGCGGCTTACATAAACATACTTAACATACTTAAATATACTTAAAATTCAAGTTAAAATTCAATTATCTTAAAATTCAAGTTAAAATTCAATTATCTTAAAATTCAAGTTAAAATTCAATTATCTTAAAATTCAAGTTAAAATTCAATTATCTTAAAATTCAAGTTAAAATTCAATTATCTTAAAGTTCAAGTTTATTAGCGGCTTACATAAACATACTTAAACACACTTAAAATTCAAGTTAAAATTAATTCAATTATTTTAAAATTCAAGTTTATTAGCGGCTTACATAAACATACTTAACATACTTAAACATACTTAAAATTCAAATTAAAATTCAATTATCTTAAAATTCAAGTTTATTAGCCGATTAGGAAGATAGTGTCAAAGGAACATCTAAGTATATTTAAAGTACTTTATAGTGTTATGATAAGAAAAATGCTATCCAAAGATGAAAAATATTTCTAATATACTTCAATTATTAATACAAAAATAAACAACTAGTGGTACATGATATGTCAATGAAAACAAGGGTAGTGAATCTTATACAGATTAAACTGAGATTTATGATTGCAGGTTATAGACAAGATATTACGGTAATTGTATACTCCTTGTTGTTTATTAAAAGAAGCTGTTTGAATGACATTATTGCAATAATAAATTTTGCAATCTTGTTTCGTATGTATCTATAAAAGATATAATTGCAGTGAAATGTATAAAGGAGTATATTAATTGCATTTTAGAGATAACTGATTACTATTTCTGAAGCTATAGAATATTTTTAATAGAAGCAACCATAATTGAAAAAAAAATCTTATTAGATATCATTTAAAAGTTTAAAATATTTTCAAATGGCATCGAAACACAGCTATTCCTTCATAAATTTAAATGCATATAAAGAAAATCAATTACAAAAATATATCACACAAACTACTTTACTTTTTATTACATTTCCTGATAAACTTAAATTGCTATTAATATACAATTTTTGAAAAGGAAATAAGTAGTAATAATATTATGTTGTTATAATATAATATTACTATTATTTCTGCATAAAAATAATATAAAATCCTCTAAACCAACATCATTAAGTACATTCGATCTCATCCTTTTCCCCTCCCCACTATAATAACTTTTTAATTATCATCAAATATTTACATAAGTGGTATCATTGGAAATGTTTCGAAAATAAACTATACAATATAGTTGAGAAACAAAATTAATTAACATATTTAATTAACTGATAATTTGAAATCCTTATAGAGAATTTTAGCGCAATCGATTCAGCGTTTGATAAATACTACACTCACTAAATTTTGTAACAAAATTTCTATCACTTTCAAAGATATAGTAACGAACCAGTATCCAAGTATCCAAATTAACAATCATTTTATTGATTAATTGAATACTTTGTGATCGCAGCGTTGTTGTACGCTACCATCGAGTTTAAATAGAGTTTATACGCTAAAAACCATAGAGCCTCCTTGCTTCAAAGAAACGAGGAGGCTCGATGACTTTTGTGATGTGCAGTATCTTGCCTCGGGAGTCGGACTACCTGGTGGGAGTTTTCCGGGTTTCAGCCCATACAATGAGCAAATGCTGGGTAGTTCTTCGGGAAGGCACTGCCCTCCTTCTTCAGCGTCAAGGACAAAGTTAGACTTGGTGCTCCATCACAACAGAAGCTGATCCCCACCCCCTTACCCTTCTTCACTGAGACTATACGGGTTCTTGGACTTGACTTACATGTTGCTGTCTACCAAGTGGGATAAGAAATAACAACACAAGAAAACAGCAAAGAAAAATTCCCATAATTTTATTTTACTTGAATAGTAAATTATGAAAAAATGAAAATTATTATTTCAATAACAAAAATTACACTTTTTCATTACATTATCGCAATTATATCATTTTAAATCAGCAAAATCTTGAATAAAAAAGTGAGAGACAAATGGTTAAATTGCATTATGAGACCACATAATAAAAAGTTATTTTATGTAGGCACTTTAGGTTTTTAAGCCAATGACATGCAAGTACAAACTAACAATGAAAATCGCCATTGGTTTTTAAATGACCCATGAACAAATGAAACAAATTAACAAATGAACTTGAGGTTGAGAAAATTAGAATGTCAAGTGCTTCAAAATTTCAATGTGTTATAATTCGTCGTTTTTTTCATAAAGGTATCTATTATTTAATATATTTTAAAAATATTCTCAAAAACTTGATAAAAGTTATGTTTTTAATTTTGGAAAAAAATTTCGACTAGTACAAAAGTTATTAAATAATTAAACTCATGTTTGTGAAAACTGCAACACCATGAAGGACTTACACGAGTGAGATGAAATTTTCAGGAAATGCAAATTAGCGCATGATATGCAAATGATTAGAATTTCAAATCCGTAGCGCATGCGTATGTTCAGCAGCGCCCTCTGAACGGCGAATGGATCCGAATAAATAGACGGCTGTAGCGAGGCGTGTATGGTTATCGGTGTTTATCTGCTAGTGGTAAACGTTAGTTCAATCGTCACTTATGCCTCTTCGACGAAAGAGAGCGAGATTTGAACAACTTACAGAGTTTGAACGGGGAAGAATCATCGGCCTTCGTGAAGCTAGATTGTCTTATCGGGCAGTAGCCGCTCGTGTGCAGCGTAACATCAGCACAGTGATGCGTCTTTGGAAGCAGTGGACGGACGAGTGTCGGACAACTCGGAAATCCGGGAGTGGACCCCGAAATGTGACGTCAGCTCGCGATGATAGACACCTGGTCCGCATGGCGCTGACGGACCATACAGCTTCCTCCAGACAATTGGCAGCACAGTGGTCAATAGCTACAGGTATTTCATTGTGTGCTTCATCAATTCGTAGACGTCTGCTGCAGCGTGGACTGCGCGCAAGGACTCCTTTATACAGGATCCCTCTCACGTTAAACCATCGCCGCCTACGGCTACAATGGGCCGCTCAGCATAGAGACTGACGTGCTGATTGGCAGCATGTCGTGTTTTCTGACGAATCCCGCTTTAATTTGTGGTACCATGATGGCCGCATTCGTGTCAGACGCTATGCCGGTGAACGCCACCTTCCGGAGTGCATTATCGAACGCCACAGTGGACGAACACCCGGAGTTATGGTCTGGGTGCCATAGCATATCATGGACGATCTCAATTGCTAAGAATTGTGGGCAATCTGAACAGTAACCGGTACATCAGTGAAGTTCTACAGCCCCAAGCTGTTCCCTTCCTTCAAAGCTTGCCAGACGCTGAATTTCAAGCAGGACAATACCCGCCCTCATATAGCTAGGGACTGTTCAATCCTTCTTTGCAACTCGGCAGGTACAGCTGCTTCCTTCGGCCTGCGTATTCCCGGATATGTCGCCGATTGAACATGTGTGGGATTTCGTTGGTCGGCGTCTCGCTCGTGATCCTCGTCCTGTTGCTTCTGCAGACGAACTTTGGGTGCGCATATAAACAATATGGAATACTCTTCCTCAGGCAAACATTCAAAATTTGTTTGACTCCGTGCCACGTCGTGTAGCAGCACTTATTGCTGCTCGTGGTGGCTACACAAAATACTGATTCCGATCTCTTGTTATTGTTTGTTTGCTTTGAACATTTAATCATTTATTTGTACCACTACCACTCAACTGTGTATTAAATTTCATTCAATTATGACGATTCCTTCATGGTGTTTCAATTTTCCCAAACATGAGTTTATAATAATAATATAATGCTAATAATGATATATACATGATGTGCAAGATTTATTTAACATTGTGAATGTCAATATTTCAATTCCCATATCTTCAAAACTTTAAATCAGAACTCTACTAGAAAATTATTTTATACCAATTTTATTAAGCTGAATCAATTGTGTCAAATTTTTTAGATTCCTTAATGGAAAAGTAGTTAATTAACAATGTTAATTAATTGTTAAAAAAAGCTGCATTACCTCATAAATTGTTCCTTTCGAGCTATTTCCATTCTTACTATTCTTGTTAAATTCAAATGATAATTACGGAAAGTTTTAAAGGATGTTACAATTGTTTTTTTATTTGGTGACTGTACATTAATAACTTCGATATACATACAAATTTGAATTTTAATATCCATTATGTCATACTCTGCAGATAACCTTGAAAGTTGAAGGTGGAATTTAATATTTTCGTCCACTTTCAATCTTCTCTACATTTATCCAAGCTTATATTCTCTGCACATAGTAATGTTACACTCAGATCTCTCTACACAAGCAAGCAAACATTATGTTTAACACCCCCTCCCCATATATATATATATATATATATATATATATACACTCAAGAGCCAAAACATTATGATCACCTGTCAATAACGAGTTGGCCCACCTTTGGCGCGCAACACAGCTTCAAGCCGCCTTAGCATGGATGCTACAAGTCCTTGGTAGATGGCCGGAGACAGATTGTACCAGAAGTTTAAGCAACGGTCACGCACATCCGAGATATTGCGAATTGGTGGTCTTTGAACTCTGAGCTGCCGTCCCAGAACATCCCAAATGTGCTCTATCGGATTGAGATCCGGTGAGTTAGGCGACCAGGACATTAACTGGAATTCAGCATCATGTTTCTGGAACCACTCCAACACAATTTTAGCCTTGTGACAAGGGGCGTTGTCCCTGTTGGAACATTCCATTTCCAACTGGAAAAACTGAGGCCATGTAAGGGTGCAACTGGTCCGCAATGATGTTCAGATACCCTCTAGCATTCATGGTCTGCTCTACCACAACCACGGGCCCCCAGGGACGCCCAAGAGAACGTCCTCCAAAGCCTAATACCGCCACCACCGGTCTTTGTATGACCCACTGTACATTGAGGGAGCAACTGTTCGCCTGGAAGACGGCGTATCCTGACACGGCCATCGGCGTGATGAATGACGAAAACCGTGATTCATCTGACCAGGCAACTCTCTCTCCCACTGATCCATGGAACCAGTCACGATGTTCCGAGGCCCAGCGCAGGCGCAGTTGGCGATGACGCTTGGTCAGCAAAGGCACTGAGTGGGACGTTTGCTGCGTAGTCCCATATCCAACAGTGTCCGCTGAACAGTGTGCTCCGATACTATTCTACTTGGCCCTGCATTGTATTGGGCTGTCAGCTGAGCCATTGTCTGGCTCCGGCTTTGCTTCACCATGCGAGACAGTCTCCGACGACCTTTTTCTTTGATAGCGTGTGGACGTCCAACACCATGTCGTCTGCTGCTGGTTTCCCGTCATTCATCCACTTTGCATAAGTACTAACAACTCTAGATCGTGAACAACCCTCGAGTCGCAGTTTCTGAAATACTTGTTCCGAGCCTTTGAGCCATTACAATCTGCCCTCTATCAAAGTCGCTTAGATCCGCAGCCTTTCACATCACACACAGAAGTAAGTGAAAGAATGATTCTTCAGACTCTCCGGCAGTAGTTAAATACCACTTCCACTTTCACCACACCACCACTTTACGTGCCTTCCACGTCATCCAGGCTAGTTCATTGCAAAATGTAGGGGTGGTCATAATGTTTTGGCTCTTGAGTGTATATACATATATATGTATATATATATATGCAGGTTGCTATCAAAATAAAGGGAAATACCCTAGAGTTATAGTTGGTTGGACCCACGCTTTAAAGTGGATTATGAGCCACTAACAAACATCCCTGCCCAGTCAGGATTCGAACCTGAAACTAATGGTTCCAAAGGCCAAAGGGCTAGACAATTGGCCATCAGGCCACCTCTAAACTTATTAGGAATCCTTTACTAATATGGCTATGGCGTAATATTCATGCCTTTGGCATGTAATACAGCTTGGATTCGCCTGGAAATCGAATTATACAAGTGCTGAATAGTATTTAGAGGAATTACCCCAGTCAGGATTCGAACCTGAAACTAATGGTACCAAAGGCCAAAGGGCTAGACAATTTGCACCTCTAGACTTATTAGGAATCCTTTACTAATATGGTCTGTAAGATTCATGCCTTTGGCATATCGATTCGCCTGGAATTATTATACAAGTGCTGAATAATATTTAGAGGAATATTGAACCATTGTTTATGGAGATATTGTGAATGCAAGATGTCTGTGGAGCATATCGAGTCCAGATTGATCGCTCTAAAATAGACCATAATGGTTCCACGATATTGAAGTCGGGGAACTGTGAGGGCCAAGATAAATGTTCATTTAATCATCGTGTTCATTAAGCAATGATTGGACAAGTCATGCTGCATGGATGGGTGCATTATCCTCCTGTAAAATTCCATCTTCTGCAGGAAACAAAGTTGGCATCATAGGAGGGACCTGGTTGGTTAAAATTTCTCTATACTTCTCCCCAATGATCCTTCCTTTCGATTGGGCTGGCAGAAAACTATGACATGGCTGGCCATGCCATGTCCAGAACCACCTCCATGCTTGACAGATGGAAGGAGACAATCATGATCATATGCTTGCGCAGGTGTTTCCATTATTTTGATAATCACCAGTATGTGTGTGTGTGTGGTATGCACTGAAATTCTTTCAGTACTCAATTTTCATTTTTTAATGTGAATTTTATTAAAATTTTTATATAAATTCTTTATATGATCAAACATTTTTCCCTCACGCTAATGTAAATTATTTCATATCTGAACTCAATGCGTTATACCAATATATAAATTATTTCAAAGATTCTTTTCCTCTATTTTTACAACTTTCATTCTGAGCAAAACGCTTTTGAATGATACTTAATGATCTTTATCATGTTTGGATGAAAATTGAATCTTCAGTCTGAGCATCAATCTACCATTCGAAACTTTTATTTTTTCTTTTTTACAAATTATAATGATTTTTATCCTATTCATATGCCTATCAAATCAATAGAGATCATTCAAGAAGCCTTTGGTATCTATCTAAAAATAAATAACACAGCAAAATAATTGTGAATCTCTTAAGAGATATGTTCAAAATGTATGAATATACTGATGCTGTTTTTGAAACTACTTTTATGAACTTCTTAAGTTATTAGAAATGGAAACATGGTTCTACATTCAATTTATACTGAAAGTTTCAGAAATAATGAAATCCAATCAAAGTAAATTTTATAAAAAAAAAAAAAATGAAAAAAAGAAAATGAAAAATAATTAATTATATAGAAAATTTTTTTTATTTTTTCTTCGAGAAATCTTGTTTTTTCTTCTAAATTGAATAAATTCAAAAGAAATTTTGAATATGCTTCCTTTTCTAATACCTACACATGAAAAAAAGGGGAAACGAAAAACATTACATGAACTTAAGTAAGAGATAAATGATTTTGAGTGTAATAGAGTAATCTAAAATTACCAAGTAAATAATCATATACGAACAACAATTAACTATTTTCAATAGCTAAAATAATTAAAACCCCTCTTTATCACGTTGTCGTTGTACAAAATTTATTTCTTTTATACCACTTCTTTTGAAAAATTCAATATATGGCAGTTTGAATAACTTGCAATAAGCAATATAAGCATTTCAGTTTTAAGGGAGGCAAGGGATGATTTGCAAGTAATAATGTGCCGCCATCTATTGTCAGCTTGATAAACTTTTAAAAACTTTACTTTTTAATTTTTGAAAATATTTTTACATAAAACATCTAAAAAGAAGTAAAATAAATAAATAATTTTTATATTAATAAATTAAAAGTCGATATTTTCAATTTTATTTCATAATATATATTTAATTTCAATTATAAAAATTGAACTCATTGATTTAAATAAGTGATCCATGATAAAAAAAAAATGTCAACGAATTCAAAGTTTATAAGATTATATTATTTTTCCAAGGTTCTCATATTAAATTGCATATTAGGTACTAAGCAATAGTTTAACTGTTGTTAAATTAAGCTAGTACAAATTCCACACAAAACTGCTTTTTGTAATATAGAACACAGAATTTTTTTGTTTAAAATGTAGTTCAAAGAAGCTAAATTTTGGACATTGTTAATCGAAATTATACGAAAATTGCTTGCACCCATGAAAAATAAAAATAAAGAAATAAAACTGGTTAAGTTATTCTTTTACTAATTTTTATAAAATTTACAAAAACAGAGAAGGTAAAAAGAATATTTTGATAATAAAAAATATTTTATCTTTCATTAAATTAATATTTCGTAGAGACATTTAAATATCTTTCTCTATATGGGATAAACAAAATGTTTAATAATAATGAGTCTTGATAAAATTCTACCAGTTATTTAAAATAAATTTAGAACAAACAATTTATCATTTCAGTAATTCACCACGAGATGGCAGCACACGCAAAAATATTACTGAAAACAGCTGTTTCCGTTTGGAGAACCTATGTGCATACTATATAACTAATATTTTTCTAAGATATTACTACTTTTTTAAGAAAGGAACGATTCAAAAATTAAATTTTTATTTGTTCCTGGTTATTAAAGCTAATATATTTATAATGTAATAGTCTTTTATAAAATAATTCTGCAGTAAGCAATACTCCTTTTTATTTTTCTTAATAATTAAGGTTTTTAAAAATTATTTAAGAATGTTCTTTTATTATTGGTTATTTAAAAGTAATAAAGTTAATTAACAACAATATAAGTACTAAAAATTTAGAATATGAAAATTTTTAGAGCATATTCCATTGTTGTTTATTTTGATTAGAAAATTTTTTCAAGTGAAAACAATATTTTTATAATTCTATTTAATATTAAGTATTTTTGACATAATTTGTTATTAGATTCTAAATGCCAGATGATTAATTGTTATTATTACTATAATTATTTAAATTTTTATAATTTAATTATTTATTTATCATTTTTATAAACCATTCAGAACTCTGAGAATAACTGTACACAAATATGAAAGGTATACATTTATTTTATAACCATAACATTTTTTTGAAGTATAAAATGGATTTAAAATTCAATAATTATTTTTAAAGATGAATTAAATTAAATTTTAATTTTAAATTTAATCTGCAAAAATAATAAAATTATTTATTTCTAAATAAAAAAGAAATTTTTGAATACGCAATTAAATTTTGCTGTTTCTATAACAATATGATGTCTGAAAAACTGAAACGATAAAATTAGAAAAACTAAAAAGTGAGTCTATTTAAGATATTTTACTGCTTTGATAATTACGTTTTAATAAATAAGTCGAAAATAAAGTTTATAGAGCAACAGGAAACGAATAACATTTAAATTTCATGTACTATTACTGCCTTTTTTTCTGAAAGAAAAACAAAACTATTATTTATTAAGGCTTTATGAAACAATCATAATAAGACTTTATAAACAATAATTTAACTTGTTCCAAATTCTTTGTACCAGTCTTTTTGTTCTTTTGAATGAGTTACCTGATGATAAATTAATACCTCAGATCACATCGATTAAGTTATTGGATAATTTCATTTTTATCTTGAGTAGTTACTTTTGAAATACAAAGGTTTCACCCTACTGAATTTTTTTAAAAGCTTTTTGTGCGAAATCCTTCTGTAAGGGTTTTCGTTTTTATAGTTTTATGATTTGAGTTATTGATAGGAAATAAATATTTTCTGCAAGTCTGTGGAATGTTCTTGTCTGTCAGAAGTTGCTCCATTTTAAGCTCCAGAAATAAATTTAGCATATAAAATCCATTGAATCCCTAAGGTATACAGTACTTTTATACTATCAAAATCACATTAAAGAATTTTAGCATGCTTTTAAGAATATAAATGTTTAACAGAGTTCAATCAAATACCAACTAGAATCAAGCAAAAATTACTAGGAAAAAAACTCTAGAAAAATCACAATTAACAATAATTCGCTCAAAAAGTGGAGGAGTGGAAACCAATCACTTACAATTTTGTGTTTTTTGTTGAAAAAAAAAGAAATGAATAAAACTGCTATTTGCAAAATAATTTGCTAGAATTGGAATGTAATTTTCTAAGCATAAAAATACATGCGTGAAAGTAAGACTGTAATTTTAGTTACGATAATGAAAAAAGAAATCTGGAACATCGAATTCTTGACAATGACTTCAAAAAGCATAATTTGAAGATCTATGATGAAAGCCCGCTTGGAGATAAGAAAAAGATCAGATATAGATAATCAAATGACTTATAGATTTCTACAACAATTTAAAAACTAAAATTCGACATCCCATGATTCATTCAAAGGACTGTCAAAAACAAGCTACATGACCGATTCTCCCTCCCATGACCTATATTTGCAGTTATGCTCATGAAAAATTAAAATCTCAATCGCAAACAAAACTTGCGCTTTGTCACCGGAAACATGGCGTCATCGTCATCAGATGTGTATGATCAGCCATAATTTATTACCCCCTCAAATCTCGTCGTAGGATGGAGCTTTGAAGTGGACAGGTCAACATGTTCACAGGGATGCAGATCTGTGTAAAGCTATTATTTTCACACAGTATCCAGGCTTACCTCACAAAGTAATTTACAGTTTTTGCCTCACAAAGTAATTTACAGTTTACATCAGAAAGTAATTTATAGTTTACATCGTAAAATAATTTACAGTTTACATCACAAAATAAATCACAGAACATACACAAAGTAATGACAGAACAAGGCAATAAGTGATAAAGCAATAACAGTTGCTTGATTTGAGGGGAACTTGCAACTTATTAATATCTTTTAAGTATTCGTTAAAGAAATTCATATGGAATAGGGATGATGGTATCTCTTTGTATAAACATATAGACTTCCTGTCGTTCCATGAGAAATTGAGATTTCTCAATTCTACAAAGGTATACTGTACAAAGTACCATATTAAAAGGACCCGTTTTCGCAAAAAAAAAAATATGTATGTCCTTACCACCTGTAATAGGTGATAATTTCATCCCTGATCAGATAGGACTGATATAGTTGAAAATTATTTTCAGCAACAAAGAAGTCAGCTCATGGAGAGGCCAAATGGAACGCTATCAAACATGTTTGTGATGTTTGAGGCTTTCAAACTTTATTAGTTCGCATACATCTTATGGGTATTAAAATATTTAAAAGGACCAGTTCTCGCAAAAACTTTTAATATTTACAAAAATTCTGACCACATCAGAAAGAAAAAGTTTATTAATTTTATTTATTTGATTTTTGGAACATGTCAAATGCTCTCCAAATTAAAATGTTAGTATTTCATATGCATGTGGGGCTCACATACATAACAAATATTCCCACATTCATTTGAACTTACTTGTATACCAAACTAAATATAAATACTTACATCTATACGTACTAACATACCTGCATTTGTAAGTGAATTCCTTATACGTATACCTATACTACACATATATATGTTCTTATATTTATAGGGACATGCATGCATGTATACACATTTTAAATTTTTAGTATAGTAAATATACATGTTTGTACGTTCATAATCTTGTTCATTGACATAGATAAATATTAATTATGTATATCGTTTATACATTTAAACTGGTATCTTAATAATATAATAACTCTTAATAATACATAACTTTACATGACTACTTATAGATGCATAAATATTCAGACAATTGCATGCATTTATCATATCATATTCTTTCATTAACATGCATATGCACAAGTTCTCACATAAAATTAAAAACCCAATTTTTAGAGGACTCAATTTTGTTTACAAAAGTTTTTTTTTGACGAAATTGTAGATATTTTCCATTTTTTTATATCTTCAAAATAATACTCTTCGTCTATCTTTCTAATGGTCCATATATGCCTCTACCTTTACTTCGAATCCTGGCGGCGTCATGGATGTTTGTTAGTGGTTCGAATCCCACGTTAAACTACAGGTCCCGGTCTAATTAGACCAAAGTGTGTGCAAAATGACCGTAGAGTGACAAACCAAAACAAAAAAATCTCTAGTTATACCATCTGAAAAATTAGAGAATTGATTTCTAATTCATTTTATCTAATTTATCTGCTTAAATTTCTTTTATTTTAATTGTAAAGTTGGAGTATTACAGTTCACTGACTTTTTATTTGGAGACCATAATTTCTCACGTGGTCCCTTCTCGCCGGAAAATTCAGTTAATTTTGTGATTTAGTAATTTTTGGTGTGTGAACAAGGATGACTGAAGATTTCGTTTAAGCGTTGTTAGCCGTTAATCAGTAAGAATTGAGAGTGGGTGTTGGAATCTGAAGTCCATTGATTGTGGTGACAGCAATTTTCTTTGATTAATTCCTTGTAATTTTTCATTTTCAGTATGTCGGCTATGGTTAAGCTAAAAAGGACGAGGTAAGACTCGTGGCTGAAGAATTGAATATAACGGTTCCGAATTATGCAAAAATTATCCATTTAAAAGATTTAATTGAGAAAATTAATAACTTTTGGAATTATATTGAATTGGGGAAAAATATGGCTGTTATAGTAGTTGCAGAACAGAAAGTAAAAATAGAGAAAGAAAGAAATGAATGCAAAGTATGTGTTAGAGAAAATTAAGCTCGATAATTAGACAAAGATTTAGAGTTAGCTAATATTCGAAAAGAGTCATTTCAAAATGTAGAAGATTCAAAAGGAGATTCAGATATGGATATATTTAATCTAGAAAACCTTAATAAAAGTATTAAAACGATATATATTTCTGTTTCGTAAATAACTGAAACATTTAGCCCTTTTTTTTTCAGCCTTTGGAAAAAGTGTTCAAGAAAGAAAATGAATCCGATGAGTTAAAAGCGGAAATTCTCTTAAACTTATTAAAACTTATTCTCTTAGTGGGAGCAAGTGATTTTATGGTTTATGTGGCTCAAGAAGATCTGCGCAATTATGATAAATTAAAAACTATTGTACTAAAAGAATTTCAACCACCACCATAGAAATGTTTGGGCGAGTTTCATGGAGAACAAAACTGCCTTCAGATAGTCGCATCTTTATCTTATTATAGCCAGCATCTTTTGAGTATTATTGTCAGTTGCATAAGGTAAACGATTTTAAATCATTATGTGAGCTAATCGTCTCGGATAAAATTTTAGTTTATTGATCTCAAATTGATGACCCATATTGAAATCAAGCAAGGAGATTGGTATTTTAAACCTCAGCAGTTGGGACGTGAGTGTCACTTTATTTCACTTCAAGTGGTAAAGTCTAACCTGAATCTAATTTATCCGGAAGATGTGATTCTCAATTCCATTGAGGTTTGGTTTGTCACTCTATGGTCATTTTGTGCACACTTTGGGCTGATTAGACCGGGACCTACAGTTTAAGTGGATTCCGAACCACCCACAAACATCCACCACCAGAATTCGAACCTGAAGTCTGTGATACCAAAGGCAGAGCGCTAGCCAATCGGCCACCTGCCCGTCATTCCATTGAGGGTAAATGGTTTGAAGGAAATAAATCACAAAATTTATGTTTTCAAAAAGAGTTTCGAATGGGGTTTTTTTCTGATGTAAAATATATTAAATGCGTTTTATACACTCATGTCCATAAATTAAGGATAATTCCGAATCACACCGAAATTGAACTCTAAAATAAAAATTTCACCTGTAGAATTATCACACACATCTTGAAGAAGAATATGCAAATTACAGGAAACTACCAGATGGCGCGGATAGTACGTCACAATGACGAGAGTGTAAGAGAGGGGTATATAAGGAATGGTGGCAAAGAAGTAAAATTGTTCACAAGCGCTTTAAAAGCCTTTCAGTGCAATAACCGCATAGTTATGGCACAAAGGAAGCATTTGGATGATTTTTTACGTGGTAGAATTATCGGACGACTGGAATGTGGACGTACCCAGCTGGAAGTATCCGAGGAACTTCGAATCGCCCAGAGTGTCATCTCCAGGCTTTGGCAACGATTCCAAGATGATGGTAATGTGAGTAGATGCTACAGCACAGGTCGCCACCGAGTTACAACGCCGAATGAGGACCGGTATTTAGCAGTTACTGCCAAAAGAAACAGACGGAGCACAGCATCAGACCTGTCTCGTAAGCTCTCTTCAGCTACCGGTACGACAGTTTCAAGGCAGACCGTATACAGACGCTTAGGGCACATTGGTCTATATGCTCGTAGGCCTGTCAGATGTGTTCCACTTACCGCAACTCACTGTCGCCTGCGATTAACCTGGAGTAGAGAGCATGCATTGTGGACACCGCAACAGTGGTCTTGTGTGATGTTTTCCGACGAGTCCAGGTTTAGTTTGCTGTCTAATTCTCGCCGGACTTTCATATGGAGAGCGCCAGGTACCCGTTACCACCAAGAGAACACCATTGAACGACACCGATACGGTGGTGCAGGATGGCTCGTTTGGGGAGGAATTATTCTTGGTTCCAGAACTGACCTGCATGTTCAGAGTGTAACGATGACAGGCCACATCTATCGAGATGTCATTCTGGAACAACATGTACGTTTGTTTCGGGGCGCCATGGGTGCTGAATTTCTGTTTATGGATGACTACGCCCATCCTCACCGTGCAAACATTGTAGATGAATGTCTTCAATTGGAGGATATCACCCGTATGGATTGGCCAGCATACTCACCGGACTTGAATACAATAGAGCATGTGTAGGATATGCTTGGCCGACGAATTGCAGCCCGTCAACCCCCTCCCACCTGTCAACCGGAACTTCGGAGGGCATTGCTTGATGAGTGGTGTAATATTCCCCAAGATCAGATTGATAATTTGATACTCAGCATGCCTAGGCGTTGTAAGGCCTGTATTGCATCGTCCGGGAGACATACTCCATATTAACCATCATACTAACCATGTTATATTGCTTTTTGTAAATAGGTTCTTTTTTTGAAATTTGCTCCAGGGAGTAAAAATCGCAATTTTTATTAATTATGTCAAACATATAGCATCTTTTTTGCTCTTTACCTTTTGTTTAATAAATAGACTTTACAAATAAGTCAAATTTGTTTTGCTTCTGTCTCTTTCTTTGCCTGAACATCATTATTCTTAATTTATGGACATGAGTATATAAAGGAAGCCATGGAAGCCATGCTTTATACACCACAATTAAAAAAAAAAAAAAAAACTGCTAACAATTTATAAAATGTACCGCTATTTAAAAAACTAGAGTAGAAATTTTTAAAAAGAATAGAAATTCTTTTTTAAGTGCTTATCCCCGTATTGCAGTGTTAAACAATATTGTGCTAAAAAGTGTTTTTGTGGAAAGCCGCATAATAGATTGATTCATTATCCAAAAGGAGTGAAAGATATTGCTAATAGGGATAAAAAAATTAGTTAGCTGGGATGCATGAGATAAAAGGTGAGAGCTGTGGTACTTGGATTCCTACTAGAAAGGCCTATATGAGTAATCGAATTGTCGCCACTGGTTTGGCTAGAAACAATACAAAAAATGTTTTGTTCAGTACAGTTGTCTCTTTTGGTAAAGATAAGTAGAATACCGAATGGTAGGAAGTGCGATGTCTTTTAGATGTCTGAACCAAACATAAAAATAAGCAGTGTTATAACTTAGTACCGCCTGACTCATGGCTCAATGGCAACGCGCGCCGCTGGTAAACATTAGGACGGAGGTTCAATCAGTTCACTGGTGGCATTGGTGTAAACACTGTTTCACAAAACGAGGAGCTTGATGGACTTTGTGATGTTCAGTAGGCTGCTTCATTGGCCAGACAACTACTATACCACACCACATCACTGTGCCTAGAGCTGAGGTGCCCCTTGACAGTTTCAGAATCATGCGGGTGATAAGAAGCCTGATTGGGCTCTGTGGCGCTCTATAGTCACATGAGGCCGGGACGTACGGCTTAAAGTGTATTGCGAACCACTACAAATATCCATGATACAGCCGGGATTCGAACCCGAAAGTTGTGGTACGGAGCGCTAGAGCACTAGCCACCCTCTCGTCAGACCGTCTCGTTAGCCGGACTAGAGTTTTCTGGGTTTTCTCCCATACGATACACAAATGTAGGATAGTTACCCCTAAAAAGTCCTCCCTGAAGGCCCTGGCCTCTTTCTTCGGCTTCACGGAGCCAAGCCAGGCTTCTACCTACGAGTACTCCATCACAACAGAAGCTGCTCCTTCTTTCCATGCGACCACACGGTTTCTTGGATTTGTCCAGATGTTGCTGTCTGTCAAGTGGGATAAGATATAACAGCACAACTTAAAACCAATATGATAAATTCTTTAATTTCTTGTTTAAATGATTCATCAGTGGTGGTTAATAGATGCATTAGAACGACAAATAAAGATAGAAGCTTTGAGAAGGAATTGACTATGGTGATATTCAGTTTTGCGAATCGGGTGTTAGATGTAAATGTTAAGGTTTCAGATTTGGTTTCTTTAGCAGATAATAGCTTTAATATATTTGGAAAAATTTATATATTGTTAGGTGCATAAATTTTTAATGAACTTTTGAGGCCGGGACAAATATATTCACAAAATTAATTACTTTTGCAAAATACCTGTGTTTGGTTATGCTGCTAATGAATGATGTATTCAAACGGATAAAGTTTAAATTCTATTAGGGTTTGATCCGGCAAGGAGATTTAAACGAAACTTTAAAAGAAAAGGAGAGAAAGTGAATGTAAAGGTTGAAATAACAAAAAATAAAGAGTATACCATAGGCAAAGAACGATTTGAACGCACACATCGGAAAAAAAGAGGAAAGCAGTTACATAGTTGCAATGCCCATCAGGGATGAACCATTTTGCTTTGGCCAATTTAAGAGTCTAGAGAGTCTTGTCTAGAGAGGCAGAATATCTCACATTGAATAAAACATTTTTAGAGAAATATCGAATATTAGATCACATGAAAGAAGTTGAAGAGGACATTGAACCTGATGTGACATATTAAACAACACACCATGGAGTATGTTAAGTATATAGACTTAAAGAGTACTACAAAATTAAGAGTAGTGTTGAATTTTTCTACCTTGGCTACCAATGATATGTCACTGAATTCATTACAGTACAATGGATGAGTCCCACAAGACGATTTATGTTTGATAATTATAGAATTCCGAAATTATGTTTGTTAACTATGTTAAACGAGTTATGTCACAAAATCATATCGCGTTGGCAATTGCTTCCTCAGGCATTGCAGTGATTTTGGTGGAAGGACTGCATATTCAGCACTCAAGTTGCCATTAAAAGTTCACAGAAAACCAGATGCAATGTGTAGCATTCCGGCGTAGCTAAAAGTTTTGCAAAAGTGCAAAAATTATTATCTGGGTTGAATGTAGTATATCCCACAAGCATTCACTTGAAGCTTTGGATAGAACAATGAAACGATAACATACTACTTTCCGGTGCGCTGTACTACTGCTGTCCAGTGAGTCCAGGCAGAGATTGCCGGTCATTCCACGCGCTACATACGCGGACAAAATTAACGTGTGTTTAAAACAATCATACATATAGCGAAATGTGAATATATTACGGCTTAACATAAATATGCGTGTTCAATTGCAAAACGATCTATTGGCACTGTCATTCTAAGAACGCTCAACATTGGCGATGGATGAATTCTATTGCAGGTAAATACACAATGAACCAAATTACCAGACAATTTTTACAACATGGTGCCATAAAATATGCTTTGATTGAAAGTATATTCTCAGATTTGAGCGCTAATTGCATTTATCATGCGTGGCTATGTGAACGAGTTATTTTGGCAGCAAAAAAAATATCAATGTTAAAACTATTAATTTCAAAAATACAACAGTCATTGTCTGACAGTAAAATTTCGTTCAAATTAATCGACACTGATGTTGATCCTGACGAAGCAGTCAACATTTCTGTTGAATTCTTGAATTCACTAGATTTACCGGGAATGCCACCACATAACTTGAGATTAAAAATAGGCACACCAATCATTTTGCTTCGAAATTTAAGGGAACCTAGGATATGCAATGGCCCGTGATTAGTCATCAAAAATTATGGACAATGTTCTTGAAGCTACCATTTTGTACGACATGTTTCCAGGCGAAGTTGTTCTCCTGTCACGCATCCAATTGATCCTGTTTTAGCACATTCCATTTAAACGCCCGCAATTTCCAATTCACTTGGAAAACACAATTACTATTGATAAGTCACAAGTGCAAACAATGGCCATTTTTGGATTGGATCTAGAAAATCCGGGCTTCTCACATGGCCAGTTATATGTTGAATGTGCTCGCTTTAGAAAAAATCAGTTTCTTCATTTATACACCCCAGGGATTGACGAAAAGCATTGTTCATCAATTCACATTAAGATAAAAACAAGTATAATATTTTTATGCTATCCTCTTTGTTGTAAGTCGCCACGAGATGGTGCTACAGTCCATCAACTTCTATACCATTCAACCAATCGCTATGAAAATTGATAATAATATGTATTCGAGTATGGAAAATAGGTTCGCGCTGTCCACTTTATTGTTACTTGCTACCAGAGGGTGCTGCAGCATTTCAGTTTATATACCTTTCAAACGATATCCAGGAAAATTAGTATGCATATATACTGGAACATGGAGAATATATTCGCGATATGTAATTTTCTGCAATGATTTTTTTGGCTGGACAGTGTATGGCGGATTTTCCTAGTATATATATATATATATATATATATATATATGGGGCACCATTAAAACTTTTGTAATTAATATTAGATCCACAAACGCCCGACTTGATGACGTTTGTGATGTTCAGGATCTTACCTCGTTAATCGGATTACTAGATGGGAGTTTTCCAGGTTTTCTCCCACATGATACGCAAATGTGGAGTAGTTCCGCCTAAAATTCATCTAGGTAGGCACTGTCCTCTTTTTTTTTCAGGTGGCCTAGTGGCTAATTGGCTAGCGCTCTGGTCTTTGCTTCAGGTCCCAGGCTTCAGGTTCAAATCCTGGCGGTTACAATCCGGGGTCCTGGCGGTTTGTGGGTGGTTCAGAATCCATGTTAAACTGTAGGTCCCGGTCTGTTTAGCCTACAGTGTGCACAAGATGACCGTAGAGCGACAAACCAAACCAAAACAAATATTTTTTCAGCGTCACGGAGACAAATCAGACTTCTATCTTCGGGTGCTCCATCACAACAGAAGCCGCCTCCTCCTTTCCCTCCTTCCATGTCACCACATCGGTTCTTGAACTTGTTCTAAATGTTGCTGTCTACCAAGTGGGATAAGAGAAAAAAAAAAGATATTGTGGTATAGTTAAAAATGGCTCGAAGGGGATTAATTCATGGTACATTTCGGTTTATTAACAAAATTAATTAACTTGGTAACATGGCTAATAACCAGCTAACTCAAAATCGTTCCGTTCCATAAACCACGATTTTTAACTCAATCGATTCAGCATTATAAAATTGATATAATGATAATTTTTTGTAGAAATCATATGAAAAGTTTTGGAGATATAGAGGCTGTGTAAAATTTGCACCAGGCAGAAATAATTTTTTTACAAAATTAAAAACATAATTATAGTCAAATTCCTGGGAATATTTTTAATAAAAATTAAATATTATGAAAAAAAAAAAATTTTCATGTACTAAAATTTTTATGCGTTTATTTTTTTTATCGTCTATTTGGTCAAATTTTTGATAATATAAAAAATTATTAAATATTAAATATTATTTTGATAAAAAAAAAATTATAACACTAAAATATTTATGCTGTTGACTTTCTTGTATAAATTTTTTGAAATTATTATGATAAGTTTAAGAGATACTCAAGAGAATGTCAATGATGGACCATTTCCATATTTAAAAAAATAATTTTTTTAAAGATCTGTTTTTGTGCAAAAAATTGGATTCTAAATGTGTTTATATCTGAAGGGAGTCAGGACTACGAAATTATCCCTTGATCATTATGAAACGTGACCGTTTCGGTATTAGAGGTGAGGACGAGGTTTTAGAGCTTTATGTAAGACTTTTCAGAGGTCCATTTGGATCTGACTTTTATTGATGGACGATAATGCTCGTCCATCTACAGCAAACCTCTTTGACGAATTTCTTGAAAGTAAAGACACTCGGCGAATACCGTGAACAGCAATTTCTCCTGATCTCACCCAGATAGAGCACTTATTGCACTACCTTGAATGAACATTTGCACTTAGATACCCTTTTCTTAGAGATGTAAATTCACTGAAAATGGCATTGCTGGAAGAGTGGAGATTAATTCCCAAAACTCTGGTTAGCAACGTTATTGCCAGTATGAAAACACTATGTGATATGTGTGTGCAAGTCAAGGGAGGTCGCATTTCATATTAAATTTGTAAGGCTTCATTTCTTCCTGCGTTATTCCTTTTTTCTGAACTTTCTTTGCCCCTTTTTACTACCATTTTTATTGATTCAAGCTGTAATTATATATCATATGAAGTGCTATTAAATTTTTCTATTGTATTTTTATGTGTCATAATGTTGTGCATAATTCCAGACAAATTAATAACATTATAGCTCACAGTTTCTGAGAAATCCGTGAATTAATGTGTGCAAAGATAATTTTGGACATGAATGTATGTACTAACTTAGAAATTTTTTTAAAAAGTCAATATATGTATTATAACAAACTTTAAACAGTGGCATCTACTCATTTTATTCGCTGCAAATCAGTGGCCATTTCATTCCACTTACACATACACCACGAGTGGTGTACACGACCACTAGCCCATCCACGAGAGTATTAGGGGAATATTGCCGTTCCGAAAGACTTTTAGAAGAAACCGATATTCATTTGCATGTCCTAGGAGAGAACATTTATAAAACTTCCACCTATTATACTGAAGGAGAGCAGTGCCTTCCAGGTGGACTTTTAGAAAGAAGTCCCCCGCATGTGCATATCGTATGGGATAAAACCGGAAAACTTCCATCAGGTAATCTGACTAATGAAACAAGATGCTAAACATTGCAAATGCCATCGAATCTCCACGTTTCTAAAAACAGTGTCTACATACAGCAATGCCACCAGCGGATTGACCCTCAGCTCTAATGCAACCTAGTGGCGCACGCTGCCACTGAGCCACGAATCGGGCTACTTATAGATGTGATTGAGACACGTGGTCGCAATCGTCATCGAATTCCGTTGTATCTAAACAACGTTAAACGCAAGAGGGTGTTTGGTATCACTTAAATGGTTTAATTCTTTTTCTAAAAAGTTCTTTGTCTCTTCTTCTTTTGATAATTTATTTTTATTTTTATATAGTTTTTGTTTATGCATATATATGTGTGTGCGTATGCTCCTTAAAAGCTAAAACTTCGCATTCAAAGTTATAAATTATCTGAGTATGCGATAAAGTGCACAGCTAGCATACAGGGAGGAATCTGGAGTCGATCTGTTTAAGGAGTCCATGCAATCATAGCTTTCAAGGGCAAGATAACTCAACGCTGGTTGTGATAACTTATGTAAGCGTCTCACTTTTTTTTAACATTCAATTATCGCCATAAGGATGTAATGTGTGATAATTAAATTACGAATCATTAATATTTTTTTCATGAGTTTTGATAAAAGAGAGCTTTAGAACAGGAAAGAAAAAAAGACTTTCTTATTGATAAATTTTAAATTACTGCAAAAAATGCCAATAGACATTTAACTTTTTTTTTTTTGTTTTATAAGTATGATTTATGTAAATAATATGTATGTGTATATGATTCCAATCAAATGTGAAACATTTTTATGAATAAATAATTTATAGCAGAACCCGGCATTCGTTGTCCTTCCAAAAAAAAAAAAAAAAAAAAAAAAAAAAAGGAAAAAAAGCCTTGTAGAAAATTACTTATCGCGGTTGTATTCTCCTTGTTCCAATATAAATTCATACTAATTTTCATGGATATCGTTTTAACAGTACATACGATGAAATGCTGCAACACCCTCTGGTGGTAAGCAGGAATAAAGTGGATAGCCGAAACGTATTTTCCGTACTCGAATGCATATTATCACCAATTTTCACAGCGTTTGGTTGAACGGTACAGAAGCTCATGTACTACAGCAGCATCTGGTGAGGACTTACAACAAAGGGGGATAGCGTAAACATTATCCATGTTTTGTCAAGCACACACAAAAATTTCATCCAAATCGATCATGCCGTTTAGGAAGTGTTCAGTGGCAAAATACACGTACAGTAGAATTATATATATATAAATATAAAAGATATGATTTGATTTAGATTTTAATTTTTAGTGATATTATAAAATATTGAAATACACATCTTCAAAGTATCATCTGCATTTATAAGGATAAAAAAGTATCATCTGCATTTTTAGGATCGTCTTACTTCTAATTCAAAAGAAAGCCATCCCAAAATTAATTAATTTAAAATACATATTGCGTTATTACTCTAAATTATCTTTTTTTTTTCTTTTACCAATAATTTGCTTTCATTTGGAAGTTAAAAAATTTTGCAATAAGAGAATAATTGAAACATTAAAATAAATGTAAAATAAATCAACAAGCAAAATAATAACACATATTTATAAACCATAACATGCATGGTTATTATAATCTAAAAATGTAAGTTCCCGACTCCTGGCTCATTGGCAATGTGCACCGCTGATTAGTATTAGGGCTGAGGTTCAATCCGCTGGCGGCATTGTTGCAGACATTGTTTCAAAAAAAGAGGATACTCGATGGCCTTTGCTATGTTCAGCATCTTGCCTCATTTGTCACTACTTGGTGAGAATTTCTGGGTTTTTCCCCATATGATTCGCAAAAGCGGAGTAGGGTCTCCCTAAAAGTCCTCCAGGAAGGCACTGCCCTCCTTCTTCAGCGACATGGAGTCAAGTTAGACTTCTACCTACGGGTGCTCCATCACAACAGAATCTGTTACTTCCCCTCCATCCATGAATAGACCAATCATGGTATAGCCTTGTCCTCTACACTGCTGGACATTGAGGATTAGACACCACAGACACAAAAATGAGAATTTTATTAAATAGTGTAGCATAACATCTCCAGGAGTTTTAAATAAAATATTAAGTTTTAGTAAAAATTCCTCAAAGTTCTAATTCATGTTAATGTTTTT